>JAWMRA010000001.1:3708647-3771399 GCA_035584735.1 Pseudotriccus pelzelni | reverse complement strand
CGTAGGAAAAAAAAAAAAAAAAACAAAAAAAAAAAGAAAAAAAAAAAAAGCTGATTGCCAGGGCTTCTCGGTGTTCAAAAATCCCATTGAAGTCAACGGGTACTGCAGCTACAAGATTCCGTACCAGAGAATACCAAAGTTCCTGCTGAGGTGCCTAAATGGATGTTCAGAAAGGCTTTGTATGAAAACACTTACTTTGTAATGTGAGAATAAAGGCTGTTTAAAAATTATTAATTTAAGGATTATTTCCAAAGAAGTTGTCCAATCAGCAAAGCCAACATAGAAATAAGTATTTGCAGGTATTTAGAAGGATCTTTTCAGATTACAGCGAGCCTACAACATAACAATAGTTCCCATATCTGGCTGTATTAAAATCTTATTCAAAAAGAAGGTCATCAGGAAAAGCTTTAGGACATTTCAAAACAGTGAAATAGTGATTAATATTTTGCCTTAAGTTCCAGGGGAGGTAAAAGGAGAACCCACATTCCTCTGATTTCATGAGTCTCCATACTGTTCTGTTTTGGTATTAGCAAGGTCAAGAAGAAAGTAGAGCTAATTGCAAGGTTAGATTTTTGGGGTGATGGGTGAGAATTCAGACTTGAATTCTTCTCCAGCTCTTGGCTCGGTAGTGACATGCTTCCTAACCTCCCTGCCATGAAATACCAGTGCAGGACATCATAGATAGAGGTCCCACAGGTTGAGATGACACATCGAGTGGCCACACTGCAAGTTATACATCCCTAGTTGCCATTAACCACGCCCAATGCCTTCCTCAAGGAGCTTGGAAGGTCTGACTTACCACTTCTGCTGCTTTTACATGTGCTGTCAGACTAGAGCTGGGTACAAAGAGGAGGCAGTGATGGATGTGACAGGAGTACAGACAAAATCTGTGAGTGTTTCCTCCCACCTGCAAAGCACAGCTTTTCCTCCTTCTCTCCTTGGTCTCCATGAGCCACAGGAAACTGTGAGGGAACCAAACTGCTAGAAAGGATGGGTGACATTCCCTCCAAAGTGTCCCTTCACCAGCTTTTAATTTGCCTACAGAATTTCCCAGGGAACAACTTTGAAAAAAGAATGCTCGTTAATCTACACACAGGTTAAATTTTTATAACCTTGTGTATTATAGTGAACTCCAAATAAATTCTTAATCACTGTGCTTTAATTTTTCAGGTGTATGCAAACATGCTCAACATAATAGAGGACAGCAAAAATATTAAATATAAAAATTAGAGTCCTATTTGTATACCCACTTCCCCCACCCCCCAAATTGTAAAACCACTTAGTGTCGTAAACACTGAAGTAATAAATTTTGAAAGGGATAATTGCATCAGGTCAGATAAAGAAAAGAAGCCACAGTTTGAGCACCTTCATACTCAGATTTCCAGAGAGAGTGTTTTTGGAGAAGCAAGGAATTCCATATATTCTTATTCTTAAAACAAACCACTGTGTGATCCATCCTGTGAACAGAAAAATATCCAGTCTGCTTTTATTGTTGTTTTCTTAAATAAAGGGATCATCTTTCTGTTAATAAAAAACTAATAAGAAAAGAAATATAGCATAGAAATAGAATTACACAAAATAGGTTGTCCTTTCTTCTTTGTGTAGTTACCTATAGATGATTTATCTTTAATGTGTCATGATAGTGTTAATTATAGTAAAACTGTGACTTTCTTTAAAAGAAAAACCATTACTTTTTCATTAACATGTTGGTCTTTTGAACCATCATTCACCACTGTATGTTGTTTAATGTGATTAAAGCAAACATTTTAATTAAGACACTGACCAAGAATAGATTTGCAATAAATTTAAAACACCTTTTCCCTGCAGCAGTCAGGATTCACTGGTCTTAAAAATACTTTGTAGTGTTTCTAAAGTAATGTAATGTAAAATACTTTGTAATGTTTGGACCAAGACACCTGCATTAGGATTTTTTAGGAGAGTAACACTCACATATACTGACCTTAACTATGACATGAATACCAAGAAAACCACAATGTATTATTGATCTCCTAAAGTCTGAGGCAATAGCTTTTTTAGTGAGTAGAATGCACTGCTGATTTGGCATTGTAACCAGAAATGAACCTTCTAATAATATCTCTCTTATTCAGGGTTATAAATTACATCTTTCCCATAAAATTGAAAATTAGTTCCACTTTGCTATACATTATATTCTTGTTTCTGTAGAGTTGTACACTTTTTTGCTTGTTTGTTTGTTTGAATGAATAGGCCTTTTAGTTTACTAATATCTTTAAGTTTTAGTGTATTTAATGACATTTAATTAGATCACTACTGATACTTCTTCCTACCATAGTCCCCAAATATGCTTATGGCATGTGCAGCAATTCACATGAAGCTTTTTAAGTATTTGCAGATTTTGAAAATTTTCTGTGCTTAAAAACCCCACTGCTCCACACATGCAAAGACAGGAAAAATCACTTTTGTAAGGTCTCAGCCTTGTCACCTTTTCTATTATGGACACAGAGAAAAGATAACAAAAGTTAATAATCATAAAGAAAACTGCATATTCCAACAAATCTTCTAGAAAGACAAGAGTACTAAAAGCAGACTCAATAGGTAGAATAAGTTGAATTCTAACATTGAAAATATTATTGGAATTACAGAAGTAACTTCAACACTCCAGTCAGGAATTTACTCTGCTGCAGAACCCTTCCTTACAGGCACGTTGTTATAGACCACGATTCCTACACTTTTAGGATCCAGGAAAGTCATTTGCCAAGTCTTGACTGTTAATTATGAAAGTTATGTCACTAGATTATGTTTTTCTTTTCAGTTGGGTTGTGCATGGTATGGACCTATTCTGGCCTGTGAAGTGAAAATGAACCTAAGCAATATTTTAGGGAAATTACTGATAAAATGTGCTCTACAGTGGTTTCCTCCCCATCTTGTTACATGCAAAAACTTTGATTTATCTCAAATTATTTTTTCACCAAAGTACAGAATCATGATTAGAAGATTATATGATGTGCAAGGTTGCAAAATGTTAGAATTTTTCAAAGTTTATGCATTGATGTTACAGAAGAGCCCATATGACAATTCTTTCTTAATTTCCAGTATTTCCTTTTGCCTTTCCATATTAATTTATAAAATAAACCAAATATCTAAATCTTAAAGTGCTGATACAAGCAATTTAGTTACTGTGTTTTTTCACTTGCAGTTTCTTCAGATAAATCTAATTATTTGGATTAATAGGTAAAGTAGAAGATACAGTCTAAGATGTTAATGTTTTGCAGGAAGGTTTAATAGTAATAGAACTGTCCTGGAAATCTTTCAAGGATAACAAATTGGTTGGCAGTGAACATTTTCAATATTTAAATTTAGTGAGTGTAGTCTTGCTGCAGCAGAGCAAAGGGATTCCAGATAAAACCAGCAGAATTAATTAAATCACAGGTCCTGGAGGAGAGGAATGGAACATCTATAGACCACAGAAATAAATATTGTGGTCTCACTATCAACGAAGGAGCCAAACTTTTCCTCATAGTATTGTCAGAGAGGTGAGTGTGATTTAGCAGAGTATCTGAATTAAAATGCAAGAGAGAGCAGAATTACACATTAACCAAACTTTGCAGTCCAAGACAAGTAAGCTCTTATATGAGGGTTTTATCCCTCTCAGTAAATTAAATAATTCCAGCTGAATTAATTACAAATTGAGTTGGGTCTCAACATGATAAAATAATTTTATTCCCAAACAAAATGCTTTGAAAAAAGAGGCAAACCCCTTGTAGCTGCTCGAGAGTGAACCAAATTCTCCTCACAGCACCCAGAGAGCCCTCGTGGCACAACTGTGAGGGATGAAGTGAGGCCATCCATCAAGGCTGTGTCTAAACTCTTTATCTCCTGCAAGTTAGAAGATTTCCATTCCATCCTTAACAGCACATAAATCTTCTTAGGTTCTTTTCTGAGAATATGTAGAACCAATTAATGATTGCAGTAGGATATCTCTGTAGCAATTAGAACTAATAGTAAATACAACCACTGTAAAATGCAGTGCTATAAACATTCTGGGTCGCATTAAAAAGGTTATATGCCCGGTTTTAATGACCTGCATTCAAATTGCCATTGAAATGTTATCGCTGAGACTTTAAAAGCCCCATTTTTACAACTTTAAAAGAGACTTAATTTTTAATTTGGACCCTTTTGTGAGGAGGCAAGAACTTAAGTCTTCCACTGTACTCATACAAATGGTGAAACCAAAAGTAAGTTCAGAATTATTCATTCCTATTGTAGGTTTTGATAAAACTGGAGTTTTGCTTTTGAATGGACAAATTGGAGCTGTCTGTATCTAAATAACCTACTTGAGATTTATAATACTTGAGAAAAATGGAAACATTTTCACATTCATATATTGCTTGTGAAATCAAACCCTGTGGCTATATCCCATTTTACTTGAACTAGCACGGTATCTACAAAAAGATTTGAATCTTCCTGATTGTTTTTCCCTTTTGGTGCTGCTGCCTTGTAGATGAAAATGAGAAAACATTGGGGTTGGCTCAGTACAAATAACAATAAAGGCAAACAACCAGACTTATTATAAAGACATATCATTTTGCCCTTTTACAACCACAGCGTAATGCAGAAAGTGCTGCAGGCACTGGAGCAGACGTGTTTACCATCACCACAGACTAATGTTCTGTTGGAGCGGTAACTCCTGTACGTGTTTGCATTATTTTAGCAGCTGGTGTGATGGGATGTATCCATTTCTGCACATCAGTTTGAGTTAACCTCTACAAGAAGCAATTGTTCCCATGTAAAACTAGCAATAGGATGCAGTAAGTACATCGTGTGTGACACAAGGGGGATATAATCGGAACTACTCTTAGAAATGATGAGTCAAATTATTTTAAGTCATATGCAAAGGTCCTTGATACCACCACTGAACAAAACTGCTGCATTTAGTCTTAAATTCTACAGAAAATATAACTGTAACTAAGATTGAAGAAGTATTAGCATCAAACAGACTTTTCTGGGTCTGAAAACATCTGTCCTCAGCACACACGCTGATATATAGGAAGTAGCCAGTCACAATGACTTCAGTAAATTTGGATCTCTCAAACAATCTTTGCTTTGCCCTTAAAAGACGGGAAAAGACCCCTTGGAATGCAGACATGACCTGATAATTGAACCTGGCAAACCCCCTGGAGGGCTAACTTGGGACGTGAGAACTCTCTCTGCTTGCAGTGGTCTCTGCCCAGGCGTCTGATGCTCTTTCTTTGCTGTGATTCAGTATTTCTCTAGAACTTCTGTCTGACTTTGCCAGCTCAGATCCTTTCCTGCCACAGCTTTATCTGGCTGCCTTTTACTAATCCTTGCAGAGTTTTCTAATAATGTGGGACAGGATTTCAACACCTATTTTCTAGAGGCATGGCTGGTTCTATTCAGCAGGGTTTGTTCACAGTATCACCTATTGTGGTGCTGGGTAAGTCATATGAAAACCACCCATGTGCACTGGCTGTTTAAAAAGATCCCATCCAGGCTTAGAGGGACTGAGGGTAAACGAAGAATGTTCTTTAAAGGCTTTGAGGAGCAAGTGTTGCCAACATTTTATTTCATACATTTTGTCTCCAATCCCCAAGACTCCTATCGGGGTCATCCTGTCCAGGGAAATTAGTGAAAACTCAGTCTGTCAGTAAGACTGTGCTTTTCATCTTTAAAAGATGATTAACTCCCCAAAAGAACCTCATATAAACCGAAAAGGTTCCACTTTGATTCCTGAAATCTCTTCCTTTGGATCACCTTAAATCCGTTGTCAGTTTTGTTAATAATCATTAGATAATGTAAGAATGAATATAAATTATGATGACTTCCAAAAATAACTTTAGAAGACTCTACTTGGATACCACCATCATTTTTTTGGAAGAAGAAGATATTACTGTAAATACACAGAACTAAATATATTTGTTGTAGTCACCAGCTGCTGGTGTAATAGGCAAAAACTACAATAATAAAGGGTAGGTGGTATACCTGGAAACCTAGCAACTGAATTAGTTGTCTGAATCTTACATTATTATTTAACATTATGCAGCGTGAATCATTTCATCTTTCTATCTGTGATGCTTAATTCCAGATTTTGAAAGACATATATAGTCACTGGACGTAAAAAGCAATAAACAGCAATTAAATAAATACACAACTAGACATCTCAATTTAGAAATGGACCTATTTCTAAGAAAAAAAAGAATCTTTGAAAGAAAACAAACCTGTTTGAACCCCTGATTGTGGGATAATCAGTCACTCATAACAGCTCAAGAAGGAATTTGAAGTATCTTGGTGCAGATGTTGTTAATGTCTAAGCCTGAATTTCTAAAACATCTTTTCAAGTTGGATTGCTGGTAATCCTGAAATGATTACTTGATGCTATACTGGAGGTAAACAGTAGGCAGAAATTAATGGGGTTTTTCCCTAGGAAGTATTAGGGTAGAAGTTGGTCTCATGCTGATGAGAAAGCTCAAATAAAGTAGTGTCTCTGACTTTAAAAATTGTATAATTTATAACTATTTTAAAGAAGGAAGAGTACTTTCCAAATGCAGACTACAAAAGCATTTTAAATTATTTTATAGTCAGAAGCCACAGAAGAGGTGAGAACATAGAGTCCTCAATTCTTAATGTTTCAGAACTAACAACCAATCTGACACATTTACTCCAAACGTTGTTTTCTAAGGCTGAAAGGCCAGTGATGTCAACAGTGCTAATTTTCCAAGAAAACAAATTAATCTTCAGGATGCATAGTAGGAGTAACATGAACACAATTTGAACTGTTACTGGGACCACCAAGTGAGTTGAAAGCTTAATACTGTTCTAATTGTCCAACTGAAAGATTTTAAGTATTTTATAGATAAATATATATTTTTTATATAAAACTACATACAGATAAAGAAGGAGCAACAGAGCGAAGTTTTTATGGCTGTCTGTTACATACATGATGCCACTAGAGGGACTTGTACAGCCAAGAGTAATTTACTTGGGCATCAGAAAGAATTGCAGATAATTTATTAGCAAAAATGGAAATATTAATAAAAAGTGGTTATACCTGTATTTTTTTAATCACACCTAAAAAGAACTCTGCCTTTTCATCTCTGCCTTTTCAAGAGGGTATCTTAGTTTTTTTTGGTTGCAATATTGATATCCTAAAAAACATCTTTATCTGTATCACATCGCTAAAAATAGACTGGTTGGATTTCTGAATGCGATTTAAGTGCCTTTAATGTTGTTCTCACTCCCCCTGGTTAAAATTCCAGTTTGTGCAATTGGAAGAGTTCATTTGTTTCTGTGCAAACGAGGTGATGTAAAACAGTGCACAGTCCAGGAGAAAGCTCGTATATACAGACAATAAATATTCCAGGAATTGACAGGACTGAAGGATTTCCAGATTAATTCTGAGAAGTTTTTATAATGATCCACAGAAGTGTGCTGCTAAAATGGGACAAGGGGTTTTCCACCCCGCAGCTAAAAAATGAACACCTGAACTGCAGTAAAAAGATACTTCTGTCCTTTCAAGTTTTTCTACGCCTCTGTCTCAGGTAGTAAAATAGACAACATTACTCCAAGAAGAGAAACATTTTGTTACTAGAAGCAAGAAATAAATTGGCAGAAAAGTATGTAGGCAAACCATCACAAAAAGATATTTGTCTGATTGCCTGCTGCAAAACTTAAAGCGTGGTTAAAATACATTGAGACTTGGATTCATATTTATTCCAGACAATTTATATCAGTGAACAGAAAATGAAGCGTGGCTGTTTCCTTTTATCATTGAAGGAATATAGTCAATTGAAATTTGACTGTAATTTTAGATCTTATAAAATTTAAAACTTTATAATCACTGTTGTGAAATTCCAGACACAAATGAGTTGAGGTATTTAAGATAATCATAATGTCATGCTCCTGAAATTGTTGAATATAATTTAAAGCAGAAAGCACCATTATCTCTTTCTATTACCTCTCTAGTAATGCAAGCTCTGTTTATTATATCTGGAAAAATACCTTTGGCAGAAAAAGAAACACTTTTAAAACTCTCCAACTCAAATTTGAAAGTACTGCACAGAGATGAACGCCGCCTAATGTCTTTAGAGAAGATGTTCTTATTATCAGGCTGAATCAAATGGTAAAAACTTGGCAAATTTTTTCATATTAGTGGGAGGGTGAAATATTACAGTAGAGAAAATATTAGAATCGATCTACAAAATACTATTAGCTTAAGAAGGATGTGCTTCTTAAAACAGATCAAGAGAACTCAGAAAAAAAGACTTCTAGTTTGACTAAAAGTTTGATTCTATATTAATATCTCCTCTGCACATTTTTTACAGCATTTTAATTTAATTATTTTTTGCCCATGAAATACGTAAGAACAGATCAAATATTTTGTGTGTGTGTGTGGCTTGTCTGTTAATTCTCATAAGGAGAAGTGCAAACTTGACAGCAGACCATTAAAGAAGGTTACTCACTTTATCACACTCCATGAAAACAAAACGAATGAAATGGACAATCCTGTCAAGCTCACTGTAGAACATTTTGATTGCGTCAACAGCATAAGGAAAAAAATGTCCCTCAAGGAGATTCCAGTCACCTCTGCTGAAGCACAAAACATAGCAAGTTCTGTGCCCTGGTGAGTACTTGAATGCGGAGAAAATAAAACCAAACTTCAAGGAAGACAGACATTTATGATCAGGAGTACAAAATGACTGGCATTTCTCTGGCAGGGCAGTTGCTTTTAGGGAAGCAGCTGCTGTGGGATGTATCAATGAAAGCACAGGAAAATCCTAAACAGCTAGAAATGGGAATCTCTCAATTAAAACTGGTTAACAAGAACAGAGGAATGCAGGCCTGGCACACAATTAAAACCCCAAGATAAGCTGACTTTGCAGCCTGTGGGAGTTGCTTAAATGTGCTGAACTACTGTTCTGGTATCATATATTCTTCTTCTGTATATTACCTTGTTCTAGCTGCTAATAGCTGGATTTACTGAAAGAGGATCACATGACAGGTTTAAACTCGGACAAATATATATATATATTTTATTTTTTTTCCAAATTCCAAGGCAGGATGGATATATATATTTCCTGAAAAGTTACTCAAACCAAGCATGTCTTGTAATATTTCCATGCTGTTACACTTTCTGGTTTTGGATCTGATGATAAGAATCAAAAAAAGTATGAAACCAATCTTTTCAGAGTGACCAGGTAAGGCAGAACTAAATAAGAAGCCCTGGCATAAGAATATTATCAATAGAATCTCGCTTCTTAACTAAACCCAGAGTGTATTAAAACAATATATATAAAAAATCACTTATTAAAACTAGTTCCTTTTGAAGAGAAGGGCTGTTTTTAATATCTGTTGCACATCTCAGAGTGCAGACAGGAGCAGTGACTGTGCACATGTATCCCGTGCAGGGAAAAACTGTTCAGCTTCCGGATAATTCCAAGTGGCTCTAACGTTCAGCGGCTGTGCACTGTAAATTCCAAATCCATGCTGGGAAAGCTTGCAGCCAAGTTCCACAAGCACTGGAAGTGTGCAATGCTGTACTATTAAACAGTATTTCATAAACTCAGGCTCATCTTCCAGGAAGCAGCGATGCAAAGAGCAAACAGACTGTGCTGACAGGACTGGTCTCACCCAGCATGATGTGTGTCCCCAGGTACCACTTGTCCCTCTTTCCTTTTCTTCCTAGGAAAACTTACCCTGGAAAAATCTCTTTTTAAGCCACTTTTGCTATTCAGTGCAGTAATTCCTGGAATGATAAAAATAAAAAAAAATTTAAAAAGAGCAAAGGAAGCTATTTGGACATCCGAAGTAAAATTTACCCCATTGGACAATCAGGAAAAGCAAAAGGTAGTACTGGACAACTTTGACTTTTAGGGAGTTGCTGAAGCTTGTACTGCAGAGTTATTAACACAACTTTAATTTTATTGTCTTAAAAATAACATGAAATTAAGAATAGGAGGCTTGCATAATTAGAGGGTTTAGTGGAAATCTATAATTATAACATTTACATTTTTAAGTGTATTAAACGGGAGTAATTTTTCCCCATCCACTGAACTCTAAAAAGGCACAGTTACTAAAGGAGTGTAGAGTGGGAAAAGTGGAAAATGTAAGAGAAGTAGTTCAATTTATCCCCCATTCATTGTTTTTGAAATCTCTGTCGAGGTTAAAATTCAGACAGATCACAACATACCACAACAAAACAAAAATGGTGACTCAGGCCAACCTTTGAACAGCCTTAGCTTCTGTCTGTTAGATAATGAAATTAAGAAACACCAGCACTAACTTTTACAAGCATCAGCATTTGACAAGGATTGGGAGATCAGAACATCTTTTTGACATTGGGAATTTAAGGGCACACACCACTTCCTCCACCTGAGAATTTAAATGCTCTCACATTGTCTCTCTCCCTGGTCCTCTTTCCATTTTCTTTTCCATTCATGGAGAAATCTGTTGGAGGAGAAATTTCAGTACCAGTACCAGACATTTAGTCTTCTAAAATTTAAAACAAAAACCCCCAAAAAACAGACGAACAAACAAACAAAAAAATCTAATAAAAGTAGCAGGTGCAATGTAAAGAAATCAGTTTTACACTGTTTTAATCAGGTTATTCAGGATTTTACTAGTGATATTTCTAAACCCAGAACTTGTGTTCCAAATGACTGTTGCCTCCATAAGGATTTGACCTT
The DNA here is from genome assembly GCA_035584735.1 of Pseudotriccus pelzelni. Taxonomy (NCBI): domain Eukaryota; kingdom Metazoa; phylum Chordata; class Aves; order Passeriformes; family Tyrannidae; genus Pseudotriccus; species Pseudotriccus pelzelni. The sequence continues at coordinate 3,760,720 of JAWMRA010000001.1, read as the reverse complement.
AGATTTTAACTCTAATCCTGCCAAGGACAGTTTACAGATGGCACAGGCTTCTGAAGGTGATGTTGAAAGGTTTCAGCTGAGAAAAATCTAGAAGTGTCTTGAGTTAATAATGCAAGGGGACTCTCACATAATCTGCTATCAGGAACAAAATTCTCTTTTCTTAAGTTTTTTGCGGTACAGCCATTCCACTGGTAGCAAAGTTTTATTTACTTTGCTAATTCTCCACATGAAAAATGTCCTCTCTTTTCAAATATATTCTTTATTAGCTCTAGTTTTGCTTGAGTTCTTTCAGCACTTTTCTGATCCTGACTTGTTAATATGAAAGCTCTCTTACTGTACAAAAGCAGTCAAGCATCCAATGGGGGAACAATTTTTTAAATTAAATTGGATATTCTTAAGCATTCCTAGAATTGCATCCCTCATAAAACCCCATGAAATCTGGAAGAATTGTTTGGCAGGATCTTTCCATTTAGAGTACAATGCACTAAGGGAACTCTACTGTAGTATAGGAAAATGAAAAAGAAATCGGGAAGTTACCAGGTTTAAGAGATTTTTAATCAAGACAAGGAAATCATAGGCATTTCAAAAGCAAAAAACTCTGCATATTTGCCAATTGGATTATTATAATTGTCAGAGCATGTCAAAAGGTCAGGTGGAACTGTGCTTGTACTGTCTCACCTTTCAGGTGTTGCCAAGACTTACTCCAATATTCTGTTGTTGGGTCTTTTCCAGGGTCTTCCAGTCTTTTGACCTAAGTCTCAAGCACCAGTTTTATAGACAATAAACGGGAAATTTATTGATCTACAGTACAAATGTCATTTGTTAGGGCTCTTAGTGTTCAAGCTACTTATTCAATCCTGCCCTTTTTGACAGAGAACTCCTTCCATTACAGCTTTCTGTTGTGGAAACTCACACACTGGAGTTCCCCGTGCCTCGAGGCATCTCCAGCAACACTAATCAAGACATTCTCCACCCAGTGAGAGCCTGACAAAGACACAGAACCATCATTAATCCTCCGTGGGATACACCGAGACATCAACTCCAGCCTTCTTGCCTGGAACGTTGCTCGGCTGCTGCTGCTCCAGAAAACATCCAGTAATCACAATTCCTGGGCACAACAACATTTCCACTTTGACCCCAGAGAGCCTCTTCCACACACCTCATTTGCTTCCTCTGTGAGATCAGACACATGATTTGTTGTTAATACCGGCTCCTGTAGGCAATTTTTATTCCAGAGCATAAAACACGCCCAGAAGCTGGAGCACTGAGTTATGACTTTGGTATTTGGGCATAAAACTTTTAGAGACTGGATTCTGTAGTGGAGTTTAGTCTTGATTTACACACTTCTGTTTTCTCCAATGCACATGGGAATAAAGACAGGCTTTAGAATGGAATTCACAACAAGCAACACACCAGGAGATGTCTGAACGAGCAAGAGGAAATGATCAGAAATTCGTAACTTCTAAAATGCCTTTTTTTTTCAGCTAAAGTTTAGAAATCTTGGTGCCACAGGTTCATGTGGTGAAAGGCCGGGCAAGGTTTGTGTTTTGCATTGCAGATAAGAAAACTGCTCCCTACACCTGTAATTAGGGTTGCTTGTCTCTTGAACAATTCCTATTTCTTCTTTATTACAAAATAAACAAGGACCATATTTTTCTTGATTTGATTTTTGTTGAGTTTGGAGGTTTTTTTCCCTGCTGACGTAAAACAGAAGGTGCTTTTTTGTTTTTGTTTGGGTATCTGTTTTTTTGTTTTGTTTTTGTTTGATGGTAGGGAGCGTGTTTTGGTTTGAGGTTTTTTGTTTGTTTGTTTGTTTTTTATAGATGATCTAAATAAGGAATTTCCATGCCTGGATGTTTATGTTGTGTTCTGATTCCTATGGATCGAGTCTAAGAGGGGGTGGGGTATATGGAGAATATTTTGACTCCTCTTTTAGCTCTTCCCACCATCCACATCAGGTTTATTTGATTAAGGACTTCTTTGCAGCTGATACACTGAAGAATATCTTTTGATTGCAAGAACCATGTCAAAGGCTGAGATTTTCCTCAAATTTCCCAAGTTTGCAAATGTAAACCACAACATCTCATGTGTAGCAATAGGAAAAGCCAATATAAGTGAAGGGAACACAATTATCAGCATTATGACACTCCTTGAACTTCCTCTTGTAGCTAAAGAGCCTTGAAAGAGCCTTCAGGAAAAAAAAAAAATCCACATTTTCATGTCTTAAAAACGGACCATGTTAAGCTTCATTTCCTTGATCACAGGTTGCTTAACTCCTTCAATTTTAATTACATCTTCTTACAACGGAACTCAAAGTACTTTTCCACAGACACACGTGCTATATATGATATTGGTCAAAATGATTCCTTCTTAAAACTCCATTCAACTCATTTCATAGCAATATCTATCCTCTGCCATGCAGATAGACTTTTTTTCTCTAACACCTATTTTAAACACACTTGTTTTAAATTTGGACAATTACCTTGAGGCATTATTTTATTAGCATTACTACCTTATATTAATTTATAAAATATCTTCTAAATGTCACAAAAAGTACTGCGACGTTCAAAGGTAATGAAAATATACAGTCATATATTCTCAGCATTATATTTCCCACACAGACTTTTTATGACTTAAATAGGACTTAATGTTAACTTGAAAAGTTGTAATTTCCTTCTGTAATAAATATACTTCCTACTTTCTAAAAAGCAGAATTCTCTCAAGATAAACTGCAGTCATTTGGTTTATTAGACTTTACTATCTTTTAGAAAACAAAATCAATTGCTGAAACAATAACATGTATGAGCACAGTTTGATAACAGACTTTAATTTCTTAAGTACACCATGATTAAGTATTCAGGATATCCTGCAATGTTTTATCTTTTCCATTAGATATTTCCTATTACACCATTTTCAGACTGTAAATTATTTAAGTCAGTTGAACATTCTGCCTTGAATAATTTATTTACCACAAAATTGTCAACTGGAATATTCTGTCAAATTTTCTGCAATCCAGGGAAAATAATCCAATTTATTGAGTGTTGATATTATTGGTTACATGAGCTTCCCCAGTGACTTGTAGACAGATCTAAAGGAATTTTACTATAATATAAGAAAGGAAAAGATTGGAGTGAGCAAAAAGTCAGGAAATTAACAGGGCTAGGAGGTTTTTAATTGAGGCAATGAAATCATTGGCATTCCAAAACCAGAAAACTTCGCACATTTACCGTTTGATTTGTTATAATGTGTCAGAAATTTTAATTATGGTCTAAACTAATTGTCATTTAATTGACTGGTTTATTTGCATAGCAGTAGCTGACTGCAGTGGTTAGCTCTCCTGTGAAAATCAGTGTACAATTTGCATGAGCTAATAAAAATCTTCTATTCCAAAATGAGAACGTGTGATTGCTTTTTCAAGATCTGTTGCAAAAAATGACAGTAATCTTTCTTTCCTTTTCAGTCTTTGTGAAACCATGACAAAACAAAACTTGGATTCTTTCCAATCAAACACGGAAAGTATTCCTTTACTAAGGTTGGTGCCATTAAACTTTATGAAACAAGATTTTCTGGGTAAGGCAAATAAGATTTGGCCAATGAAGCAACAGTTCTGCATTCTTTGGAAAAATAACCCAACAGACTGTCTGCCAGAACAATCCAAACTTGGATTCCTGCTGACCCATCTGGGCTGTTCAGTACCAGCCAGAGATGGTGTTCTGGCATAACAACCCATTCCAGGGGGAAAAAAGTGAAACCCTTGTTCTCACAAGAGATAAAACCCCCTCTTGGACACAAAATTTAACTGCTCTGAAGTCAATATTGTAATGGACCATTTCAATAAGGAGACAATTTACAGGCAACAGTTTTTGTTCCATGCTTTTTACAATGCAATTAGTTGTGCTGCTCCCAATCTTGTGCTTGGTTCCATACTTAATTCTCTTGGCTGAGAGATGTCTGACATGCCCTAATTTTCCATTTAAACTGGGCCAAGGCAGAATAATCACCTGGAAGGCCAATGGGTTACAGGAGTGTAATGAGCAGGAATGAACATCACAACTCCTGCCCTGATATTCACAGGTTGGACACCCAGCAGATGAATGATTTCTGTAAATGCTGGGCTAGTGCTCTTTAAATGGCTATCTCCTGATGCTGCTTTATTTCACTTAATAAGTAATTTAGTTTGAAATGGAAGACAGTAGATTTACACCAGGTAGAGTTAGATATTCCTCACTAATTGCAGAGTGGATTATGCTGTCTATGACATTATGTCTGCATCCTGCCTTTCCAGAATAAAAAATTTGGAAAGTAAAGCTGCTGCACATCACAGCAAGGTGTTCCAGTTATTCAGAGTGCAACCAGCTTCAGCTTGTTCTAAACCCCAATTTCCATTTACTTTCAAGTACTACATGGACACTTTCCTTCCAAGGAAAATGAGATCAAATGTTAAGTGATTTAGTGGTTGCCTTTCTTCTTGGCGGTCTGAAACTTCGGAAAACTTGTTATTCAAGCCAGCTAAACTATTTAAGCTACAGGCAAACTAAAGTAGATACCAAGTAGTGAAAATAGGATTAATGCTTCCTGGTTTTCCAGCCGCTAGAGGGCAAGGGTTTTCAGTGTCTTTTTCCATGGGACAGTGTTTGACTGCAAACACAGCGCTGTGGTTTCCTTTTTAAGTATATATGGCCTTGAACGTGCCATGCTAGGAGGTGTGTTTGAACTTGAAGCCTTTCCCTGCTGTTGGACAACATTAAAGAAACAAAGTCTTGAGATTCTGATATTTTTATCATTATATTATGATCCTACATAACATGAGGGGTTTTTTAGGTTGGTGGTCACAGTAAACAGGAGACAAGATAAACTCTCCTTTGACATCGACCTCTGTTAAATCAATCCCTCCCCAACTTTGAACACACAGCCTGCACCTTAGATTCAAGTATTTTATTAAGCTCTTAAATATACCAAGGTCCATTGGAATAAGGGTGTCAAGTACTTCAAAATGAAGACATTTGAAAGGCAATGTTTGTTCTCCGATCAAAAACAGTCAACTACCTTTTTTTTCTTATAAAAGGAAGTATCTAACCTTCCCTTTGTGTTTTTGTTTTTTGTTTTGTTTGTTTGTTTGTTTGGTTGGTTTTTTATTTATTATTTTTCTCCGGAAAACAAATTTCCCCTTCTTCCAAAGATACATAACCTCTCAATTCTCCCACCAGAATTTTAACCTCATTTTTCTTTTGTATTCTACCACTGTAACTTTTAAGACATTCTGGCAGTTTCTTGTGTGTTATATTTGAGGAAAAAAAAGCATCTACTTATAGCATTCCAGAGATTTTAACTGATCTTGCTCTTTGTTGCTTTGCTGCTCCACCCTCTTCGACAATGCTATCTGCCTCCAAATGTTCCTACTTAGACCTTTATTTTAATACATTTCCTTGTTTCTTTTCTCCTAGTGGAATTTTTGTCATTGTATTTTGCAGAAGGAAATATTTCCTTCATGTCTTTTCCGTAAAATCTTTCATCCGAGCACTAGAGTTTCTTGCCTTAAAATCTGTCTCGGTTGCAGTGTGGCACACTGAATAAAGCAACACATCATTTGCCTGATAAATTTGTAAGGGCAAATCTAAGTTTTGCAACACTGGAAATATATTCTCAAGTTCAGCTTGGAAGAGGTACTTTGATAGTGTTGTCTGTGCACTCCTGGTATCAACCTGCTATTGCTCAGCCTGGTCTAGTGGAAGGTGCCCCTGCCCCGGGCAGGGGGTTTGGAAGTGAATGATCTTTAAGATCCATTCCAACCCAAACCATTCTGTGATTCTATGATTCTATGATCCTGTTGGTTTTGCATTTTGCACACCTCGATCCCTCCCAAACCAGAGGTGAGTAGAGATGGTGACACCCACATGCTGTCAGGCTGTTTTCTGGAATGCCTGTGAAAACTGCATTTGTGCATCCTTCTGGAAGAACCAGGGCTGGCACAGAGCAATCTCCTCTCACAGGCTTCAGTCCCATGGCTGTGGTGGCTCTTGCATGTCCACTTCTGCCTCAGCTCAATCCATGTCCTGGGAATTTTGTGGACCTCTTTTTGTCTGGTCTATACCTTTTGATCTATTCCATGTAGACAAATTATTTGAAGGGAGCATTTTGATCCACACAGATTCTCAAAGCCATAATGCGGTTGTCGAGAAAGTCCATCAAGCAGGTACATGAAACAAAAACGCAACATGAATTTAAGTAAAAAAGAATCCAGAAGCAGATTGGGTTGCATTGGAGGAAAAGCTGTGTCTGCAAGGCCCCAAGAACGGCTTAGTTGCCAGACACTATCTTTTTATCTAAATAGATTATCTTCTTGGACAGATCTTCTTTAACACATAAGATGGAAAAGAAGGACTGAAACGTTTCTGTACAACTGATATCCTACCTGGAGAGGTGTTGAAGCCATGAGTGCAGAGATACATCTGCAGTCAGCCAAACTGAGCCAGCAGCCCTGTGGAGCCAGCAGAGCTGTGCAGTGCCAGGGAGGAAAGCCCTCCGAGTCGAACGACAGACACGACTTTTACAGCAGCCTCTTGGGTTAGGATAGGTTGCCCACTACTGTCCTGAGTAGTTGCTGCTGTTCAAAGCGCAGTTCTCCAACTGAAGAGTAATTTTAAACACTGTTTTCAAATCAAGATGTGACACTTGCTCAGGTAAATCTCAATGCTATATATGAAAACATGAACAATTGGGGACCACATTACAGGAAAGGTCCGCAGTTCTCTTAATTTGTGTTCCACTCTAACTTGGTGAGCTGTACAAAGATTTGGCAGAGAAATAGTAAACTCTGCATCGAATGCATTACTAATACCAGTCTAAAAATGAAACCTTCTGTAACACTTGATACAGTAGAATATTATAATATGGTGTTAAAAATGCCACAGATAAATATATATAAACTACCAATAAAACAAACATGTGGTTTTATTGCTACTTGGTTGAAAGGACAAGGGAGTAAGGTGAATGCATTTGTTCACCACTAACCACCTCCTTAAATGTAAGTCATATCTAGGAAATCTAAGTAGAATGACTTTATCTAGTTGATCAAACTTACCCACAGGCATTCAAGTCACAGGAAAGAGTTTGTTGCTGCTACAGCTTTACTTGCAGAAGGAAAACAAACTGTCTGTAAAATGATTTTCAGCAAGGATCTAACATGCTTCCACTGCATCTACAAAACATTCCTGTTGCATTGAATATTAAGAGTTAGAGAGAACAACCAAATTAAATGCTGAACTTAAAGCTGAGGCAGCTGAAGTCATTAAGTGTATTCCTCCCCCTGTTAGTAACAGATATGAGTTGTTTGTAGGGAAAACTGCTTTCCCCCCATCCATTACTCTGGTTATCTCATTACCGCAGAAACTAATTATCATTCTCGCTCATATAAAATGTGGGGTTTAGGTATTAATAGCTTTAAATCTGTAATACTTTTAGTAAAGAGTAATATTCACTACAACTATTTAGTTTCTAGTGTATAAAGCAGCCTCAAACTTCCGCATCTTTCAGTGTGTAGTTCATACATTCTAGAACCAAATTAATGTGTGTCTAGGAAAAGTTACAAGTATAATTGCAATGCTTTCCTCATAGCATTTTGATTTACAGTTTGAGTCACTTAAGGACAAAATTATGACTGGTTTTCTTTTTAAATAGAAAGAAAGTAACGATAATTTCTTTAAACTAGGTCATGTTTTCTCATTCTTGCATTTTTTTTTTTTTTATTCTTTATTGGTGTTTTTCCTTCCAAAAAGACTTAATAAAGTCTTTTTAAAGTCGCTTCTGCTCCTCCCAGTGACAAACAAAATCTAAAAAGTAAAGGTTCAAAATGCAGCATCATGGTAAAAAAAAAAAAAAAAAAAAGCATCACCTTGAACCTTTAATTTCTTTCCAAGGATTTGGTCTTTGAGTTTTTAAAGTATGGGGTAGTACCCTTTGTTCCACTTCTCCCTGTTTGTGCAATTGCTCTCAGTGTTTTCTGTGTATGTGAGTTTCTCACGTGTTCATAGGGAAGCTTGTACTGATGTGAACTGCAAACCACAATTCACACAGGAAACGAACTTTCTCTGAGAAGGGGAAATTTGGAACAAGCTTTCTCCTGTTGCAGCCAGAGGTGATTCAAGGTACCTCAGAATGCAACAACTCTTCAAGCAGAGCATGATTACGGGTCTGGCAAGACCCTGCAAGGGTCGAGCAAGATTAAGGGCCCTGCCAGCTACAGGGCAGTTAATGGAAAACACCTCCTTGTCCTCAGTCACCAGAGGGAGAATTAATTTAGATCTCTGGTTATAACTTATGTATATGCAATTGCCTTATCTCCCCAGAAATTCCAAAATTTGCTCTTTAGTCAGGCCAGCTGTGTGAAACCAACTTTTCATGGGTGATTGGAAACATGTAATTTGTGTTCTGAGAGGGGTAAAATGAAAGCAAGATGGAACTCCAGGTACGTTCAGCAAAGCTGTGACTCACTATGCTCCTTTTTAAAGCAAGCACAAGCTTTCGATACACTTCAAATCCAACATTTTAAAGTATACTGTTCTAACCAGTGTCCCTCAAATTTCTTCAATAAATTATTGTTGCAAAAGGCAACCAAATTCCCTCAGGGAAATGGGTGTTGTCACCATGGGCAATATCCTGGCCATATTTTGCAAGCTTTGTGTCATCTCTCTTCTAGCTCATTTGCAATTTCTGGGTTTTAAAGGCAGTCCAGCAAATGCTGATGTGCCTCTCCAGGATGCATGGGAGCTGTTTCACTGGTACAGCTGCATGATTACTCTTAAGTCTCAGTGGTAGCCGCTCTCCTAATGAGCCAGGATAAAATCATTAAAAAGTAATTGTGTGCAGGTTTTACAGATAAGTCTCCGCTCTGGGACAAGGCAGTCCTGACAGACTGTAATATTTCTAAGATGATATACTCCTCCCTGCTTGTTTAATGAGCTATAGATTTTTAATCTAGAAGTTTTGGTGATAGGCACAATGAATGCACAAAAGGTTGATCTGAAGAAATCTGTATGTTATTCATGGTTGTATATTTACAGACAACAAAAAGACACAAACCAAAGCCAGGTCTGCATCTCGCCAGAAATTCTGTGTTACTGTTTCCTCTGGTCATTTTCAATCATAGCACACAAATCTGAATTCTGTTCACTTTCCAGCGATAGGTTGTACTTACTGCTACCCTTTCATGTAGATAAAAACTTACGAAACCAGGACTTGAGTTAACACAGCAAAACTGGAAGAAAATCCATTTCTACTTTGTAAAATCATTCAGGGAGTTACTGCAGCAGAAGATTTTCCATCCTCTAAAGGGGGAATGCAGCTATTTCATGGGTATACAAAAACCAGCTCATGTCTCCAAAAGAAAAAGGAAGTGAAAGATAGCAATTCCTTACAGGAATTCAAGTATTCTTGGTGTACTACACTCACCATTAAACACTCCATTCAACAATCACTGTGTAACAGTATCTGTGAAAGTAGGAAAAACCCCATGTAAACCAGGTAAGATATCTTCCAAAACATATTGAGCAAAAGAATGAAATCTAAAGAAGATAATTTACCATTTAGAAGTACTTGTTCTGCTTTTCACCTCACAGGCTTTAGTTCACAAAAGCAGTCACTGTACTCCACTTTCACCAGGCTGCTCCCAGATTTTCAAGTTTCCAGCATTCACTGCACTGCAGCTCCTCTATTCCATTGTACCTCAGCTTTGCCTGTCATGAACAGACATCCAGCAAAAAAAAAGAATAAAAATAATGGTGAGTTGGAAAAAAAAGCAAAGTTTAAAAACCTTTGAATTATCTGTACAACACTATTTTCCCAATTGCCTGCCTCGGGTTTCACCATCTCCTGATGAGAACAATAACAAGAGCAAATGGCATTGCAAAAGTCTGAGTAAAGACATTTTCATGCAAATTTAGTCAACTTACTGTGATTTATTCTCCAGATATTGATTCATCTCCCCAGACTGCAGACACAAAATAAACTTATCCTAACTTCCTTATGGGAAGTATATCTTGTGAAATGCTTCTATGCAAGTCAAAAGAGCAGAATGTAATTTCAGCACTTGATTAGATGAACTTCCTTTTCTAAGACTCCAAAAGAAGAGTTTTTGCTTGACAGAGAAGACGGGAAAGTTGTTCTTTGTCTGATGGTCTCTATCTACCACTTTTTCAACTATGATTTTGGTCTGGAGGGAGAAGGAGACAATCAGCAGCACACCAAATCCGAGGAACGACTGAGGAGTTTGGGTTTGCAGGTATTTCCATTTGGAGTCTTCAAAGGAAAACCATGGGAAGGTATTTCAGGGAAACCCGTTAAAAGAAGAGTATGAAAAATTACCTAAGTATAGAAATGTGCCTACTATTAATTGACACTATTTCATATTGTAGCATCCACATACACATTCTAGTACTTCCTCAACTTCCCCGAGCTCAAGTTACCCTAAATCTGATGCTACATATTCACAGAGCTTGTTCTGTGAAATCTTTGTCTTAGTACTGGAATATCAAATCAAAAAGAAGAGATTTTCTCTTTTTCCCCCCCTTGCCTTTAGAAAATAAGATAATTTGATACATCAAACAAGAGGTGCTGTTAAAATAACACTGTTACTTGTGGCAAGACACCTACTGGGAAAATGATCAAAGTCTGAAAGAACCAATTATTTTTTGGATGTTTTCTAAGCCTAAACCTGGAAAAGACCCTTAAATTCAAGGGAGTCCCCACCTATTGGAGTATCTCAGGATATGGATTTGATTGCTTTTCTATCAAATACAACACAGTTGAACACATTTCTCATGGTACCAGACCTACACATTTCTCTTACACTACAGTGCAGCTCTACCAGAAAGGCACTTCATTAAAGCAGCATTTTTGTAAATGACGCTGTTAAAATGTCTCAGGCAATTAGTTCAACCTTGTTAGATACACAAGTTTTTTCTTAAATTTTAAAGCCAGGAAAGAAGAAATGACTATAAAAACTGGCCTGAAAGGAGAATTGACTTTTGCACCTGGTTTCAATATAACATTTTTTATGTGCCCTTAACAAATTCTCTCAACTATGACACCTTTCCCTTTCTGTATAAAATATGGATTACATTTTCTTACATCTTTGCACTGTAAGAGTTGAGGCCTTGTCTCACAAGGAGCTCCACACATTTTGAGCTTTGTTCAAAACTGACACCTGCCCCCCGTCTAATACTCAGTGGACACAGGGTAGTTTTGGGAATAACTCATTTGTGAGTTCAGAATATGGCACACACACACAAAATTTCAGTCCACTCTTGTGAACCTTTAGATCAGATTGAAAGGGCAAGTGTAGTAGGAGCATAGGCATTTTTGCTTTGTCTGGGTTATTCTGTTATCTGTCTTACAAAATTCAGCTGAAGGGCTATATTTTAATATTCCTCTGTATTCTGTTCTTACTCCTTGAGCTACATAATTGTTAGGACCACTCAGGTATCACTGATGTTATAGGAAAATATGATCAGAATCCATAAAGACAATGAATTGTTGCAAACTCTTTTGTTTTCTAACTTTATCCCTGGAGAATTCAACCTTTATGTAGATAATTGCTGACATTTTCAACAGTTTCCAATCTCCTCCATTGTTAGATATTATAAATTGCACACCAAAAAGTTATTGATTACTGAGTTTCTTTATGCAACTGAGGATGTTCAGTGGCTCAGAGGAACTAACCCTGGCTCCTCAACCTTCTTTAATATTATATCTAGAATGTGCACCCCATAAATGACGTCACCCATCCTGTCAACAGTCTTTTCAAAGGCTGAGAGTTTCTACAGAACGATGTAATGCACTTTAATAAATCTGTTCACCTTAAGGGTAGGATAGGAGGATCTGAAACTTAGAAGAAAGTTGGAAAGTTATTTTCTAACTTCCCACCAAAGATGGAAATGAGCATAAGAAAGTTAAAGCCAATAAAGGTCCTGTGATACGAAGAAGATTTCTTCAAAACATAGGAAAGAATTTAAAAAATAAGCTGATAAAAACCAGAACAGAGCATTAAATTTGGTAATACTGTATCTTTTTTGCAGAGAGAGGACCTTTGCAAAGAGAGAACCTTTCTAGAAAGCAGTTAATTTCTTTCCTATAACATGCCTTCCAAAGAGAGTTTGTGGTTATGGCAAGTCCATTTTCTTCCTACCTCTGCCCTAAGAAAAGTAGATTCATCTTTCTTGAAGAAACATCAAAGTTTCCTACATCAACATTCCTAGAAAAGAGACCTAAGGAAGTCTCATGCTCCCCAGAAAATGCAAAAAATCTCCATCTGCTTGTGTCAGGGAGCTGAAAAGTCTCTTAAAATTCATTACAGGTTGAGGCTCAATGCATATTCTTGTTCTAAAGCATATTTTACTTTACAGTGGTTATGTTGCATATTTAGTCAACTGCAAACTTGTTCCTCTTCTTAAATTTCATGCAAATGAACCTCAATAAATAATCAGTGCTCTCCCTCACTAAGACGGAGATGTGCACGGATTAGAAGTCTCAGGAGAAACGTGTCAAATCTTTGAAACACAAATTAAGAACTTGTTTAACTTTTATTCAGACAATACATGAAGCAAGACTTACATACCTGCAAATTTTACCACCAAATTGATGGGATAAATTTCATTTATACAGAACTTTTAAGAACATTTATCCCCTTTTGAGTTTATAGGAGTAGTTTATTGCCTTTTTTTCTTCTACAGCTTTGAGTTGTGTCGCTCCACATGGTAATATATCCCTCTGAAAGGACTGAGTAGAAAAGTCATAACACAAAGCCTTTAGAGAATCTCAGTTCCATCTGGATGGGCATTTTCAGGTTCTACAATGCCAAATCAAATTTAAAGAAGCAGCTTCCTTCCGTCTGCTTCCCACAGACGTAGATGTATCCTCATGGAATTTAACTTATATTTGGACTTCTGGTATTCAAATAATTTTTTTTCCAGGAAAGCATAACCAGGCATTAGATTGACAGAAAATAGGAGAAAAAATAGAATTAGCATTGATTACATGGAATAGAGAAAAACAAAGCAAGTAACATTTAGTATACAAAATGGCTTCTAAAGAGCTATCTGTGCCATACAGGGCAATTATTGGCAAAAACAGTGGAAAAAAGCCCTCTAAAAGGGCCTGTCTTAATATAAAACATGTTGCATGATGGAAGTTGTTTTCTCTTTTGTTTCTGTGAGTGAGGATTTTTTTTTGGCTACAAGAATAATGATACTCTGCTTTTGCAACCTAGCTGAATCTTGAGTAACAGAGATATAATTATTGTTTAAGAGTTTTAACTGGTGCTAAGCAGTTCATCTGTATTATCCACTTAAACCCCATTTAATACAAATCTCTTTGTTCCGCAGCCTATCTTCCATATTTTTTAAAAAGAAAATTCCAGATTCATTCCTGATGCAATGCTTCAGACTTTTAGGCCTGCCATAATGTTTTGGGCAGCAGCTCCCCAGAAATTCTGCAAGAACTTGGGCTCTACAAGAAGTCTGTCCCAAAGGCAGCAGTAGAAAGATCAGATAATTTCCACTGTGGCTATTTTTAATTACTGGAATATAAATTTCAGTGTTCCTACTAGAATAAGTATTGACCTGAATTGATTCAGTGGTGTTTCAATTGGGAGAATTCGTAATTTATTTTTTTTAATCAAGGTCACAAATGTCATTTATTTCAGCATTTGCTTATACCAATACTCTGTTTAAAGAAATTCATTTAAAAAGATATTTTTCTGCTTAAATGGAGCGGGAGCTGGAATGCAAAACCTTTGCTGTTTTGTTACTGTCACAAAGTGCCATTTTTCCCAGCTGCATGTTGCCAGGTGATTTGTTTTCTCTAGGCAAAGTATTCCAGCTTTTCATGACAGCCAAGACAGCCAAATGTGGTGAAACTACAAAAAGAATAAAGGCAAAAGCGATGTCTGATAACACCTTCAGTGAACAAGCCACGCACAATGTTCTCAGACTGAGACACTGGCTGGGAGCTGGAAACCAGAGAGGGTTTAAAACCCACAGGTATTAAAAACACACACCATTTACAGCTTTTGGTTCTCCTTCACTTGTACTGCAGCAGTGCTGGAAGAGCTCACGGTCAGAATTGACCCGAAGGATTTGTTTTCACCAATGAACTGCCTTTGGAACTAGTATGCCGTATTTGCCAAGCTACAGTCCACCACCTCAAAAAAATATTAGTAGGTTTAATGCTCCTCATAGCAAGACAAGGGTTAAACTAGTCACCAGCTTAGACCTACTGGAAGAGGACTGAGGAAGAGAAGATAAAAAGCTTAGTAGGACCACTGGAGAGAAGTCATGTGGGGAGCTCACAGCTTGAGAAACTCGAAGTGGAGGCAATAAAAATGCACTTCTTTTCAAAGGTGATGCTGCTGGCTCCGTATGCTTGGGGGGAAACAGTACATCTGGAAAAAGGTCCTATGAGATCAGTGTAGTTCATATCTACTGTCAGCAGCAAGTAATGATGGTGATGGACAGGTGGATTACAGGATGCTCCAGGACGAGGATTTTTGATATATGACTTTATGTCAGTTTAGCCAGACCTTTGTATTTTAAGAGCTTTATGGTTATCTTAGTAATAAAAAACAAAAGAAAGGCCAAATTCTTCTTCATAGATTTCTTTACTGCAGCAAAAGCTGTAGTGGAGGGGTTTTTTGTCCTCTAATTGGAAATGGTCTTTCAAGAATACACAGCACCCAAGATGTGCCACCAGGAACCAGGGCAGTGGTTGCAGCAGCCAGGATGTGCCACCTCTCGTGCAGACTGAGCAGTGATACTGCAAATCAGGAATCATTTTTCCAGAGCTTAAATGACGTGCTGTCTTATCATGAGTGACCTGAGCTGAGCCAAAAGATGAGAAAGAACCATGATCTAAAGAACTAAAATACAAATATCTGCTGGGCAAGAATATTATTTTTCCTCGTGTGGGAGAAATAAGTTTCTGTAAGTAGATCACAACAAATATCCTGGAAAATTTTTTAAAAAATAAATTGAAGGTCTTTAACATGGAAGGTTTTTATCTGAACTTCCACTATTCCAAACTTCCAAAGAATCAATAGGCATCTTAGTGTAGTTCCCTAAAACTCTTGCTATGTTTCTTTGACAGTGTTGTATGTAGTTACTAACTACAGAGTGATCTGTACCCCAAGAAAAGGGAAATATTAGCAAATATTAACAAGTATTAACTTTGTCATAGATCTGGATGCTGTTCATCCACACGGACTGTGTGGAAAAGGACTCAGTATAATAGCCACTTTAAGTAAAAGATTTAAAAAGATCAGATTTGTGAGATGTAATGTACCAGTAGGGCTGAGCTAGTTACAGAAGAAAAGATAAAATGTCTGTTTTCTCTCAGCCTGTTCCACGGGAGTCTGGGCAGTCACTTCTCTCCCTTCTTACAAGGCAGTAAGACATGAAAACCTTTATCCTTCCTGTTTATACACCATGCAACATATTTCTGGCTTACAGGCCTGTTGCAGCAGAGCAAGTGTATTCTATTGAACATGATACCCCAAAGCCGGGGAAGCACTTAAATGTCAAAACCCCTTCTCCGACTGGTGTGTCAGAAGTTTATCTCACGTTACAAAATTGTTCCGTAGCTCCATGGCTCCCATGAGAAAAAAAGTCATTTACTCTCTACACACCGAAGCACAATTGCTCGAATATATTTACAGTGACTAATTAGTGGTGAAGAAAAATGCCTGGCTGTTGTTTCATTCTCCTCACTGTGCCTGTGACATGATTTAAAGCGCCGGTTTTTTCATCTTGACACTTCGTCTATGAGTGCAAATTACTCGGGGAGGGCGGGGGGAGTCAGAGTTATATTTCTTCATCCAGGAGCTACACAAAAAGCTGGAGAGCTCCAAGCACCGGGAGCTCCTTTGGTGCCTGTGTGCTGACCCATGGCTAGCACAAGGAATAGGCGCTGAGGATCCTGACAGGTTTCCAGCTCTCCAGCAAGGCTGTGGGAAGTGCCTGCCTTGCCCCTGGATATGCTGATGGTGTAGGGAACCTGAAAACAGAGTGAACCACCTATTCCTGAACTTCAGGTCTGCGCATGCAACAATTATCCTGAAACCATCGAGCCATGAGGTCAGCTTGGCAGTAGCCCTGAGGAGGGGCAGACACGGCATTTGGAGACGTGAGCATTCAGGTGTGCCTGAAGCAGCTCCTCAATTCTGCACGAGATTTCAAGCACTGCTAGAGAGGGTTGTTTTAACACAAAGCCCAGCGATTAAATGGCTTGAATCCCACAGCCCAGGCTGGAATATCCTGGCCCCTTGGCACCGGGGCAGCCCCAGCCCCAGGCATCGGGCACCTCCCTGGGGATGTGGGATGCAGAGACCAGCCCTTCTGTGGCATCACTGGGAGAGGGGTTGACAGTCCTCAGGGGCTGACATGGACTAACCCTAACCCTGGGAAAGGCCACCCCTGGGTGCCTGTCACCCACCCTGCTGCTCCTCATTAGCTGCAGCCTCAGGGGACCTCCGGACACCGCAGGGAAGGAGCAAGAAAGAGGAAAAAGAGGCAAATAAATATTTAAATGTGTAATGCTATTTTGTTGTTAATAACAGCATACTGATTTTAAAATTATTTATTAAATTATTACTGGCTGGTTTTATCACAATAACTTATAAATTATGATGAATATCAGAGAAATTATTATCCTTTTTCTCTCATTATTCTTAGGAGAAGGCCACGGACAAGGCCAAGATGTTTACTTAACAAACAACTTCCTCCCTAAATACTTTGATAAATATTGTAAATAAGCAGCATACTACACAATACGTTGTTTTTTTTTCTTTTAAAACTGACTGACTATCAGTTCTTCTAGTTGGAACAGTTTGTCCAGAGTTACACAGGCTCCACAGCTTTCAATACCTGAGGTTTGGCATGCCATTTCTGTGCTCCTGTGTTTATTCCTGCCTCCCAACTCCAGTCTTGTGCAATGCATTAGAAAGCAAGCTGCTTTGTTGGAGTTTTTCCCATTGTTTACAGCAGTTCTAGGGTTTGTCTCTAACATGCATAAAGAATAATTCATGGAATACCTTGGTTTTTAAATGCCTGCCGGTGGATATGGGAAAAAAAGCTGTTGTGGACAAATTAAAATAGCAAAAGTGCATGAAACACAGCTCAGCTCTAACAACCTCAAACTTCTAGTAGATCAGAGCAAATTATCTGAAAGAACTGGGCTAGCATAGTGTTTAGGCAACGTTGGAAAGTAAATGCTAATCCATACATTACATTATTTACATTACTGTTAGATACAGCACTACATGCCCTAGACACCTGTGCAGAATTCTCACACTTATTCAAATCTGATTGTTTTTTCTTTGATGAAAACGTGATTTATCACCATAGCTGTAGAATTTCATCCAGGTACCAGTGAGCAAGGCCAGTGGGTTTTCCATGCAGCAAGACTTCTGCTTTAGGAAGAGAATATTCTCAGAAGTGGCAGCCAGCCCTGAATTCAGAATACCAGTAACTGATAATCATCTATGATGGCCCTAATTAAGCTGTCCCACTGGCCTTTATTTTAAAAGCTTCATTTGATTTTGAGACTCTTTCTTCCCCCTTCTTTTGTTTAGTCTCCTTGTCAGACTTGCTGTCATCTACTAGATTAAATTCCTACAAGCATTCATTATTGTACTGTGGAAAAAAAACCAACTTCTTGGTCTGCTTCATATTCACAGAAAACAAATGGTGCAATATCAGCCCTCAGTGAAATGGAATATACATCTTAAACCCCTGACACTTACTCTACTTAGTTTAAAAGCTTTTCTATTCAAAACATATTTTCCCACTGTCTTTAAAGAAACAACTGCTTGGCTACTTAGTATCTCACAATAAAGTGTCACATCTTTTGCCAAGGAAACGATTACTCCACAGCAAAGACAAATGATAGAGATCTGAAGCAAGTCCAAGGCAAAATGCCAAGCACAGTTGAAATGAGAGAAGCTGTGAATCAGCAATACACCACCATACATCACTAATTAGAGGAATTTATTTTGTTTAGAGCAAGCAAACCACTCTGCAGGGATGCATGATGTATTTAATTGTTTTCTAGAGCTGCCACTTCACAGGTACCAAATTACAAACATTACCACCTTTGGCCTTCTGCACCATCTTTAAAAAAGGGTCACAGATTTACGTCTGACATGTTCCATACTTGGCAGCATGACTTCTGATTGCTGCTGCAAATTCGACAGTGATTTGTCAAAAGATGAGCCAAGAAGATTCTTGTTTGTAACCTTAGGGTATCAATTAAAACAACACCGTACTAATAATAAATACTATTCATTGTTTCACCAATGAGATAAAACGTTGCTGCCGTTATCTGACTATATGCACATTTGTTTTATTTCTCTTGCATTTTATATGTAATTTTTAATTATCTGACTGCTTCAGGCCTACATTATTTCTGTATGTAAAAGCTTTTCATGGAACTCTGGATTAATGCTTTAACTTCTTAATAGACTGTTTAAATACCTATGCTTTCTTCTGTAGATGAGTCTTGCGTAAGAGTTGATTAGAACTGTTAAATGAAGCATCTAATGTGAATTTAAAGTCATATGCCATCTATGCCATATCATTTTCATCACTTCTCAAGGTATGTAAAATTGTCATTTAACTAGGGGTATTAACACAGCAGTGCCTAAACACATCATTATCTTTTATTCTTAGCTGGGAATGGAAACAAATAGCTTTTAATTCATACAAAATCGTTTTTCCCCTTTAATATTTGATTATTTTGTTTCCTCACTGTAGTATGAGCAGTGTTTCTCAGTACTCAATTGCTCAGGACTCAGTTCTGGGAGCTATTAGAGGCTGAGCTATTAGACTGCAACACAGGAAAAGACTCAGAGGTCACAGAAAATTTAGAAGAGCTTTTAGTTTAAGCTGTACTTCCAAAACTGTCACTGTGCTAATGAAGACTATGTGATGAAAACCGCAGATGTTTGCAATACAATTTAACTAACACTTTGGTTTTAATTATATCACTCTTCTAACAAACCCACCTGCAACATAAACAGCCCTAGAAAGGAAACCTCTCCAAGCTGGTAGAAAAATGAGTCCAAGCAGCAAAGAGCAAATTCCCATTCACTTGTCCTTCAGTGATCCACAGGATTAGTCATTGCAGTACTTTCCCTTATGTGACCATCTCAACTGCCTCAAATGCTATGGGAGTTGTACCTAATTCTCCTCTGGTTTAAGTTTTAGCTTTTGTACTTTTAGAAATCAGAGGTAAGAGAAAACAGCCTGGATAGTCTTAGTATATTAAGGAAAGTATATTGCAGCCTGGAAGTTTGAAAAAGTAATTCCATCGATAAGTAGAAAATAGTTAACGCAAACCCATAATTTGGTGAATTCTGTAGAGTGAGAGAAACTTGCAGGTTAATCAGAAAGCCATCTACGTGCAGGTTTGACACTTGAAAACATTAATTGAAACTTCCATATAAAATCTTCCGGATTAACAGTGAAAAGCATCAAATTGTTGCATGAGAATTTCCAGAGCCTGGGCGACAGTAGCACAAAGCAATGTGAAAAGCATCTTGTTGGGTTCTTAAACACAATTCGACAACTTTTTTTGGTCTGGTCATAAGAGATTTTTTTGTCAGGCTTTTGAAACACATAAGGTTTTCTTTCATGACTTGTTTTTAGGATTTGTATCCTTAAGAAGATAAGCTAAAACAAAAGTATGGCTGATTCTCTTTCCACATGTGACTGTTAAGGGTACGGTACGGATGTAGCACCACGTTTTGCCTACAGACCATTTTCAAATGCCAGCTCTCTGAGATGTAACTTGGGGTATAATTTGGTGATAGAGATACACTGGATTTACTTAGAATAAGTGTGCAGAGTGAGTTTGAATGCCTGACAGTTAAATATTCTCAGGGGGGGTTTTTTGACTTAAAATATATATAACGGTTAATTCTGTACAGTATTTTGACAGGTAGCATATATTACCAGGGTATTCCATAGCTGGTATTCCAAGTCTAAGCTCTTCCCTTAGCATGAAACCAAATACTACAGATTTGCATTCAAGCCTTGCCTCTTTGTTTCATCAAGCAAGCCCTAAATTAACAATAACCTTCTTCTGTTCCTTCTATATCAGCAGTAAATTGCTGATCAGTCTTTTTACTGGTCTTTTCAAATGTTTTCGGAAGTAGAGGAGACCATAAGTGTAAAAATTATTTTAAAATAACACTCCTTAGGAAAAAAAAAATGTTTCTCTGAAGCACTATTCAAAACAGGGAGGGTTTTTCCCTTGTTCTGAAAGGGTACTCTGTGAAAGTGCCACCATTGGGCCTCAGGTACAGCCTGGGGAAGGTGACAATTAAAAACATTTAAAAGAACTGTTTGGAAGAAACAGAAACTGACTGCAGAAGTGACACGATGGATTTGTCCTTTAGACAAGCAGGGTCTAAAGGCTCCCCAAGCCAGCATTTGAGACCTGGGTGTTTTCACAGCTGCATTGTGTGATAGCCCAGAGGGCTTAATTTAGGGTGCTTAATTTCTAAGCACTGAAATGAAGCTTTATGTGAACTAAGAGCCTTCCTTCACGGGAACGAACCATTCTGAAACATCTATTGGGGGCTTAGAGTAAGTAAAGTTATTTGTATGGATACAGCTGTAATATCACTTATTATTAGCATCAATTACTCTGAGAGAATTTGACCTGAAAGTCCTGAAGCAAAGCAATTCTAGGGTATTAACCCCGTTTGTTCAGCTCAAAATGTAGTTTAATAAAGATCTTTCGTTCATGGAAAGTGGCCTATTTATCCACAGGCTTTGATTACATAGATGCAACACTTTCTGCAAATTATTTGGAGGCAAGGGAACATTTGTGCTTCCTACAGTAATGCCTCAAACCTCTGCTGTTTGCAGAGCTCAGAGGTTTGGCAACAGGCCTGCAGTATGCTGAGGCTTGCTGAGCTGCTTTTTTTTTTTGCCTGTCTCTCTTATTTTTTTCTTTTAGATCAGCATAATTCTGAGCTGCTCTCTGGAATTCACCTGTTACAGTGCAATTTTGCCAGTAGAATTCCTGTGCTCCGTGGTAGGCAGGAGTCAAAGGGCACTTCCCAGACGGTGTGAACAGAGATTGTGTTAGAACTGCTATATGCAACAGAAATAGGATTTATTTTAGTTTTTAATGTTCTACTTACTTGAGAATTACAGATCTGGACTTTTTTTTTTTTCCCCCTGTTCAACAGCTTCTAGTCAGGACATAGGACTAGGTTTCCTAATCTGCTCTCTGTACTAATTAGGAAGCTGCTTTTCTTTAGGCCTAGGGATAGACTTTTCTCTTTGGTTCAGCTGAGACAGGAGGGTACCAAGGATGATGTTCCTGGAGTTCCCCATCATGAGTTTTCTATGAGAACTTGCTCAGGTGAATGAACAAGTTACTAATACATGATTATTGTAGGGTATTGTTTATTCCAGATTCATTACAGAAGAGGCCAGTTCAAAATTGACTTAGGGGAAGGCTTCTGTAAATAAATTGTCTAAATTCCTACCATTTAAAAATTGGAAAAATATCTCTCCTCATCTGTGTTAGAGGTAAACAAAAAAATAGCAGGAAGGTCCAAGTTATTTAGGATGGAGGGGACTGGAAGAAAGACTTCAAACCAAACCAAAGCCAAGTTAAAAAAAAAGAGTAGAAGCTGGAGAAGTGGTCTGTATTTTGCAGCTTGCTTCTGCTTAATAGCAGATAATCTACTAAAGATGGCTTTTAAATCCCCTGTTTCTTGTCCCAGAAATGAAGGAATATGGAAGAAAGGTTTAATGGACGTATTCACGACTTACATGGGAGAACCAGGATGGGTAAATATTACTTTAAGCATCTCCTCATAAATAATTTGCTGAATTTGCAAAGAAAACTCTATATCCTTGTAAAGCAAAATTTTTCTCAGTTCCTTCTGATATTTTTAATATACATGGAG
The DNA here is from genome assembly GCA_035584735.1 of Pseudotriccus pelzelni. NCBI lineage: Eukaryota > Metazoa > Chordata > Aves > Passeriformes > Tyrannidae > Pseudotriccus > Pseudotriccus pelzelni. The sequence continues at coordinate 3,738,747 of JAWMRA010000001.1, read as the reverse complement.
AGTCTCATACTTGAGGGATTTTATTTTAAAAGTTGATCGAGTTTACCAGCTTATCAAGTTGGCTGTGCATTCATGCTAGAAATTAAACAGTGAAATGCTTCAAACAGCATTTGCTAAACAACTGTTTAGGATGACAGACAGCTTAGTTTTCCTTCTAAACCAAAATCTTACAAATTTGGTATCATTTACTTAGTTACTCACCACCCACAATGCTTACAACAGCACCACAAGCTCCTCTAAGCCTGAAACAAGCAGAGCCGGCAGATATTCCTCTCGGTTTCTCTCTGTTGCACATTCTATGTGGTGAATGAGCAGCTGCATCAGAGAAACCTTCAGCCTGAACTGATGGAGGTGAGAGCAAACCAAAACATACCTGTAGCACATACTAGCAGATCATTATGCAGGTTTTCAGAGCAGGGTAGAAAAACCCAAAACAACCCTCGGTTCTGATGTTTTCATTTGCCTGAACTGCATGTGCCACAGGGCTGAAAGGTATATGGAGTTCTATGTTGCTGTTACCTCTCCTGGTGATTGCCTCGGTTCTGTGTCAGACTACAACTTTATTGCCACTTGGAGTTTTATTTCTTGTTTGGACTGCCAGGACTCCCAAGGAGAAGTTCTCCCAAGAAGAGTCGGAACCCGGTGTTTTGTTTCTGTCTCTGATCTTTGCTGTCTGTGCCTCAGCATCCTGGTTCCTCACCCCACTGTGGCTGTTGCACGTGTGTCCACACTCAGCTCCTTTGATGTTGACTCCTTTCTGGAGGACTCCAGGAAAAAAAAAGGCAGAAAGAATATGCCTGTGCTGGAAGTCACATTATCTGCACATCTGAAGGATCTACTCCTGCTTTTTCCTGTATCCCCACTTATTGAATGGGTACCTGTGAGTTTGAGAACATACAACACAGGTACTAAATGTTGCTTGAGCAGCTGGGAAACTGAGCCATGGTAATGACGACATAGGGAAGGGATCCGACCTGACACTCCACAGACTCACCCCAGTCATAAAACCTCTGCAAGTTGAATTTATTTTCCCATGTCAGCTCAAATGGCAAAAGTAACTGAGGCTGTGTCATGAGCCCCTGTGCAAAAGTGAACAGTGGAACCTGAATTCCCAGGCGTGACTCTGTCCCTTCCCGGGATACACAACTAGAAACAGGAGGCAAGTCCAACACCATACTCGGCAAAACTAAGCCATGTGTGTGCACACAAACAACATCAAAATCAAAAGGAAATAAATCAAAGCTTTACCAGCTGAAGGTGTGGAAATGGAAAGTACGGGGACAGAGGGTCAGTATCTGAAGTATCTCACAGGAGTGACGACTGAAATACATTCTCATCACATGAATGAAAAGTGAAATATATTCTTTGTACAAAAAGTGCCTGTAAGTCCTGTTAATAGTTTTCCCCCAGTCTCTGTTTCAGGCCCAGTGAAGCACTGAAGAGATCTACTGTCCCTCTGCTGTTCACTGAGGATGGCTCTCGAATGCAGCGTCTCCCTCATTATTTTGTCCCTTCCATTCATGTCACATAAAATAGAATTGTCAAAGTTTGCTAAAAAAAAGAGTCAACATATTTCTTTGCAGTGAGGAAGCAGCGTGACAAACTACAAAAATAACAGTTTTGGTTTGCTACTCTGCATGATTCTGGGACTACACTTGCCTAGGCAGGCTGACACTGGGAGACCACATCTTGTTGAGGTTTATCTTAGGCTGACACGTGGTTTGACTTAGGCCTGTTGACCAAATGTGGTTGAGCCACAGATGTGACAGAGTTATTCCAGCTGTCTCATGCTTTTTGTACTGCACAGGAAACAAGAATAAACTAGAGAATGTGAAGATTCATAACTGCTGTGGAAAAGTTTCCTGCTCTGATTTATAGTAACACAGGATTGTTTTCAGGATTAAAAAAAAAAAAAAAAAAGGCAAGTTGGCAGTAATTTTTCTTCTGTAATTGAAACAACTTCTTTAATTTTTAGAGATTTTCTCTCTTTTTACCTGCATCTCTTAATGCTCCAACTGCCTAATAACTAGGATATTCCAATTCAGGATATTCTACGGTTCTAATACAATTTAAATGAATGTTGTGAGCTTAAAGATGAAAACAAAGCTAGCAGGTTTTATATGCACAAAGGTTTGGGGTTTTTTTCAAAAAAAAAAAAGGTTTCTATTTGCAAGTTTTTAAAGATTAAATACAAGCATATTTAATCATGTGTGATTGCTCTCATAGAGTCTGAATCAGTGCTAGGAGATGAATAGTCTTATCTGAACCACAAATCTGCTGCTAAATAAAATCAATGAGAAGTGCAAAAGTCACCTGAATTATGAGCTGACCCTGCTAAACAGGACTGAGGTGACCAGTGCAGATTTCAATTACTGGATCAAGTCTAGGATTGGCTGCATATTCTGCAATTAGTTATTGATTAAGCCAACTTCCACAACCATTCTTTTGTCTCTAAACACAGTGGTTCTGTCATTCTTTGTTAACTCCACCGTTGCACAACTAGGCTTATTCCCAAGCCTAAACCTTTTGGGTTTTTTTCTACATGATGTATCCCGAGTGACTTATCTTGCAATCATTCAGTACAGAAAATCTAGATAAAAAAGGTAACTAATCAGGGCTGTCAGGAAGAGTTTATGAAGGTAGATAACAGGGCATGTTGAAGAAATTAAGTTCTCTTCAATTAGAGCCAAAGTTTTCACTTTCTCAAAGGTATCCTTTCAATGGATGGAAGAACTTAACTTGTGAATACTGTTCCGCAGCAAAGTGCAGGAGCAGGACTTTCAAATGCAAATGAAAAAGAAGAATGGATACACTGTGAATAATATTATTGCAGTGAATTGTGGTTTTGAGGTCTTTTTGAAGGGTACAGACAGTGACGTTCCATACGATAATTAATCAAGTTACTGCACGGCACAGAACAGTTTGAATTGCTACAAATGCATTGTGCATGTCCTGAGAGGTGTTTTGCAAAGGGAAGGCAGAGCCATGGTTGTCGTAGTACCCAGCTGAAGGCCTTGGAAGTAATTTTTCACCCCCAGTTCTTTAAAGGTTTGACAAGGAATAAAGGAATAATAGTAAGCAGCAAGCTAAAAATGCTGCAGTGAAATGGATGAATACTGAAAACAACAAGCAGAGGGGTTTGCTGCTCCTTTTTTCCATTTGTTATCCTAACAATTGCAGCTGCAAGACGTGCTTAGAAAGTAAAAAGTGAATTGTTGATTATACTGATTGCAGGATCTGATAGATCAGTCCTTTCAGCAATAAGAAATCAAGCTGGAGTAAGCACACAATGGAACTTGCATGTTCCCTGTGTGCAGGCAGGAGAAGAGGGGAAGGTTGGAGAACAAGGTATTATCTTCTTGTTGGTGTGCAGGGAGGTTCAGCAGCTCCGTGTGGGCCAGGAGTGGTGGTGGGGACCTTGGAGAGAAGCAGGGCCTGTCCCAGCACCCCCAGACGGGGAGCAAGGCAGGGACAGCTCCAGCCAATTGGAGTCAACACTTCTGACAGAGTGCTCTGATTTCACCTGGAACACTGTTAGGTGACGTTCAGCTGAGCTGTTGGCTCTCACTGGACATAATAACTCTCTGACAGATCTTTTTTTGAAAATGGAAGCTTGCTTTTGTAAAATCATTTGTAATTCTCAGAACCTAATGAGGGTTTTACTGACGTTTATAGTCAATTATGGTTCTGAGATCCCACAGTGGATGTCAATGTGCTTGTGCTAAAAGCAGAGAAATGGTCACTGAACTAAATTCACTGTGCCAACATTATTAGGGAATGTCTTTTTTTTTGACCCATTAGAGAGTATCACTTGTAGGCAGGCCCCTAAAATTATTCTTCTGCTTCTATTAGGCAAGCTTCCTTTTGGGTGCATTTAAAAACAAAGTGTTTATTCTCGCTCACAGTGACTGGGACATCTGTGTAGTGCTAAAAGAAGCCCTGGAAAATCATTTGTTATAATGAGAAAGCCGTAGTGAAGCATCTGTACCTGCTTGTTAATGTTGCTGAAAAAGCTGTTCGTTTGCATAGATACCTTAATGAAACATTAGTAAATGCTACAGACCGTGGCTTTTGCACATATCGAACTGCTCCAAATGAAACGGAGGAGAGAAAGGTTGCTAGGAGTTGTTGGTTTATTTAATGGCGAATTTTGAATAATTGCGTTTTTTTTTCTGAGGTCATTATATATAAAGCCATTGCTTTCTGAGCTCTCTTTGCGTGGTCTGGCACCAGCCATCAAAAGTTCAGTCATGTGCTCCTTTTTCTAGGTAAGGTGTGATGACTTGGAGAGAGTTTGATTGCAGCTGGTAACTGAATAGGGATTTGGACTGAATTTTCATTTCTCATTTTCATTTTGTGAAGAGAAGTCCCCAGCAAGAAACCTGGAGAATTTCTCAATTAATGTAGGAAAACCGTATAAAACATGCTAATGGTGATGGAAGAAATGCAGTCTTTTGAAAATTGTGTATGTCCGTGCTTGTCTCTAAGTACCTTTTGGATTTTCCAATCACTTTACATTTTATTGTTTTAATTGTACCGCCTTGTCCGAGGGAGATTAAACGTATTCCCAAGTGTACAATCTCATTTTGCTCAAGCACAAGTCTGTATTCCACATTGCCATTAATTATGGTGGAGCAGCTGGTGACTAGTTAATTTTCTGTATTACTACCTGATTGCATGAACTCTACCTTTGTCATTTCTTCATCAAGTGTGAAAGGTTTAAATGATTTACAAGCTCAGTGAAACCAGTAGTTTATTAGAACAAAGTTTAATGACATGGTGGGATTTTAAATGATAATGCTGGTTTTGCTACCAATTAGAGTTAAATTTCTCTACCACTCTTACCCTGTATTTTCATCTTTAGGAGGGTAAACAGAAAATGACAATTTCCACATTTGGCCAGACTGGTGTGGGAAATATTTTTATTTTTGATGCTTGACACGCGTTGCCATAATAGAAAATAATTGTAAAGAGTCAGAAGATTTAATAGATACCCAACCAAAGTGTTTATCAGGATTCCTGAGAGAGTGTTATGTCAATAAGATAACTTGTTTATTAATTTAATCAAACAATATGCTGGATTTGGCAATGCAACACAGAACACTTTTGTCTGACTTTCACAGAAACAAACTTTATGCTTATTTTGAAAACAGTTTGAGAGATGAAGATAAGCTTTCTCAAGAAATGTAGCATTACGTTCATCAGATCTTCAAATATATGGCATGAAATGGCTGCTCAAAAACTGTTCCTATTTGAGATGTGAATGAGAAAATGATTATACCACTGATTAAGGCTCTTCAAAGAGAGTGGGAACAATATGTTCCGATTTCTTTTCTTTCCTGTAACTGATTTTTATTTTTGCTTTCATCTGTATTTCCCCCCATCTTTTGTAACGTTAATGAGACTTTTGAACATCTTTCCAAAAGTACCGGGGGCACACAAATTTGACCTGCACCATAAACTGGAATTTAAACACTCACAGCTTGAACTCCATCCCTCAACTGAGCTCAGGAATTGCAAGGGCAGGCAATTTCCTTTAATATTTTAGAAATTTAATAAAAACCAAAACCTATCTTTGGAAACCAAAGTTTTCTTTAAATTATAAAAGAAGCAATGGTTTTCTAGATTTTTTTTTTCATTGAGTTATCTTTTCTCTTGGATTGTGCAGGCTTCTAGAGTCTGTTATTTTCTGAACTATTTAGTTATGATGACAGTATTCCAGCTTAATGTCCAATCAGACACATGTTACAATCTGTAATTCAGGACAGAAATATTTGGAAATGCCATTTATCTAAACCCAGGTTTTCATAGATTTTGAATCTCCAATGGAAATTTAACTCCCCCAAATTGGTGCCAGTGAGTCTAAGCTAATTCAGACTTAACAAATATGAAAATGTTTGCTGACAATGCAGCTTTTTTTTCTGAGAACCTCTCCCTCCTTTCCCCTCTCCACTTGTCTAAGAGATGCCTTTTTTTGTTCCTTTTCTTTGGGACCACGTGTTTTACACTCATTATCTGTACTGTGCTCACCCTTGCTGTTCTCAGCACTCTTGCTCTGCATTGTGATGTCTCTTTTCTGTCCAGTTGTCCAGTTTTTTTATACTGTCACCTTCATTTCCTTCTCTCTCCTATCTACTGCACAAATTTATGTCTCACGCTCCTGTGTTCCATTTTCCCCTCAGCTGCCTCCTTCCCATGGCTTTGTCTGACTCTTGTGCCTCCTCTCATCAGGTTTTCCCTTGCTGTGTGTGGAAAACACATAAATTCTCTAAAATGGGGGTTATTGTTCACACTTTCTTCTCATCTGCCACCAACAACTCCCTCTCTAGTGACTACTCGGATTAAAGCACCTCAGGTTAACGCAACCCTAAACAAGGTTTATGCTCACCAGCTTGAGATTAGAAATATTTGGGTTTATTCCTAGAACACATGTTGGCCTTTATCAAGCTGATTTTGGTATTAAATCCAACTATAAAGCTATCAAATTAAAATTGGCTGATTCAAAATAATTTCTTCTTAGATATTCATTCCGCAAACAGAATAAATACTATGCAGTCTCTCTGTAAGAAAACTCGTTTTTGTCAGAAAACAGCCTCTATTTAGAGTAAAAGTCAAATTGGTCCTTTGTGATAATGAAAATAGAATATATAATATTATATTGAATATAATATTGTAATGAAAATAAATCACAAATATGATGAAATTGCTAAATATTACAATGAAATAATTAACATTTTAATCTATACATAAACATAAAGTTTAGTCTGTCTCCAAAAAGTGGTATTTGTAATGCTGATCTACCGAAATCTTCTCTCATATGTTGCGGTAGAAAGTAAACCTAAAGCCAGAGAACAAAACCTAAAGCCTGGAATCCTGAAGACATGTGTAAGGGGGTGTTTTCCTGTTTCTGTTAGGATTTCCTTGCACTTTGCCATGTCTGGCTGATATGCAGATGAGCAGAGTGGTAAGATGAGCAGAGAAGTAAGGCTTTTGGAAAAGAGGCCATCTGTCTATAAGACCTCAATTTTGGGGGTTAAAGTTAAAGCAGGGAAAAGCAGAGGAAACTTTCCACAAAAACTTGACATATTTTATAGATTTTCCCCAGCCAGCTCTAGGGGATGATACTGTAAGAACGGGTGAGGCATCGTAGGGAAAAAGGGAGAATGTGACAAGACTGAGGAAAAAGATAAGAACAGGTCCGAGGAAGGAGCAAAACCCTGAGAATGATGTACAGGAAGGAAGGAGATAGGAATGAAAGGGCAGTCAGCACAAGACTGACAAAATATAATCAAGACATTGTCTCAGCTTACAGAGATCTGTACTTCAATTATTTTTACAGCAGTGTCTGAGCTGAAATTCCTGTTTGTATCTTCCCAGTATTTTTCCTGTGAAGCTGCATTGTCTTGGTTTCACCTGGGATAGAGCTCCTTTTCTTCTTAGCAGCTGGTGCAGTGCTGTGGTTTGGATTTGGTGGGAACAGTGTGGGTAACACATCGACGTTTTGGTTGTTGCTCAGTAGTGCTTTGCCCCGAATCAAGGACTCTGCAGTGTCTCATGTGCTGCCACCGAGCAGGTGCACCAGAACCTGGGAGCTCTCTCCTTTTCAGTACTATTATTATTATTATTATTATTATTATTATTATATCTTACTTTGTTTCAATTACTAAACTGTTTTTATCTCAACCCACAAGTTTTACTTTGTTTTCCCTGGATCCTCCATCCCACCAGGCAGGCCCAGGGCTTAAAGCAGGAGACGCAAGTCAAAGAAGCAGAAGAGATTGTTACTTCTAGCATCAACCAGTAGTGAAAGATTAAAACAACCTTTTCCCCTCACTTCTCCTTCTCTGCCAATGAAATATGAGAATGAGGTCTTTATCTGTTATTTTCCAATGCAATACTGTAAAACAATCACTTACCCGTTTTTTTTGTTGTAGCCTAGCGGCGTGAATGTGGAACACTGAGAATTAGCCAGACCTTTTTGATACAACAATTACTATTTGTCATGGAGCTTCTGCACTAGGATATAGAAAATGAAGCAGATCTGCTCTGTTATCTTTCAAAAACTACTGTAATGAAACATTGTAGTCGTGGCAACAAATCACAAATGGTGATTGGCAGCCAATTAAAATTCTGTGTAAAAGCATTGGCAAGATAATATTTTCTGTCTAATATCATAGATTTTTGCCTTAACTTCCCTTGTTCTGGACACTTTAACTGCTCATGCACTTTCTTTCTAACATTTATTTGCCTGGTTGCCAGTAGCTTTTGGAGAATGGAAATGTTTTATATTCTCTTACCAAGTTTCCTTAGTATGTTGAAACCACTGATTTATATACTCTGTGACAAATAGATAAAGTACTCTTGTCTGATAAATGTTCCACTTTTAAAATTATTAATCCTTCATCAGAAACTTTTCAGAGTTTTTAAGTTGATTGGCAGTCCAGCTTATAAAAAAATGCCTGGCTAGAATTAGGGTGGTTTTGGAGACCACCAATGATAAATAGACAAACATACAAAAAGGAAGCCTTAATACCACTTTTCAACAATACTTTTGGGATCAGCCTTGACTTTCTTTACTGCTACTTCAAAACTCATGACTGTGGAAGGATCCTTATTGTTCTTCACTTCTCCACAGTGACACTCTCCTTGAGTCCATTTAGTTTGAACCCTTTGCTGGAGCAAAATATTCCTCTTTCTTTTAATTAACTCCTCTTGAGAAAATAATTACATTTTCTTTTAAATGGAGAATTCTGTCCCACTTTTCACCGTGGTAAAAAAATTCCTAACGTGTCAAGTTTAGTCACATATTTCTTTTGAGACAAAGCACTGATGAGGGAACTGTCACCAACACTCCACGAGAAGCTCACTAGAGAACAGATGCTGCTGCATCGGGCTTTGTCAAGCAGCAACTCCATGTGTGGAACTCTCCAAGGAGAAAAATCATTCATGCTTCAGCAACCTCTCAATACAAAGTCTGGGCTGACCATGCTGGCACCAAAGCAGTTTCTGAAAAATCTTTGAGACAAGTTTCGTGCCCGTGGTGCCACTGAGGGATACAATTCTCTGGGATAAGAGGTGCCTGCAGTCAGGAAGTCAGACACATTTGGTGCAGAAGCACAGGATGTAAATAACTGTCAAGTTCTGGGAGGACAACTGCACGTGGAGTGATCTCTCTGAAAGTATGGGACATGCCAAAGTGACTCCAGCAACCCTTGCCAACGATGGCTCCTCTCTCTAATTGTCACTTCATATAACTGTCTCTTCAAGCTCAGAGAAAAAGAGCCTGACAGAGTTGTGAGAGCATTATTTTGGAGTGCTTGACTCAGAAAGGGGAGGTTAATGTGTGCTGCTGGGCTTCCCAGGCCTTTGAGAAGCCACAGGTTTTCCAGTAGCCCTCACAAGCTTTGATACAACTGAAAAGAACCCAAAAAATCTCACTGAATTGCAAAGCTTAGTCAACAGTTATTCTATCTGGAGACAGGCCAGAAAAATTCCCAGCTCTCTGCACTGGGTCCACAATGGATTTTCACAGTGGCTGGTTTCTGAGTTTCTTCAGCTACAGACTCTTCTGTCCAGCAAGAACTCCCCAGAACTGGAATCCAGAGTTTCAGAAAAGTAATGAGACTTTTCTAGGTAGAGGTTTCAATATATCCTTATATTTTTTTCAGTAGGTTTCTGAGATTGGAACCCTTGGTCTTGAGAAATGAATCAGGAGCATCAAATGATGCTTCCCCCCGTTCCTGCTCTGTGTTTTGTAAGTCTTGTCTAATATTGTGTCAGTCATGATGCCTTTGAGGATGCTCCTCTCCTGCTCTAGTCAGCCCAGCTCAAAACCCATTCACCTACAAACAAGTCTCTCTTGTAATAGAACTGTAATAAAAAAAAGCTCGATATTTGAGCAAACCATTAAAATAATAGTAATAATAATAATAATAATAATAATAAAGTAGGAATTAAAGTGGGGCATTTGTTTGGGGTTTTGTTTGTTTGTTTTTGTTCTTTTAAGAAGACTTAAACTTTCAGAAGTGCTGTAAATGTTCAAGCATAGAAAGCAATAATTGAGCAACTGAAAACTGGCTAATGATTAGTATTTCAAGAGACTGTAGTGCTGCCAAAGAAATCTGAGATTATAGTCTTTGAAATAAATAGCCCTAAACATGGCCTACTAGATTTGGGAGAGAAGGTAGGCTTAGGCTTTAGGACGCCCTGACAACCACTGCAAGTAAATAATCTAATGGAAGTGCAAGGGCCAATGGTTTTGGATCTCAATACCATTAAATTCTGTTATCAAAGTGTCCATAAATATACCAGCTAACTAAACTGCTATCAACAGTGCATTCAAATTTCAGTAATTAATTAAAATTAATTAAGGTGTAGTTTTGCTTGTGCTAATTTTAGTAGTTAAATGCTTGCTCAAAACCATGAGCGATCATTGGGAAAAAAAGAGGAAGAATTGGGATAACTTCCACAGTTAATGACAAGCCTGGTGACGAATGAAGTCAAAATATCAGAGAGAAAAAGTGGATGAAAGAAAGCTGGCAGATGTTTAGAGCAGCTACATTTCTAGGCTGTCACTGTCAGGTATAGTAAAAGCAGCTACTTGAGGGTTTCAGTACCTGACAGACTTGGGTGGGGGATGTTCCACCTTAAAGCTGGGTAAATTTTGACTCCTATCCATGATTCCTTTATTACAATACTGTTTTGGGAGTATTGTGTAAAGATAAATAACAGCTATTGAAAGCTTCTTTATCTGACAGTTCAGAAATGCTTTGTGTGCAACGCAGCTCCTACAGTTTAATGTATTTTGGGAGTGTTTAGGCAGGGTCTGCAGTGATTGTGATGCCTGTCAAGTCCTGTCCGGGTTCCCACACGTGGGCTGTTCACCAGCTCTGTGTTGCTGCCAGGGGAGACACATCTCAGCCATTCCCACTCCCTTCCCACTCCCGACTGCCTTGGGGACCAGCTGCCTTGCTGGGAAGGTATCCATGGCATCGCCCAGCCAGGTTCCCAGCTTTGCCAGCTGGGAGATGGCAACAAGGGGCAATGCCACACACTATTGCTGTCTGACCCCCTCAGTGGGACCTTCAGGGCTAAGGAAGGTAAATTCCGTCTTGGGTCAAAGTTTGAAAACTCTGACTGTTTAAAACACTTTTTTTCCCCTCTTTTTCTCTGACTCATGCCAACCTGTGTTTCCATGGCAATAGGAACAAAAATATATTGGCAGTTTGTTGGCAGGCAGCAGATGACAGCTCTCAGTACCAGATTTCAGCTGTCGACTTTCAAATAACAGTTCTAAGAACCCACTGCAATAAAAAGCACCGAGATTTTAGCCCAATATTGGCTCCTCCTGTATGCATTACTTTAAAATGGAGGGAAAGTGGCTTGAGGACAAAAATATTATTTAAAGAAGTGTTTATGTCTCTCTATTTTCAATGTGTGCTTTTTGGCTTCAGTCCTGCGATGTACACAGTGTGTGTGGATGTAATTGCATATTTATATGCAATACAAATATGATAGTGTAATTTTTGATAATACAAAAACATATTTGGTATCTCTGAAAGCAAGACAGTTTAGGTAAAAAAAGCCAAAACAACTTATAGAAAGGAAAAGAAGAAACTCACAAAACTTTGGTGAGCAGTATAAGATGTCTTTTCTTGGGACTCATCAAATGTACAGGAAGATTCCAAGAAAGGAACCTCTGAAGGAAGAAGAGGTGATTTGGGGATTCTCTGAAGAGCTTCTCAGGCAGGAACACAGCTGTAAAGCCTTGTTAAAGAACAGATTTTCACTCTGCTTGTGAGTGTTCCAGGCCTGATAAGAAGCAAGCACACACAGTTATCTTGTGGGTGCTAAACCTGCACACCCCTTGCAACTGGCTCTGGTGCCAGCAATAAAGCTGCCCTTTTCCCTGCTGTGGGACTTGCAAGCAACTACTAGTTTGTAAACCTGAGAAGGAGGAAGAACTCTGCTGCTGGTTTGCTTTTTTCCTCATGGCTCACAAGTGGTGAAGCTGTTTCTCATGTTAAACAAAAGAGCTCTAATTCACTGTCCTACCAGCACTGGCCAATGTTTATTTTAACCCCAGCTGGAAAACTCTGAGTCAACGTCTGTTTGTATATTTTATGATTTGTCCTTTACATGTAGTTTGTATGGTTTGCATACGCTTTTCCTCGTGACATTCACTTTTTGAAGAGTGAAACCAAATTAATTTATGGTGTTTAAACCAATTTCAACGATCTCAGTATTGCACAAGCCTTGTGGAAGCTTTGGGTTCATAGAGAAATTTCTAAGCCATTTTCTTTCTCATCACTCTGTGGTGTCTCCAAAAAGGTCAGTCCATGAAATCACTTCTCATGAAATGCACTAAAAACTGTGAATTTTTAATCCTAATCTCTTCTCTTCACCTACAGGACTAAAAAAATTGTATGTGATGGAGTTCCTGCTGAATACAGACAAAAAGTCAGTGACTTGAAGTTGGATATTCAAGATCACTGACTTTTCTCTCTGCTTGAATAACTATGAATCATGATAATGTTTTGGAGAAACGAAAGATTTATCCAAAAGGAGTAAAAAGGAAAAAAAAAGTCACTGTCACTGGTTAGGTGGTGCATTAAGATATTTCATTTTCTCTGGGTGACCCTTTTTTCTGGGGGGTGCTCCTGCTTGAACATGTACCCACACAGCTCATTGTTGCTGACAAGAAAACCTTTTTCTTTATCCAAAGCTAAAGCTTTGCTAACACAGTTCCAACTTCCAGCCCTTCTTGGCTGCATCCAGCTTTCTCAGTCTATTTTCTGTCTTGGATAAACAGAGTCAAAAAGACAGTATGTTTCTCCCCCATGCACAAATTTGTATCCCAATACCCAGTGTTTCTCAAAAATACATGTATGAGAAGTCTCTTTTCACCTCTTGCCCTCAGAGTAAAAGGCAATTAATTTGATTTCAGTTTTTAACAACTTCCATGCATTTCTTTCTCAGGATGTTCTACCATCTAGAGAAGGAAAAAAATGAAAGCCACATGAAATTATGTGAAATGGTAAATTTTAACAGTGTGCATCAGGACTTTTAGGAAACTAAATATATATAATATCTATTTAAAGCATAAACCTGCCTCTTTCATGTCTGGTTCTGCTGAACAGCGAAAAAACCCTGAAGGATATAAAAAAAACAGATGTAAAAATGCAACTCTGTGGCATGCATCAAAGAACTGATGTTTGTGTGTGTGTTATACAGAATGGACAGAACAAACAATGCCTTTGAGGTGACAGCTATTCATCCATATTCCAGTGAGGGGGTGCAGGTATGCAGGATACATTCATTTCAGCTGAATTCAGGAATCTTGTTTGTTACTCAAATCCCCAATTTCACACTCCATCAACAATTAGGAAAACACAAAAATCCACAGAATCTTTTTTTTATTCTTTTCAGATAGCCTTCCAAATGGTGTGCACCAGGGCTGCTGTGCCTGCATGAACAGAACTACTCCTAACTCTGGGGAAAATATATTTATGATGCAAAAATGCCCGTTTGTGGTAAAGTGGCCATTTTAATTTCATTACTCTGTTTGTGAGGTGTTATCATTCTGACTTAAAGAAATAGAGGTGTTTCAGGTTATTGTTATGCCCAATGTATTGATTTTCCATGGATTTATAAAATCTAGGGTTAAGCTTTCCAATAGATTTTGGCACTAGGGTTTGGTAACAAGAAGACGCAGGACTTTGCCACCAAAGTGCTTATAAACATATTCCTTCTTTCTTCCTTAAAGAAAAAATAGTGAGCTGTCTCTTAGGTTTTAAATATTGGAGGCTGCTGTCTTATACTCCCAGTCTGACATGGAAAACATGGAATTGGTCATTAGTAGGCTCAGGATGAGGACACTGAATTGGAAAAACAAGTGCAGCTCTCCTGCACTGACCTGGAGCGCTGGAAGTTCTCTGTCAGCCTCACTGTCAGGTACCGTGGCAGCTGAGAAGCTTCTCTGGAAGCTGATAAAGAGACTTAAGGGACACTCAGACCTCTTAACTGGTGCCAGTGGCAAGAGCAGCAAAAGAATGGAGGTCCTGAGAATTATAATATTGTATATAAAATGAAATGACTGCCTCAAGGAGCAGTGTGTACTCCAGGTTTGGCTGGACCACCCTACTCTGCAAGCCAAATCTGCCTTACAAATGAGTGACTGCATTAATTCCAAAGAGTATCTCAATACATCAGGCCACTGCCTGTAATCCTGAAAGTCAATCGTGCCTCCACTATATTGTGTGTTTCTATTTCACATCCCACATGTGAGTCCCCTCAACTTTATTTTTGTCTAACAGCTTTAGCACAAATACATACAGAAGAATTTGCCTTCTGTAGTTCTTAGAAGACTGTGATGCTCTTGGTCCTCCTGCCCTTGCAATATCCTATGTACATAAAAGAATTAGCCCCAGAGATACTCTGCCAAATGTGGTCTGGTTTAAGCCAGAGTACTTCAGGCTTTGTGCCTTTCTTTTTAGATTTGGTAAATGATAAACTATCTCTTTCAGATTCTCACACAGCTATTCTTCTTCTCTGACACGGGTGTAATTTTCTCAGTAAAAAAATAAAAGCTTGTAGACTAGTAAAACTTGGCTTTTGAGTTTAAAAGACTTGTCAGTCTTTACGAGAAAAAAAATATGAGAAGAAAACCAAGATAAATCCATCTCAAATCTCTTGATGACTTGGGTCTCATCTTAATAATGTATTTCAGGTTTTGTTACTGTAGTATTTGAAGCAAGTTCAAAGTGTTAAATGGTCAAAACGTTTTTGGTCAAGATTTCTATTCTGCAGTTTGAAAAGGATTGCTACAAAAAAAGCTGTTGTGGCTTTGCAAGGAAAGGAAACAGAGAAACCTGGAGGTGTTTGTTCTGGAAGGCACAATAACCTTGAGGAGGGAAAAGGAGATGAAGGGAGGGGTGTAAAAAATTAATCTCTCCCTTTTTGATTGAGGATGATTTCTTGGACATTCAAATTAAAAAAACAGAAATCTCTATTTCTGAAACACTGCATAAAATGTGGTCAGTATTCTGATTAGTGACTTCAGAGTATGTTTTCAAAGTAACTAATGTCACTAGTATAGAACTAATCCTCAGTTTGCCCCCATGCTCTCTCTTTTCCAACTAAGTTTTCTTCTGAAATGCTTCCAAATGAAGCAGGTGTGAGTTTATATTCTTAATTTCTTTAGTTTTCGCTAGTTCTGGGCTTTTATTCAGCAGGTCTTACCTTAAACAAAAATCTCTACAGTCTGATTCTTAAAAAGAACTTTTTTCCCTCTGTGATCATGGGCTTCACCCACTGCTGGCTCCAGAGTCTGTTGGGAACCACAAACACACTCTGTGAGGAAATGTTTGTCTGAATTATTTAACAGGTACAATGGACTGGCTGTAAAAGTGTAAGAAGAGCAACAGATTTAGGACTTAAAGGTTATCAGGAAGCTCTTGCACGTGTAGCTATACAGAGAAAATGAGATCATAGATGAATAAGATAAATTAGGGCAAGAAATATATTGAAAGTTCCAAGAAATTTCCACATAGAACCTGTTGAGTTTCAGTGAGTTTTCGTTGCAGAAACAAGGAGTTGCAGATTTGGAAGGTGCTGAGCACTGGTAATTCCAGTGTAAATGGTGGGACTGCACACCCAGACTAAGACTGGGAGCTAAATCTCGGTGCCTGTTGTTTTCTAAGTTTTCAGACCTTAAATATGAGGCATTTATTCTGAATTTGGAGCCTACTGATCACTATCATAAGAAAAAATTTAAAAAAATCAACATGGCCTTTAAATTTAAATGCCTAAATAGAGTTTTATAAGCTTCAACCCCACATTTGAAAGACTATATCCTGCCAGAGAATAGAATAAAACATGTATTTTCTTTGCTTGTGCAATTAAACTTTTTTGTTTCCTTATAGAAAAATGTGGACTTTAATGACTGACAGTGGGTGGAACAGATGTGGAAGGCTTAGTTTTAGTTTAAAATGAAATATCTAATAAATAATCTTTGGTTTTAAGGTATTTCTCATCTATAGAAAAGCGTTTATCTTCTGATTCAAATATTTGTTCTATTTAAATGTATTAAGGTTGTACACGATTTATTTTGGGAGCATGTGAATATTATAAAATGATTAACTGAAAATTCCACATGAAATTAGTCCCATAATAATGAATTTGATTTTTACTAGTTAATTCTGACATAACAATTCACAAACTAGGGTAAAGAATTTTCAGTTCTCACAGTTAGATCATGGATGTACCTAAGGCAAATCATGCCCACATTCATAATAAAATGCCTTTTTTTCCTCCCAAGATATACCATAAAACTGCCTTTTCTGTAATTGCACTGCTGCAACTTCTGTTTGTGCCTAAGATTGCTGAGCAGTCCTGGTGAATCCTACAAATACAGTGGGGAAAAGAGAACAGCAGTGACGCCGTTCCAGGCAGGGGTTTCCAGACCTGTGAAGTAATGAAAGCAGTTATTTTGGTCGTGAAGTGAGGAGAACAAATTGCTAGTTAGTACTGAAACCTAAATGGAGTTAGGTTGTGTCCGATGAATATCTTTGATCAACCTGTTTGCTGATAGAATGTAAGTGTAATTTGCCTTTTCCTTAGATTATTAACAAATGCTGCCCACACATCCACCATTGCCTTCCCACTATTTGTTTTTTTCAATTGGTTCTTAACTGTATTTCTTGCAAAAAAATGTTTTACTCCATCTTTTGCTCAAGTATCGTGTACAGATCGAATTGCAGGGAGGAATCGTATATTCCACATATGTTGTGGAAATGTGCCATTTTCCTTAAAATAGAAAAGTGTTATACTTTATAATTCATGAACATTGTCCATAGACTAAAACTAGAACTAGAAATGCCTGAAAGAGAAGGCTGCAGTCTCTGTGTGCAATATAAATGTAAATTTTCTTCCTGCAGTGTATGAATGTATGTTCACCTAAATTTAAACAAACTTGCTCTTTGAAGCCTTTGTCAACACCAAATGAATGCCATGTAATAAATAACAGAAGGTCACAAATGTCAATGCAAAATACTTGAGGATAACAAGCACAACATTAGTTATGGGAAGGACTGAGCCAGAAGCAACTCTCGTTGCTAATTGAGAGGTGTGACTGTGGAGGAAAGGCTCTTGTGGTTAATACAGCCCCAGGTGTAGATTTCTAATTGCAAGGAGTGAAAGCACTTCTTGCCACTGACAAAAAGTACCTTTAAAAATCCTCACAGCTGTTTATAGATACAGATACCTTGAATTTTGCCTCAGCTGAGCAACCGTAAACTTAGATTTTAATTGCCCTCATTTAAGGAGCAAGAAAGAAACTCACCTGACTGAAAATTCCTCTGAATTCTACCTATATAATCATACCTGCCAGGACTCTTGAATATGTTCACTAAGTAGTCTCCCTTTGCTTGTGAAAATGTCTTTTGTTCAAATAATTGTCCTTTTTCATCAGTATTCTCTATAGCTTCTCACTGCTAAAGTTTGGGGTCCTAATGGGGGCTGGGTTCTGTACCTTATTCATTCATTGAAATATAACTGACTTGAGGAATTAACTCTTACCAGGTTATCCTGAAGCTCAGGTTGGCTGGGAGAGGGGCTGATTCCTCAGGCAGTTTTATACATCTCTTGAGATTTTCCCAGCATTATTAAGGACACCGTTTAAAGCCAGAAGAAGCCACTTTCCTGCCATAGGGCTGAAACTTCTGAAGGGACACTAAAGCAGCATCAGTGCAGCTCCTGCCACCGCGGCAGAAGTCTGCGTGAACAGCACTGTCAGCCTCCAGCCCTGCCCGAGTTTATAAACGGAACTACAAGAGCACAAAGCCAGCTCCATGTCCACATCTAGAGGGGGGATAAAGAGATCAGCTGGCGCAGCAAGAGAGGGAAAGCTGTGCCAAACAAAGTAACTAGGAAAAAACAGCCTCCTTCCCAACCGGCGACATCCAGCAGCAGCAGCAGCAGAACGAAGGAGTTTCTGCAGCATTAATCACGCTTTTCCCCCTCAAGGGAACTCCTCATTCAAGGATTGACCCCTTGTTTGGCATCCTGTGAAGCGTGATTTTGTTAATTAAATACCAGCTTCTTCAATGTGCTGGGTTCTTCAAATTAGCCTATTAGCAGTTTAACACAATTAGATGAATTAAAACCAGCATCCCTGCTTGAATTAAGACCGCGTTTGTTCTTTCCTTATAGCCCCTTTTGTTTCAGGAAATACCCATTTCCTTGATGGTTTAAAATAATGTGTTGGCTTGACATTGCAAAGGCTGTCCTGGCTCCTCTGCCCAAACTCTGACCTTCTGACTCAGAGTGGATAATCCTTCCCTGCCTAAACTAAATTCCTTCAGCTACAGTGAGCTGTTCCTCTGGAGCCAAGTCCTACTGCATGGAGCCGAAGTGGCAGAATGAAATCCTTGCTGGAATTGTGCTGTACAAACCTTCACCACATGGAGTTTTGGTGGGTGAGATTGTTAACTGATGTCAGTGACATTTTTGTTCCACAAGACTTCCTGCAGAAGTCATTACCTAAAGGGCCCCTAGCAGCCAGCACTCATTATTAGTGGAATTAGTCTCCAAGAGAGTATATGGATATTTGGAAAGCTAATGTTGAAAAAGGAAAATGTCTTTTGTTCTAATTTTGTCTTAAAAAAACCCCAAAACAACGCACAATCAAAATAACCCCCTAAATAACCCTTCAGATATGATAGATTAATGTTCTTCTGTCACCCTGCTATCTGAATTATTTGAATGTGTAGGTAGCACGTGGGGAGCTGTGGGTGGTTAAATGTGATGTAACTCAAGGAAATATCCTTTGAAGAGGCTTTGAATATGCAACAACTAGAATTTATAAACTGACAGATTTTGCACAGCAATTCTTGGCAGCTTGAGTGTGATAAATAAGCTGGCTGAGATTTGAAACAAGCTTTTTTTCTTTTTTAGACTACATTTATGTCAATACAGATACTGCCATTTTATCCATGTCCACTGAAAATACTCTTCTTTAAAAATTGGTAAGATTATAAAATAAAAGTCTCCTAAAATTCTGCAGTTGTTTGTATGGAAATTGAGGGGAATGGCTTGCAGAAGACAAGTAATTATTACATCAGTAATAAGGGATTTTCCGAGGGAAATAAACTCCTTGTGCCTCTCAGCCAACACAGTATACAGAGATAACTGCACAAAATTTTGACGGATGTTCCTCTTTACTGTGGCAGAGACTTTCATCAAAAACACTTTTAGCTTGCCCTGCTGGATCTCAGAGTTGGACTCGTTGAGTCAGGGCTGGTTTTGGATAAGTGCAGCTACAAAAACAATCCCAGTTAAGGTGCTTTGCAGAGACCAAGCAGAAAACCCATCTGAATTTTTGGTGTCCAAAAGCAGCAGCACTTCACTCGTCACTGGACACTTGTTTCCCTAAACACCAAATGCTAAAATCATCAATGATTCTAATGCGTGGTTGCATCTTAAAAGAACAGATGTTAAAAGGTCAAAGTACGAAATGTATAAATGTATAAAGTCAAATGTATAAAAGTGTGGTTCAAAGAGTTTTTTCCTTAGATTGCCCCTAAAATTTTCTTGTAGTGACCATTTTTGAGAACTGATGTTACAGAAAACTGGGGGGTTTATTGTAGTTTGCTGAAATCATATGAAAATCTTAGTATATTCTATCTTCCATTTTATCTTAACTCCTGAAGTTATGACTGAACTAAGTTTAAATCCTGTATCCAATAGGCCTGGTAATCTTCTATCAAGTTATACCACAGAAAAATAGATTCTGTAACCTTCATTTTGTTTCCTGTTGTACCTTCTACCTGTGAGCTAACTCACTGCAAAGTTGTTTTTCCTTAAGTTCAAAACATTGAAAATACAGGGTCTGTCCTCCTCCACCTCCCTCCCTGCCATATAAAGGCATATACAGATACACTGCCATGAAAAAAAAATACTGATTTTTGTTATTTTTATGATAGGAAATAATTATGCTTCAGGGTTTCCTAAATTTTTAGATGCTCTACAATCCCCAAATTGGGAACTGGTCAGCAGTAATATCCTTGTAATCCAAGAGATCACATGAAAGGAATAACTGCTGCTGCCTGGACTGATTTCTCTCAGCAAACCCTGGCTTAGCAGAACTTAAACCATATTTAGTAGTTAATTAGGATGGCTGACAAGCAGCCTATTCTCAGATGATTCTGATTTTCTTTACATTTACATGACTCAGCTGAAAGTCCACGTTCTTCAGCTCCTGTATCTCACTTTTCTTCCTACAGGCCACGTTCTTCCATCAGACCACAGTTCTGATTCCCAATTATCTCTGATTCTCGTAGGAACAGATAATGCATTGCCATATCTCCAAAATCAAGGGCAGAAGGAGTTCTCCACATAGAATGGGGACATAAGAGGCTCAAACTCTGAGCTTGTACAAATTTCAGAGATTAAGATTCCAAATTTGGTCTGAAAACAGCTTCTCGTGTATTTTCCAGCAGAAAAGCAGGAAGGTTTTGGTTGACACCCCAATTCTAATTCCACCAGCCTTCCTGAAGTGCTGTTTTTGCTTTAAGTCTTCTTTTCATCTGATTAATTAAAGGTTATTTCATAGTTAGGTGAATGTTATTATTATAGTGTGTAGTCCAAAGCTCAATAAATCTAATGCAGGTGAGCTCTGTAATGCTGGCTTGGAGCCACAGAAGAGATTTTGCTGATGTCCCGTGGTTACAGCTTGAAGTGTTCTTCTCTTATTTCTAGGTTTATACATGGATTTTTTTTTTTTTTTCCCTGAGAAGACCTTCACAAATGTGACTTTCTGAAATGTGACGTCCCTTTTTAGTCCCCTTTTTCACTCCTTTCAGATCAATTTGATTTTCCTATGGCACCCTCCTCACCCAGTGTAGTCTGTTAGAGGTGCAGAGTATCTGATTCAGTCATGCTGACAGTACTTTCTCGCTAAATATTTTTGTCATCAGCTGTAGAAACATCTAGATGGGAAGTGCCACACCAAACAGTGACAATGACAGGAGCATAAAACTTTCAGACAAATCTATAATAACAGTACATTCCTATATTTCAAACGTTAAAATCAAACACCTCAAACCCCCAAATACTAAAACCATGAGAGGGCAGTAAAAATGGAATATGGGGTAAATAGAAGAGAACCAAAGCACAGCCAAGTTGCTAAAGTCCCCTTGCTCTTTATTAACAGTTTCCTTAGAGCAGAAATGAATGGTAAAAACCCATTGCCTATTGATATCTGATGCTGTGGCACAATAAGAGAAAATTGTCAGCTTTACTTACAGTGAGTAGGAAAGACATCCCTAAAAATTGGGCAAATATTTTGATGTGTGTTTTTAAAAGTCCCACAATCCTATGTATTCTACTGATCTGTAAAATAACTACTATATCACAAATTAAGGTGAATAAATAATGACATTAATGTCGTCTTTTTAGAGGTCAGCTCTGAAGAAAGTCATGAGATAAAAGGTTAGAATATGTAAGAATATTGAGAATGTTATTATTTTGGCAAATATTTCATGAACAGAAATCAAGAAAAATTAAAGTAATACATACAATGAGTATACTAAATAGAAAATATGAATTATGCATTTGTCTCAAGAGTTTTCTGATCCCCTGATTTGAATTTTAAAAACACAGTCAGACTAATAAACATCAAAGGCTATACATGTATAGAAATCTTTTTTGAAACGCTCTTGCTATATTTTGAGACAAGAATATTTTCCTTCTGTGAATTATCTCTGATAAACCCCTAGGAAAGCATCACTGAGAGGTAAAATAATTTGCATGAGGCAACAAAACATGAAAGATCAAGGTGTAGAAGGAAATCTCTATCTAATTTTTTTCGTTCTCTTTTTCTAAACATTTGATCCATTTATGCTCGTCCAAGACTGATGAGAAATGGGGAACACTTTTAATATTTAAATGAGCAGCTGTGAGAAATTGCTAAGAAGCACCAGGAGCTGCTAAGAGCACCAGGAGCTGCCTTTGCACCTCACGGTTTCATTAAGAGTTTAGGATTTCAGTAACATAGGAACAAACACAAACAATGCTGCAGGAGCTAAGCTAAGCATTTCCCAGGAGCGAGACCTACACAGTCAGCAAGTTAGTTACCCAGAATCTGTAGTATTAGTAGGAACATACCACATGATGATCTAATTTCCTGGCTGTTACCTGATAGATTTGTGCATCAGTAATGAGAACCTACAGCAGCTGAATGATGCTTTTCCTTCGCAAGGCCTTGGGAGAGCATCAGGTTTATCATTGTTGTGACAACAAGCACGAGGTGACCATGGCGTGCTGTGCTGTGCTGCTTTGGTTGTGGTAGGACTAAGACAGAAAGTCAAAAAAGGATGTGCTTTAACTGCCAGCAAAGCTGTTCCAAAGCCCCGTTTTCCTGGCTGGCAGAGGCGATGGACTGTATGAGCGCCATCACTGAAGGACAGCACAAGGCACAGCAGTGACATGGAGGGAATTAAACTCAGACATGAATTTTCTCTGGCATCAGGCATGTTCAGACAGCTCTTCTGGTCATTTTTCTCATTGCTGAGTGATGGTTTAAAATCTTCAGACAGCTGAAGAGCTGCCTTGTGTTTTGGGTGACAAATGAGAGCATCCTGGCTGTTGAGGGCCACAACTGTCCCTGCTTTTCCTATGAACCTTTGGACAGGGAGCAGCGAAGCCCCTGTTTCTGTAAGGTGCTCCAAACTGCTTGTGAAAGCTCATCCTTCCTGTGCCAGTCACACTGGAAAGGGAAGACAACACCAGGTTACAGACACACAACAGCTCCAAGAGCTTCCTTGCTCTCCTGCTCACTGAAGTGCTGTGTTACAGTCCCTTCCCACCTTACTACACATGGGATTTTTATGGAACTTCCATTACTGACCTTGTACACAGAAGCAAAGCCTTATATTTGTTACACTAAAAAAAAAAAAAAAAAAAAGACAGCGCTCCAAAGATGCTCAAAGTGTAGCTCCTCAAAAACAAAACAAAAAAATGAGATGTTACTTACATTTTTACTGTCTGACTGTTTTAAGGGCAGTTTCCTAATTTTAAAAAGCCCAGTTTCTGATTCCGAATTGTTCAGGACTGACATCATACCACTCTCATTATATCTTCCTGCTCAGTCATCCCATACTTGTGTGTATCTACAATAAGATTAAGGATTTTGTACTTAATTCCATTTAATTTTTTACTTTTTTCTTAAATTTACTCACATTGCTCACCCAGGCATGCAGGAATGCACATCTGCTTGTACTGGAATAATCAGAAAACTCAGGAAGTTTGCATTTAAGTGGCTGATTCTTTTTTTCTCCCACAGTGTGGAAAATAACTTTCAAACAATGGTCTTTAACTTGTTTTTTTATTATGGCATGGATTTCAAAAGAGGTGAAAAACTAAGATCAAAACCAGTGAATAAACCCATACATGAGAGAAATCAAGACTTATTGTTATTCAGCCATTCTGTTCATCAAATCTCTTGTTATTAATACAGGTAAGTATCTGTAGTACATCTGGCATTATGTTTCCCTGAAAATTCCCTCTGTTTTTACGCTCCCTCCTTCCCCCCCTCCTTCTTTTTTTTTTGGAAACATGGGTTTGTCGTGTTACCTGCTTTTATGATTCTTTTCCTGATTATCTTCACCTCTTTTTTTTTGTCCCTTTAGCAGATGTTCCTCTCCTATGCCCAAATTCTGGTTGCTTCTCCTTTCCATTTTTCATTTGTTTTCTGTCTCTCCTGCTGGCAGACAGATGGGGGACTGGCTGCTTGGCACTGAAAATGTTCTGGAGAGGTTCAGTTCCCAGCCCACTATGAGAACAGGCTGTTCCTGTGATATTTCTTTGCAAATAGAAGGAGAATGCTCTGTGGTACCAAATGGCACCTTCCTGGGACTGCTCTATTTTCATGACATTCGGAAAAGTCCTCCAAGAAACTTTGTGGGAAAATCTGATGTAGGACTGACAGCCTGGATTTGAGCCCTTTTGTCTTCCACACAATTCTTGGTGCCATGTACCAAGTTGTTGATCTATTCAGCATTTTTCCTTTTGGGAGATGCATTGGAAAACAAATGTGAGAGAATATCTAGTTTGTACTCTTCCAGTGTAAGCCTGGAGTTCTCAAAACACAAAGTGTTCTTTCTATCAAGAAGTGTTGAACTGGAACAACACGCAAGCATAAATCAGAGGCTCATCTCATACCCTGCTTTTATCTGAGCATACACTGACATCATTCCCCTCAGAAAACATACTCAGAAAACTTCAGCCTCTTTTAAAATGGCAGATAGAACAAATGAAGGATTTTTTTTTTTTTGGTTAAAGTTCACGTGATCTTGATCTGAAAACTAAAATAAAACTCTTCCAAAATAATTGTTCCAGTTTATTTCTCCAGCTGAAGAGACACTGGTAGTTAGTTCTCAGCTGGGAGGAATGCCTTGCCTGCTCTTCCATTGAAATATAGGTTGGGAATTTCAGCCAAGCCACAACAATGGAAAGAAGGAATCCACAAACAGTACCACACTGACTGGTTTTTATATGCAGCTTTAACCTCCTGTCTCAGAATGAAGCACTGGCTTCATATGACCTCCAAAAATGAATGAATTAAGTTAAAAACCTTTAGTTTTAATAGACTAAACTGCTCTGTAGCCAGGGATCACCTTTTTATTTGTATTTCCTTTCATCATTCAGTGGTACTTCTCTGTCTAGGATGGGCTTTGAAATGCTGAATTCTGAATTTAATTTGTAAAAATAATTGGTTGATTTGGGAAATAAAAGAGAAGAACTTGTGATCTGGTGTCTTATGACAGCTTGAACTTGTCATATTTACAATTGTCACGTATGCGCTTTTAGTCATTCTGAAAGCAGCATTGTGAGACAACACTTTGAGGCAGGTCTGAGCTGGGAAAGAGATTCCTTGCTTTTGTCTTCTGCAGAAAACGAGTTTGGACAGACCTGGATAGATACAAGTCACAGAGAGTTGACATTTAGAGTCTGAAACATCTTTTGTTCTCTTTGCAAACACTGCCAATAGCCTTAAATTTCACTGTAATTTTGGACACACAAGTGTGACTGGAAAACAGGGTCCTAAATTCCTTAGGAAATCTGTTTTGTTTTCCAGAAGTTTGAGTTTTGTGCCTTTATTTGATAAAAGAAATAAATATATTGTGTGTCAGTTTTTTCAGGTGCTTAGTCTGTGTGTTTAGTTTTTTGGAAGGTGTGGATGGAAAGGTGGAAAGGCTGGTTTTGCATCAAAAAATCCTTTAAAATTGTAAATATTCAGGGTCTAAGCATGCAAAAAACACCATACCTGGCCTTTTTGTCTCTATTCAATATTAATCTACTCTACTTTTTTGGTGAATTGGATGCCAGGACTAGAAAATCTTGGACACGATCTTGTGAGCTATATATAGTGACTTACCTGAGGTTCACAACAAAGGACTTTCATCTTCAGGTTCTACAAACTGTGCCAAAGGGTTCTTAAATATATGTCTTCATCTTGGCTTTAGCTGTCTGTAATGCATTGAAATATAGTAAATTAATAGCCAGGAAAAGTCCAGCCACTCTTAAAGATGAGCTAACTGAATAATCTGCCTTCCCTTTTGGATTTACCCACAAACCCTTAAAAATCCAGAGGCAAAAAACTTAACAGTGCAAATTCCTTAAGATGCATATTGGTATCGAGAACAGCATGTTTATTCTGGTGAAGAACCCCACAGAAGATGCTGTATGATGCTCTCTGTTTATTTCCTTTTTAAACAGTTCAACCAAGAAGGGAAAAGCAAGAAGAATGGAATCTACTATGGGAACGGTCTAAAAGCGGGAAAGAAAGAATATTTGTGCTGGCTGGATTAAACTAATAGCTCAAAAGTAATGTTTTATCAGATTTATAGTTAGTTATGAAAAAACAATGTCATAAGCCCTAAAATTTGTATGTGCTGTTTCAGCAGTTGACTTTGTGCCTTGGTTTAAAGGATGGTGAGACAAAAAGACAGAAAATGTTTCCAGCCTCAAGGAGCCCTTTCTTCCTCTCTGTGTTTGAAATGAGCCTGAGACTGGCCTGGTGAACTAGTATTGACTTAACTAAACAATTGTTTAAGGTTTTGAGCCATGTCAGAGTTTGAAATGACTATTGTACTGAGAAATTTAAAATATTGAGGTGACTGCTAATGGGCAAAAGGCTTTTCATGTCTAGGGTATTGATACCCTGCACTTCTACTTTATAGCTAATATAGCGAAATAAAGTTTGTATCAAATTTCTAGTCTTGATGTTCTAGTCTAAAAGTGTCCCCAAAACCAAAATCCACCCTATCTCCTGCTGGCTGCTATTCTTAAACTAATAGTTCCTTATTTGAAGTTAGGAAGGGCTTCTACTATTTCATTTTTCATTCTATGTTTCTCGATACCAATACACATCTTAAGGAATTTGCACTGTTTTTTGCCTCTGGATTTTTAAGGGTTTGTGGGTAAATCCAAAAGGGAAGGCAGATTATTCAGTTAGCTCATCTTTAAGAGTGGCTGGACTTTTCCTGGCTATTAATTTACTGTATTTCAATGCATCACAGACAGCTAAAGCCAAGATGAAGACATATATTTAAGAAGCCTTTGGCACAGTTTGTAGAACCTGAAGATGAAAGTCCTTTGTTGTGAGCCTTATGAACTGTGGCATTATGCTGGAAGTTGAGTTTGGTGGCCTTTGTACAAGTGTTTAATCATTTTGTTACTTTAAAAAAGTGTAATGGGGAGGAACAGTTAAGTGTTGGTGATTTATTCCTGTGAGTAAATTGCTTCAGAATGAGATAAAGTATCAAAACGCTGCAGTTGAACTTATTGCTTTGATTACTTCATAAAGCAGATTGCACTTTTTGGTGGGAAGGCATTAGTCTCAAACACAGGGGTCAAATGTGCTGACTGGTACCAGTTACCGTGCAGGAAGGGACCAGTGGTGCTGTCTGGGAGAACACACCACTGTTCACTTTGCAATACAGTCTGCCCAGAATCCAGGGGAAGTTACCATTAAAACCAGGAGCCATTCAGGGCACGATTCCTGTGCTTTGCTGGGCCGTGGTAGCCCATGATCCTGCCATTGTTCAGGTTAAGCAACGAGGTCAAGTCGTATCTTCCTTTTCTACTGCTGCTCTAAACTCCCTGGAGAGAACCTTGGGTTCACTTTGGTTGCATTTAGAAGACTATTTTCAATTCTGCAAGCTGAACATCAAACTTGCACTATAGAGTGTTATAACCCCCCAAAACAACAGCTAGCATGTGCCACCTCACCTCACAGCCAGCACTGAGTAGTCATTGTACCACTCCCCAGTTAATTTGTTTTTTGAATGTTCCTAGTTTAGGTCCCTCACCACTGATACAAGACCTGTAGCTCCTCCTTTAACTTGCTTAGGAGCAAAGTTTGTTTTTTTCCCGGAGGTGCTTGCCCATGGAATCTAATCTGATCCACAGAATCAACCTGGAACTAATAAAATTGATCCATGTGGCTTCTAGACTTTCTAAAAGCTGAGGCTTTCCTGCCCAGAATATACTGTGCAGACATAATATAAGATAGTTGCTGCTTCCCTAGAGAATTCATTCTTTGAAAAATAAGAACTGCTTATTTGGAAATAGAAGAGAACCAATGTAACACTTCCCAAGAGGCATTATTTCCAACTAGGAAACTATAACACAAGCACACATAAAACATTATCACTCAAAATCACTGAGATGCTGAGAGGTTTCTGCGGCATTTCAAACAGTCAAAAAGACCTCAGGGCCCAATCCTAACTAGTTCTTGAGCCTTTGCACTGCTTAAATCCTACTGGTTGAAGGAAGACAAGAAATTAGCCACTGAAGGCTAAGGAGCTGATAGATAATCAGCCAGCTTGGAGCAGGTGAACAATATTGTAGGTAATTTAAAAATCAAGAAATTCTTCAAACATAAGCAACTCCCTCTTGTTGTTGCATCTAAGAGAATATCCAAGCATGTTACACAAAAATAATTGTGCTATTACGTTTCAATATTTCTATAATAAATTTAGAGAAAAAAACCTTGTTCCCATTTTCATGTGCTTTCTTATTATTTTATCCCTGTAAAGCACTAGACAGACAATAAACCAGAGGAAGTTTCTGGCATCACAGAGCCTTTGGATAGACCTTTTTGCACTTCAGTCTGCAAAGTCTGGGGCTTGATCATCACTAAAATTTGCTGACCATTTCATATTTTTCCAGGGACTAAAGGGAAAACAACCTATTTTATTAGAGCTGCTTGAAAACATATACACACTTTCTTCTAAGGATCTCTCTCTCTCTCTTTATTTCAGGCTATAGCATGAAGGAAAATAAAATAAATGAAACCTTGCCAGACAATAGCAGGGTTCATGGTGCCTGTTCAGCTGAGGATGAGCAACACAACCTCCTTTCTAGTGCAGGAGGCTGAGCTGCCCTTCACTGTTGGGAAAAAAGCACATTTGGGGTTTACAGCACGCAGAACAGTTTACATATTTTACGATAACTCCACCCAAATTTGCTCCATAAGCAAGAATGCATTAATGGAATGACTTAGGTTGGAAAAACAGTGCAAGATCATCGAGCCCAAGCATTAACCCAGCACTGCTCAGTCCACAACTGAGCCCTCAGGCACTACATTCCTTGCCACGAGTCCAGGAGGTCTAGGCAGGTAACAGATAACCCGCAGAGCCCCCCTGGCTCTGTACAGAGTGAGGCAGGACAGCCCACCCTGAACAGACCCACAGTCCACCAGACTTCCAGCACACACCCTTTTTTGGAAACAGGAGCTGACACATAAGCTCCTCTTCGAGCTTGTAAATCTGTGACTGCCAGTCCATCACTTTATAACTGTACAAGCCCAGTCCAAACTCCCATATGGCAGATTCTTCCACATACTTCCTTCAAGTGTGGAGCTTCTCCCATGAAGTAGGGATGTCTCTTCATGGTTACTCTTAAGAGAAAAAAAGAGATCTGCCTCCTATCCCTTATGGTGAATTATAACAGTCTCTACTTAATGATTGTTTCTTTTGTCAGCTTTAATACACTTGCTTTATATAATTGCTCTTTCACGTGCACTGTATCACTTTGTTATATAATACCCTACTAGTAGATTTTTAGCTTTTACACTGTATAGTAAATAATTCTGATTAAGATATTTTATCTGACCACTTGTAATAATAAATGATTCATTTTATATAAATATTCTCTTTTTTCCAACAATTTAATCTGTGGGACAAAAGTGGTTCAAGTATACCTCTTTAATTCCTTAAATTTAAGCCATGGGCATAGTCCCAGGCTAAGACTGGATTCAGCTGCAGTCAGACTCCTCTCTGAGAAGGGGTTTAGAAAGCAAGTGAGTCCTTTCTGCACCTCGGGACTCAAGAGGGCTTTTAAAATAAATTTTGTCTAAGCTTTCCACTCTCACCTGTGACAACACAAGATTAAACTCCTGCCATCCCTTCTCCTCCAGAGCTGGACATAAGGACGTGGAGGTGTGTTCTGCTTTGCAGGCAATTAGCTGGTTTCCATTCAGCTTCCACATCACCGTGGTGTTTAGGGAGCAGCCTCCACCCTGCTGTGCCTGTGCTCTGGCAGCCCCTGCCCTGTGCTGCTGAAGGGAAGCAAGGCTTTAAAAGGGTTAATCAAAGTATCTTGCTCTAAGAAGATTCACTCGCTCAGCTCCACCTTGCTCAAAGGAAATTTCATTCTGTTCAGTGCAGTAGACCCAAACCCACAGAAGAATATTGGGAACATTGTACAAAGGGCTTAGAAGTAATAAATCAGGGTAAAGTAAGCTGAGGTAGACATTTGAATAGGTAAAATAGGCCTGAAGCCAAGGCTTTCTCCAAGCTTCAGGGACTAGAACACAGACAATGGAAAAGGTCAGAAGTAAGCAGAGAGGATGAAGAGGAACCCCAGAGGCCCTGATGAAGTAAAGAGGAACTACCACCAAATTATTCCTCAAATTAAAGGACACACCCTAAACTCTGCCCTAACTCCACCTGTTATGAATATTATAATCAAATTATGTAATAATATGAATATGTATGTAAAGATGATGAAATCGCACCCTGAGATTGTATAAATT
>JAWMRA010000001.1:3668149-3696005 GCA_035584735.1 Pseudotriccus pelzelni | reverse complement strand
TCTCCCCAATCAGATCTCTTTGTCTGCATAAACTTCTCTCACCTTAGAGCAATTTGTGGGGGGTGTGGTAAAAAATTATCCCTTAGGCAAACCCATGACAAGCACTGATGTCCCAGCAGCTGCTCCGTGCAGGTTTGATCAGTCGGGGCTTTCATCACCCCCTCTTAAACACATTTCCCGGGAGAGAGCTCGGTGAGGTACCATTGCCATGGAAGGGACACTGTTCAAAATCCCGTCTCCTTTCCCTTTGGCTGCCCCTGCTGGGGGCAGATCTCTCCACAAGCATTTCACCCCAGTTTGCAGGGGCTGCCCACCTGTGACTTAGCAGTGAAACTGGAATTTGCCAGCAGTTTAGATTTGCTAAGCACTCTGACTACATCCAGGGGTGAAGGCCAGCTTGGAGAAGTCTGGTCTGACCAAGATTTGTTTCTTGAGCAAGTTTTATTAGTTGGATTAGATTTCTTCCAAAAGTAGCTGGAGTCAGTATTAACTGGTACCAAATATTGGTACCAGCGTTCTTCTCTGGATCTTCTGAGAGTTACAGTGTGAATAAACTGACTTCTCACACAGCTTAGCAAGCTTTTTCGGACAGAAAACACGGGTGGAAGAACCTTCCTGTAAGTTCCCACAGTTTCCTAATCTTTCCAACTAATCTTTGGCAAGTTTTAATGCTTCAGACAAGCCAACAGCATTCCCCTCCTGCCTTTCCACCCTGTCCTGTTCTTGCTCCAATCTCTTCTGTTCCTGTCAGTTAAACAGTAAAAGCCTCTGTCTCCCTTTCAGCACAATTTAGGAGGAGTAGAGTTTTTTAGATTTGTTTTTCCCTTCTGAAACACTATACAGCTTGAGCTTTGAAATCACTTGGCAGATAACAGAAGAGAGGGGGAAATGGCGTTCAAATGTTCTCTCCCTATAATCATAGCTAAAAAAACTTGTCTGACCTGGCCTAAATTGTCTTGGAGTCCTCAGGTCTCCAGCAATTGAAAGCTTGGTTTCTCCATTTTTGAGGAGTCATTAATAGTCTGCTGTTCTAGAGAAGACTTTGAGAGGCTTGATTGAAAGATGTTACCAAAGCGGTAGTAAGACATTCTTTACCTGTTTTACAGAAAAACAGAGGAAAGGACTTTTTTTTCCTCCAAAAATACGTATTTTCATTGTTTTTATGTATGAAAGATAAAGAATGGAGAGTGGCTGTAAGGATTTGTGTACATAACATTCTGAAGTTATTTCAGACTCCCCCTACAGTGACTTATTTTATAAATCGATCTCCCTCTCTATGTGTTTATAACAAATCTTGGATCATAAGAATTTTCCTGAGTGCTGAACCAGTGGGGAAAAGTCCTTGTGTTGCCTGTGAGCAGGCTTTGGGTCCATAAACAGGTTTCATCTGTCTATAGCTTGATAAATGATAATGTTGCTCTGAGCTGGGATCAATTCAGGATAAAGCAAGGCTTGCTCTGGGCACATCAATACAGATTAAAATAATACTTTTTCAGCCAGATAAATGCCATGAAAGATATTGCTGACATCTAGAATGCAAACAGCTTTTCTCTGTAGAGATGCTGTCCACTCCACACTCCCTTCCACACAATTTTTGTGTCCCTGCTGCCTCCCTGGGCTCCTGTATTTGCTGGCAATGAGGCTCATTAACATGGATCACCCAATAATCCACCTATCCCTGTTAGTTAATTGCAGCAACATCTGGCAGTTTGGAGGGTAACTTTTAACACTGTTTCTGTCAGTTCAGCTCAAATAAAACTTCCTGCCATCTCAATCAAAACCAATACAAATCATTTTGCACAGAAGTCCATTTGAAATTAGTTCCAGCACTGCCAGTTCTAAATATTAAGCTTAAATGTAACGAGACTATACAACTGGGATCTTTATCTCTGGCTACATATCTTTTAAAGTATAATTAGCTGCTCTTGTTTCAACCCTTCAATTTTTTTTTAAGGAAAATACTATTTTGATTTTAGGATGGCTGAGGGGGAAACTTTTAATGGTGAACATTGAGACATGATGCTCAGTGAAGCTGCAAGGTACGGCACCCTTGACAGTGAGGACATGGTACAGTGGGTATTTGGAGGCTGGGACCTAACAACTGTTTGGCTTGATTATTTTGTGCTGTATAAAGTCTTCCCTCTGTATATTTATCGTCCTGAAGGAATGACAGGTTTGAGTCCCCTCTCCATGACCGTATTCTTGCACTACTGCCCCAAGTGAGGGGTTTAAGATGAAGTTCTAATGGTATAGAAGTAGAAGATGCTCCTAAAATACTTCCTGCATAGTCCTCATCTCTGAGCTCACTCTTAATAGTCAGTGGGGAGAGAACAAAAGGCTAAGGTTGTTTAAAGGCTGTGGTGACTGTAGCTCTGGCTGCAGGGCAGGTAAGGTGTGGTTTTCAGGTGGAGTTTTGACAAGCTCACCTTGCTCTGGGGAGCCCTGTGAGCTACAGGGGAACTCAGTGGCAACGAAGCAAAGGAGAACCCTCTGTGAGGGCTGGGTTTCTTTGTGAGAGGAGCACTGGTTCCTCAGGGTTTGTCATTTATCTGATTGGTAGTTTGAATCAAATGATTGTGTCTTATTATTTCCATCTTCCTGTTTGTAAAATGCAGGTACTCTGTGCTTTATGGCATGATTGATCACCACAAGTGAAATCCAAGTTTTTCCTGAGATGTATCTCTCCTGCTTACAGATGATGTATCGGAGTTTTCAGATGCTCTCCTGATTAGTTGTACCCCTGCACCCCAAACCCACATGGGTATTATTTTCCTCTGCAGAATTTCATTAACTTCAGGTCAGCCTGCATTGCTGCATAATAATGGAGAACCAGAGATGGTTGTGTCCATTGTACTGCAGGAAAATGCTTTTAGAAAAAGAACCAGAGAAGAAAAAATACTTTAAAAGAAGTTGTAAAATTGGATCTTATTTAAGTCAATCTATAGTCCAGAAAGAGAAATACAGAATGCAAAATGAGTTTTGTTGAATGTTTGTCTTTGGGCTTCTCTAAGAGTTTGGTTATGGAAGTTGCATACAACACTATGGATATCTCTCCTAAATTCTTGGAATATATTATGTGCTGTTTTTTTCTGTATTACCATTAGCAAGAAGTAAGTAACTTCAGTATTAGGTGAGTTATGTGCATATGGAATCACATGTTAAAAGTGAAAAGGGGAACAAGCTGTGTGCAGGCTTCCTGTTCAAGCTTTAAAAAGGTATTCCTGCAGGAAAAGAATTCGAAGATCCAGCAAAAACTAAGGGTATTTCTCTCATTCTTTTGCTTTATGCTGTGTGCTGAGAGGTGTTTGGGGAAAAATCAAGAAGAGTTCATATAAATATACCAATATTCATTGAAAGTCCCTATTTCATCATTTCCCTAATCATATGCTGGGGAGCACAAAAGCACTTGCATGACTGTTCCTGGTTCTTAAAAAACTGCTGTGTGTGCTGAAAAGAGCCCTAATTTGTAGACTGAAAGCAGAACTCCTCAGTTCCGGGCATATTGTACAATCACTTACAATTTTGACAGGGTTAGCCTGGAGCAGAATTAAAATAAGTTTTTAATTCAATTCTTGTATAATTCCTCTGAAGTAATCAGGTGTTTTCCATACGAAGTCAATGGGGTAGAGGAGAAAAAAACACCCTAAGCTCTCCTTAAATGGATTTTTTTTTTTTGTACTGCCTATGTTTTTCCTTATTGTGGTGTGGACAATTCATCACTAGAAAGATCTCCTTTTAATTTTCTCAGAGATCCCAGTGGAGTAAGTGGTTTAAAAAATAAATCAGAATTTTGAGAGTTGCCAAGTACCGATTGAGCTGTCAGAAGGTTAGTAAACTGTTGTGTTTTCTCTGGGACTTGTTAGCCTTCTCCCTTTCTGCCTGTGACGTAAAGATCAAAAGTGTGTTTCGCAGTTTGTGGTTAAAGGTAATAATAATTTGTGACAAAAGGGAACTCTGAAGGAGATGATGTTGCTACACTTGGGTCAATAGGAGAAATTTTAGACTTGTCGCACACCTAGTTTTGATTAAAACCAGAGATGTGGTTGATCAGCAGGCATCTATTGATGCAGCAGAAGTGATACAAGAAAGCTGAATTAGTTCAACTTCATTTTCTTTAAAACATTTTTTTATGCAGAATAAGCAAAAGAAACACTACCTGGGCTGTGTTTCCTTTATTTAAAAGCATACCAGAAGTCCTATGCTAGAGGAAATGATGCATGGTGGGCAGCTTTAAATTCCTCTCTTTGCTCTGAACTGATACCTTATTTTTTTTCCCCATCTTCATTCGGCAAACATTTCACAACATTCTGAGTAAAAACGTAAGATTAGGAAAATAAATCCATGCTCAACTTTATAGCTATCTCCTGCTGCTTTGAAAATGCTACTGAGATGAAATATTCCCCCAGGTCTTGTGTTGGCATATTGAATAATACTGGCCAGGTAGCAAGGAGAATATAGTTTCATAGGATACCTTTCAATCTTCTTATGTGACATCATTTGTAGTAATTGGTGTTGCTTTCCATCACCACCTACCCCTTATTTATAGTATGTTCTTTCTTTGACAGTTTCTGTGAGATTTCTGTGTGGTTCTAGGATAAAGATACTGCTGAAATCCAGATAAATTATATTCCCAGTCTTCCTTTTTCCCCAACCTGCCAGTGTGCTGTAAAAGCCTTTCACGTTAGATTGTACCAATATCTGTTGGTTTTTTTTCCCTGTGACTCAGTAAGTTCTATAGAGAATTACATTCATAGCTTTTTCTTTTAGTGGTTACTCAGCATTGCAGTGCAAAGCAAGTTCAGAGGTTGAAATGCATTTCTGAAGAGTGTGCGAGACATGAGCATTAAAACAGAGGCCTTTGGAGCTTCCTGGGGGATCAAAATGTCAACGTCCCACTAAATGGAGAAGAACCAAGTGTCTTTGTTCCTCATCACTGGTTTGTGCAGAACTCAGTAATCAGCCTAAGAGCAACACCATCCATCAACAACCATTTAATCAAATCTGTGTCAGCATAAAAGGCTTACAGTTTCCTGCACATGAGACACCGTATGCTGAAACAGTCAAAGTCCATCTTAAAGGTCTTGTTTCTATTTTACCTTCAGATCAACAAGTCACTACCCTGCTTGTTTTTTCTTCTCCTTTGTTCCTGAGATTCCTGTATCTTCTTCCACCCTGCTGTGGTGGGGGCAGAGTCTGTGGGGAGAAGGTTCAATGCACCAGGATGCGTGTTCAGTAATTTATGTAAATGTCAGATTTAAATTTGTTTCTGCACCAAAGTCAAAATCTCCAAACGTAAAAGGCAGCTGTTGCTCCAGAGGGGCTGGGACTGTGCCTTGGGATTGAAAGGGAGCAGAGCCCAGTCTTTGGTGCAGGGCTTTGTTCAAACTCTGCCCGGGGAAGGAGCTGCTCAAGATCTCAAATCCACTTGCTGTCTCAAACAAGTAACCGTTTCATTTTTATAAACCACCCCAAAACAGAGCTGCACCTGCTGACACATCCTTGGGGTTCAGCCCCACGCAGCAGTTCACTCCTTTCCTCCCGTGGGATGGGGGAGAAGATTGGAAGGGTACAAGTGAGAAAACTTGTGGGTTGAGATATAACAACAGCAAAACAAAACAAGGAATTCATTCCCCACTTCCCATGGGCAGGCAGGTGTTCCATCCACAGGACAGCAGGGATCCATCACGTGTAACGGGGGCTTGGGAAGACAAACTCCATCACTCTGAGCATCCTCCTCCTGCTTCCTCCTCCTTCCCCCAGCCGTATGTGCTGAGCACAATTCCATACAGTCTGGAATATCTCAGAGTCAGATGGGATCATCTGTCCTGGCTGTGTCCCCTCCTCAGCCTGGTGGGGTGGAGCGAGAAGCAGAAGAGGCCTCGGCTCTGGCTGAGCTCTGCTGGGCAGTAACAAAACCAGCCCTGAATCAGCAACACTGTTTGCGGCACAAATCCCAAACACAGCCCTGTACCAGCTACTGGGAAGAAAATTCACACCATCCCACATAAATCTAACAGAAAACCCCACAGCACACACGTCTAGAAAACACCCTGGTATTGAAGTGGCAAACCCCCACACTTGGGTTTATGCTGAGGGGATAAAAGTTTTAACCAAGGGACAAGAAGAGGTTTTTTTCCTGAGGAGGGTTATTGGCTGTGTCATGAACAGGGTATTTCTCATTCTGGTCTTCAATCCCACCTTCCGGGGGAAAAAAAAAAAGAATGTTCCTGTAGAAAAGATCGCTTTGATTAACAGCTGTTCTCTTAAGGTAATAGAAGCCACTGTTGCTAAACCCACCAGGCAAGATGATGATAATGGTTCTCTACAATATATTCTTCAAAGTGTTTGTGTTTTTATACAGCATTTTTGTTATGGCTATGGATGTGCTAAGTGAGACTTGAGGCTATAGTTCTAGAAGGACAGAAAACACACAAAGAACCCAATCCAGAGTATTTCCACCAGACAATAGATTTATTTTTTCCTGCTTGAAAGTTATACAAAGCACTCTAATTAAAATGACAAGCTTTTAAACTGTAAGTCTAGAAGACTTGAATATGCACTAAATATGCAATTTTTTTTTTACATAGAATAAGGAAAAAAACCAGTTGTCTAAATGCGTTTTGGTACTTCATCCATGCATGTTTCTGCATACCAGAGTGCAGTTCTAATATTCTGTTTCAAAGACAGGTCCCCAGGTTTTTCCTGTCTGTGAACAGGCATTTGATCACCCAATATAAATTTGTTTTTACACATAGTAATTAATTTTAATGATTATAAATGCTTATATTTACAGAGAGCTTTCAATATGCAAACTATATTCCTGTAAAATGTTCTGTAAACGACACAAGGCTTAATGGATCACAAACAAATCTTCTGAGCCCTGGTATGTCATCCAAATTTGAAAAACTTTCTCAGTTCTTCAGAGTGTTCTTCCAGCTTCAAACCGTTTTTGTGAGTTGAGATTTATTCACGTGGCTCTCGTGCAGATCTCTGAGCTCCATAAGCAGCCCAAAGCAGCGTTGGTAAAATACAGTGAGCTTTTAACGACTAATAACAGATTTCCGGGCCTCTTTGGTGTTCACCATTTACAGGAAGAGTAAAACATGTTTATTTTGCCTCTTGTTGCACAATGACTTTTAACATGCCCTGTTTTAAAAAGAATATGCCTCTCTACTGCTAACAAATCTTTTATTTCATTCTCTTTTTTTCTAAAATAGCTCATCCTTGTGTCTTATAAAGCCATTGAAAAGTGTCTGCATTAAAAAAATGTATTAGCTGACAAAAGTAGATATTTAATTGTATTGGGTGATAAAACACAGATGATTAACAGGATTTTTGCAGCTTGTAAAGTGTCAGCAAACAGCCTTCCAGGTCTTATATCAGGGGAGTCCGTGTCTAATTCCCTGTTTCTTTAAGCTGTGTGAAAACTTAGTCAGCTCTCAAATGAAGGACATGTGACAATCTGTACTTTTCACACTTTGGGGGGTTTACTAAGGTATGAATATAAAGAAAGTTTGATGTGAGGTTGAGGTCTATTTTTGACAGGCAGTGATTATTAGAAGTATTTCTTCCTACCTCAAACAGATTTAGGTTCTGAGTATCTTCTCTACCACAGAGCCAGAATTTATTTCTAAAGGAGGCAGAATACAGCAAATATAGCTGAGAGCAGCTGGAATAGATCATCTGATGTATTTTTCATGTAATTCTACCTCAAATTGGGTAAAAGCGTTTCAAATAGCTATTGTTTTACTGTTCCAAGTTTGCTCTTGTGAAATTTGGAAACAATACAGCTTGCAAAGACCAATGATTCACTTACAATCCTATTAAATTAGTCTTTGCATGCAAGTTTTGAATACTTTGTTATTAACGGGTACAGTGAAGCTGCTTTTTAATATGGGCTTTAGATTCCTTCCCCCCTCCCTTTTTTTTTTTTTCTTCAGTCTAGTTAAAATTCATTTCCATAGAGATGAGAAAAACAAAGCTCAGATTTCATGTAGCCTTCCTCTTAAAAACAGGTAGTTTTCTAAATGTTTGTTGTAGTCCTTCCCTCGTCCCTGGGCAAATATTCCTGAGATAAGGTCTTGTTCCATATCTAAATATAAGCAGATTTTTTGTTTAAGAGCCTATGAAAATATTGACAGTACTTTTAATTTCAGAAAAACTTATTTGTTTCTTCCCACTCCAGAAACTGAATCTCATGGCACTAAATACTGAAGAAACCCTTTAAGGTAT
Source organism: Pseudotriccus pelzelni (assembly GCA_035584735.1). NCBI lineage: Eukaryota > Metazoa > Chordata > Aves > Passeriformes > Tyrannidae > Pseudotriccus > Pseudotriccus pelzelni. Next base: position 3,687,773 of record JAWMRA010000001.1, on the reverse strand, counting down.
GAGGCCTCTATTTCTGCCTCAAATTGTAATCTCCAAAGACTGGATCTTACACTAAGTTTTGCTTGTTATCCATTTGATTAAAAATAAATCAAGTGCAGTGGGGTTTTTGTTAGTTTGTAAGGGATGGGAGGAGAGGTTTGAAGTTCCTATGGCTTGGTTCTATCATCTCCCTGTTCTCATTCTGTGAGAAGAAGTGTAGTATAAAAAATGAAAGGAGGTAAAATTAAAAGGTAGACATGACTTTTTCCTGCAAGTCATAGACTTTCGTTCATTTAATTCCAGGTGGATTTTCCTCTTTAGCAGAAGATAGAAAATAGAGGCAGGCCTAAATCTGTTCCAAGCAAGCTGCTTGCAGCTACCACAGGTAGAAGTTGCTCAGGCTCTTGCATCATTGAGAATTCCAAACCAATGCAAGGAGGTTTTTTGCCTTTTTGTCTGTACTTACTGCAAAATTAGAGCTGCTTATTAAACGCATCCATGATTCAATCAATGCTTTGAGGCTCTCTAGGTGCTGCAAAAGCCAAGCTCTGGTCTCTGTTGGTTTAGTAAAATAGAAAACCATTCCTTTCTTACAGCTCCTGATTTCATGGACTAGCAGGCTTTGCTATAAATGGTGTAACTGTGTCAATGGCTGCTTTTGAATTCCTGCACTACAGGAAGGATAATGCTGACAGTAACTACCATATCCAGATATCTTTTCTTCTTTTCAAAAGGCCCTGTTCACTGTCAGTATTCTACAGCAATTTATTTCCAGCAGCTCCTTGTGTTTATTTTTACACTGCAACTACACACAGTTGTTTGAGAAACTTCCTTCAAAGAAAAGAAATGGTGTTTTCAGAAAGCTAACTAGAAATCTTATGCCTTTCAAACAGGGTGGTACAGCAATATGTGACTGGCAGCTGGGCCACTAATAACAGTACGGTGATTCAAAGCTGCAACAGTTTTAAATGGTCTGAAAATAGAAAGCTTGGATTTGGAGGATTTGATGTGTGTTTGAAGACAAACAGAACACAGAAAAACCTGTGGTAATCTAGTTCATTGAAAAGCTTAAGCTGTGGTGGTGGTTGTGATCTGGTCACGGATGGTTCACTGCAGGTAAATAACTTGCTAAAAGGCTTTTACCTTCCTTGTATAAAAGAAAGACAGCAGGGGAGGAAAAAAAGACAACTCAAAGCAAGTTTATTAAACAGTCAGATAAAGGAGCCTGGTAAATTCACCCTCAAAACCAGCCTTCTCTGTTATTGTAGATGTGTCCAGTCTCTGATTTTGGCTTACAAATAGAACACAAGGATATAAAAGTTTAGGTTAGTTGAAGTCTGAATCTGAGGCAAATATTACAGGTAAAATTCCTTTGCATGACATTATGTTTTTTTTTCTCCTTTTCATTTGTTTGTTATTTTTCTTATTGACTTTACACAGGGATTTTCTTTCCTATGGGAGTGTTTGGTTAGATGGTTTGAGCTTCTTAAAGATTCTTAGCAATGCTCTCAGGTTTTTAGCTGTCCTTTATTCAAGGTATTAAAAGAAGAACATTTTTCAGGGCAAGACAACTTTAAGGAACACAACAGTGTCCTCCAAGGATGGTCCTCTCTAGCCTGGATTTCACAGAATCATTATTAAATATCCAGAGGGAGTCCATAAAGTAGAAAGTTCTTGATTTCTGTATGTAAGCAGCTTGAACCCGTTGCACTTAGGATTAATGGTAGTCAGTATAAATAATAATTAACAAGCATTATGCATACCAATGCCTGGTAAACCCAAAATTTAGTTTATTGCAGAGCAACTTCTGTATTGACTACTGTTACTGTCTTATGGAAAGCAGATAAGTGAGACTGGCCTCTGAGATTGTAGAGCAGAGTTTTGGTGGCAAGGACCATGGTTTTATCACTCAGTTTTCCAGAATTCATATTTTCATTTTTTTATTTTTTAAATGACCATTAAGAACACTTCAAAGCAATTCGGGCCTGGGTGTTGTGAGAGAAATATCAGACTATCACCTCCCACCTGAATGACCTGAAGTCAAAACTTTTAGGTTTGAACATAGATTGACTTTGCTTAAACTCAGTAAGTTCGAAGTGTGTCTCTGTGGTCAGTGCCAATCTGTCAGCATGGAGCTGATGATGTAATGGACAAAGGAGAAGAAAGGATACTGATGTTGTGACACTTAGTCTCTACCCCAATATTTATTTTTTTTTACTTTGAAAGTCTGGAACACACAGAGATTTTGGCTGTGGTTGGGTGGAAAAAATCTGCTTACTGATTTAATATTGGGGGGTTTCTTAATTTTTAATAATTCTTGAGGAGAAATATTGAGTCAGCTGGGGAGGGAGGAGGAGAGCTGGACCCTGAGGTTTATAATATTTGTGTGTGTGGAAGAGGAAAGAGTGTTGTGTAATATTTTGGCTCTGAGATCTTTCTGCCTTATTAAGCATTATGGTAGATCATTGTATTTTGATAAGCTTGTATTCCCCTGCTGGGATTTTTATCTTCCTGCCTTTTCAACATCTATCTTTGGGCACAATGAGAGGAGAAGAGAAATGTGGCTGAGATGTAGCACTGACACTGCCCCCATTTACACTCAGGGATGGGCAGTGTTATAAGTTAGCAAGAAAAGCCGGGCTGCAAAGCTGCAATAAAGAAAGGATTTTTATTAACAATGACAATAATACAAGCAAAAAGATACAGTGCACCGGGCTGTCTGCTATAGCACGACTGAATCTTTTAGAAATGGAGCTGGCAACAAACAGAACATGCCCCACTCCTGTCTGCAGTGTCCCCCAAGATTCAGGTGTGCTAGGAAAAGATAGAGAAGATAACAGGTAACCCAAAGTGTTGGAAAAGGGAAGCATTTGTCACTAAGGCTACACTCAGATATTCACGTGCGAGTCCCACAGGATTTTAAAAGAGGTATCTGAAGGTACGATTTAACTTTAGCGAAAAAAAAATTGATTTTATTTTGCTTTGGAAGGCTGTCAGGTTTGGTGATTCTGGCCTACGGAAAGCCCTAAGGCTTTTCTCTGAGTACTGAATAGAATAACACTTTTTTAGCTTGTAATGGCTTTCCACGATAAAGACAAATTTATGTTGTCACCATCTCCCTTCCTCCCTGGAAAAATGGAAAGAGTGAAAAGTAAAATTGAAAGGCTATTAAGGATGACCAGAATCCTCAAGATTACCCCTGTCAGGTCTCTGGGAGGATCAAACAAGGTAATGTCACAGATCCTTCAGACTCACCTTAGGAAAAAACCCGGTTAATTTGGCTGCACAACTACTTTAGAAACAAACTGATCTGTTTTGGGGGACAATGGAACCTGCTCTAGGAATGTCTTGTGAGTGTGAGCAATTTGACAGGGGCATAATTATATTGGAGCAAAAGGCTGTATCAGTATTGTGCACATATTCAGGTACAGAGTGCTTATCTTTCGGGAACATGCCGAGATTTCCCTGCTTGTGAGCAAAACTCCTAGATTTTGGTGTACATGTACAGAAAGAAGGCCTCCAATTTAGCTGTAGAATTATGTCAGGTGTGAAATTGTAGTATAAAGGTTTTACTGGCATGTATTTGACAGAATTGAACCACTCATTACTCAGAAAGTTAATTACAGCCAAAACACTGCCCTGAATCTTTCCACTTTGTCACACCACGGTGTGTGTGGAGAGAAAGAGAGGTAAAGATTAGAGGAGCTTTGTTTCAAAGCTGCCTCAAAAGGAGTTTTGTGTCACTCTGACCTTTTAAACGGCGTGATTTTCAATTTCCATAAATGCAGGTCTTTGGGTCAAAACAATGACCTGTTCTGTGACTCTGGATAAGCTGAGTTGTGTCTTTGTAAAAATGGAAATGAGAGTATTGAACTTGGCAGGTAAAAAGTGTTTCGGAGTCTTCAGAGGGGAAGAGCCACAGTGAGCTAAACATACATATCATTTCTGATTTTTTTAGATGGCTATGGATTATTTTAAATAGTTGGATTGCAAAATTTAAATCGCTGTCTGATTTTTAAGCCAGTATCTAAGTATCTGTGTAGGAGCAGCAACACACATTGTACCCACCAAGAAGGTTGGGCACTTTCCCTTTCCAGTGGCCCATGGATGCTGTCTCCAGTTTACTGGGCTGGGAGGGAAAAAAAGACATTCTTTTATGATGGACTTGTTTTCTATGAACTTTTCTTCTGAGAACTTGTCCACTGGTCCTCTGAACTTGCATGAATTTCTGGTATTCCCTGCAGCCTCTGGCTTAAAAACTCTAGCTGGGTAGACTTCACAGAGTAGATTCAGAATATTAAAACTTTATACAATTTTAATTATGTATTTTCTGCTGGCCCTGTCAAAATCCTTCAGCAAACTGAGCTCCCTGTAGGGGGATGAGCTGGTCTTTTCTTAAAGGAGGTGGTGTAAGTGTAGTGACATGACGGGAGAAAAAAGCCTTTCCAGAGGCAGCAAGGACAAAAGGGGGAACAGGTGCCACTGGCTTACAGGAGCCTTTTGGGATTGGTGTAGTAGGGAATTTTGAGATGGCAGGAGGGTTTCAGTGCCATTGCTACATCAGAATCTCCCCTCAGGCCTTTGCTGGGGACACAATGCTGAGGAGTGAGGGACAAAAAAAGAGAGAGAACAGTGCTGTATTTACCCACCTCCCAGACAAATGAACAGGGACTATTCCCAGGCTGTAATCTGGGATTGATATCAGACTTAACTGTGCTTGGTACAACACTGATGAAAATGTGATCTCTGTGTTGCTGGTGCCTCAAAGATCTCCTGTGAATGGCATTTACAACTGATGTGATAGTCTTTAATTGCAGTAAATGATCTCATCCATGCTGTCAGTATTTTGCCCTTTAGGATACATGCAGTACTCGAATAAGGCTTCGGCTTCTTAAATGTTGTCATCTTTGGAATCCAAAAATACCGTATAAGCAGTACACATTTGTTTTCAGTGCTTTGGAGGCTCAAGTGACTGCTTTGGCTTGAGTAAAGAGTAGATTTATGGAAGTTCAACAACAAATTTGCAGACCTTTTGTTCACATGTCGTCATACGTGGAAAGGGAAAGATGGAGTGCAAGTCTAAATGATACCTATTTGTTGAGTTCTGAATCAAAAGATAATACTCCTGAGGTAACTTGTTTTTGTTTTCAAGATTTGCAGAACTACTGTACTAAATTTAGCATTTGTTTGGACCTAGAGAGGTTACTTTGATTTAAGAGCAGTATTTCAGTAGAAAGACAAAGCAATAAGTCAGAATACCCCACTGGAGTTTGGAGGAACGTGGGACAGGCCCGTTATCCAGGTTGGGTTTGATTTAAGGAAATGCCACATAAAATCAGAGCAGCAAGAAAGGAGGCTCAGTTGTCTGAGTTTGTAAATATATCCTACATACATTTATTGAGAGGTTGCATAGCAAAACAAACTCTGATTTAACTTGATCTTTAGGGTATTATTCAAGTACTTGTTCTTTTTTTCTGTTCAAATTGGAAGCAAATTATTTCCTTAGGAAGATGTGAGGATGTGTGCCTATTCCAGGTTATGCAGCAATGCAAACTGTCTGTATCAGAGCAGACTGAAGAATTTTGGTTTGTTTCCTGGTTTTTTTTGTTTGTTTGTTTGTTTTTCTTTGGTTTTTTTTTAAAGTCTGAGTAATAGTGTTCTGTTTCTAAAGATGAAATTTCAATATACATGAGCTTTTAATGGATTTATCTGTTTTAAAAGGTGATGCAGGCTGTGGTAATTTCATATGTTAGCACCCACCAAAGATCTATTACTGCATCCACTCCTAATTATTCCTAAAATGTGATAAAAGATTTGGAAAAATCCTCTCTATGATGAAGAACTTTTACAATATTTTTTTTTTTCTTTTCAAGTGACTATTCAGGATCTCTTTAATCAGCTTCCAGCAGTCATTTGAACTGCAGTGGCTGAGTCCTGAGTGAAGCACATGAGAATTGCTTCTCTGGTGTCTTGTGAAGATCCATGGATGTGGTCTCTCCATCCATTGTGTAGCTAATTCCCAGTATACGTTGCTTGTTTAGATTAAGGCAAATACTGACCCACTATAGGGACACCCCCATGAGACTCTGCACTGCTATGGTTAAATGCACTTAGAAAACACCGGGAAGTTGAAAATAGATTTAGTTGGCCACTTAGGCTAAAGTTGTGTTGGTAGTCCTAAAGCAGAATATCTGGAAGCAGCAGAGGTTCGTTAGAAGATGCTTTTGGGGAGGGGGGATATTTTGCCATATGAAGTCTGGCCACCCCACCCACACCTCACCCTCAGCCAGCACAGGTCACTGAAGGGAGGTGAGACCTGGTTCCATGGTGGGATGAACAGCTGGCCCAACCCCACAGCAGGGAGAAGTGGGGGGTTATGGGCTGAGGAGTTTGCACTGGGTGTGCTGCAGTAACCACGTGCTACAGATGTGACCAAAAAACCTGAAATGTGTTCACTGAGCAAAGAATAAATCTGGTGTCCTTGCTGGGAGAACAGAGCTAATTTTAAATCTAGCGTACGAAAAGCAAACACAATTTTTTTCCTTGTAAGACACAGCAAGAACAGATTGAAACATTTCACCACATGTGTCTTCCTAAACTGCTCCCACAAGGAAGATCATTTTTCCAAGCCCCCCAGGTGCACACCTACCTCAGTTTCCCCTTTCCCAGATGGTGTTGTACCAAATGCAGTTGATTTGCGTGTTCCATAGACTTTCAGAGCTCTTGACCCCAATGAAGTCCCTACACCTCAGAGCCCCAGCAGTAGGTCATGTTCGAACACATAAATGATGCCTTCAGCCTGTCCTTCTACCTGCTGAGAGGCTTTTATCCCAATCTTTTTTGGACTTTCACATTTCTCTTGTCTCCCTCTCTGTCCTTGCCAAGGCTAATACCTAGGTTCCTTTGATCCAGTTTAGTTGCTCCCACATTTCTTGCCCGGATTCTAACATCAGAATATTTAGTTTTTATGTTTCCTCATGGAAAAAACTTGTTAGGAGCTTTTGTTTCTCTACAGGCTTCTCCCTGAATAACACAAACCTTCCTTTCAATTGCTGCTAGGATCCCATGATGTGGATCTCATAACACCAAGCTCATATACTTCACCAGTTCTTTCCTTATTTTTTTTCCTCCCAAATTCTGGCTTGTTTTAAAATAAGGGGGTTTTGGAAGGGCTACATCTGTATCGCAATACCTGGTCTTCATTCAGCTTTTCCTGGGGTTGTTCCTCTGCCTCAGTGACTTCTCCAATCATTCCTGTTTATGAAGTGGTGTCTCACCCAGTTTGGAGGGTCATCAGTTTGGGCAGGTAATGAGAACCTATACAGCTTAAATGGTAAAATTCAACTGTACAGAGAAATGTGCCCAAATCTACTAAGTCAGTTTATTTTGCTGGATCAATGTGTAAATCACATGAGCAAATAAAAGATCATGGTTGTGCCCCAGCTGTTTCAGCCACCTGAAAAAAGGGCACAATTAGACAAATGAGTCTATGCAAAGCAAGTAGCTCAGCTGCAATTCATCTGCTACAGCCTAAGAGAAAACAACTACCAGTACGTGACTAAAGATGGGCTAAAGGGATTTGAAGTGGCCTCTGCAGGCCGTGATTTAAACTTGTTTTTCAACACAAGCAAAGACATCTTCTGTGGGATAGACTGTCAGTACAGTTCTAACACTCTGCTACCTGTGACAGAGGCAAGTCACCAAATCTAGCATGAAACTATGTGGTGGAAGTACTGGTGGTTTTACCTCTGTGCTGCTGAAGGTAAACTTGAAAGGGACTTGAATCCTGTACAGAGATCACTTCATGCACTGCTGAGAAGCTGTGAAACAATGGGACTGCTCAGCTGCACAGCAACCCAGCCTGATCTGCATGGCGAGTTTAGGTCGACAAACTAGAACTGCCTGGAGCTGAACCTTGCCAAGACACTGAGATTAGCAATCTTTCACTTGCTGTTCAAGTTCCCGTGGCTCTCTCTGTATCTTGACTCACATACTTGCGTTGAAAAAAAACAGACTTAAGGGACAATTGTGCTGGTGAAAGTGGGCTCCTGTCACTAAAAGAAAGTCCTCTGAAAGATGGGGTGAGCTTGAGGGTCATGGCATGATGCAGAATTGAGCCTTGCTCGAGGGCTGTGTCTGCACTAAGCATGTAGGGAGATGCAGCAGGACAGAGGTTACCCACTGCTTTCTCTGCAGGACATTGTAATTCTCTCAGCCTGCTGGTGTCTAATTGGGTTTGGTCAGCATGAGCCTCATTTAGCAACAACCAGACTTCTGGAGCTGTTTAAGTGCTCTGTTGCATACTAGCTGGAACAAAAATGTGGTGATCTCACGGTAACTTGGTCTGCAGGTCAGAAGGGAGGGAGGGAAGACAGTGATGAATGGCAGGAGCACTCCGTTCAAGGCAAGAGCAGCTTCCCTTTTCAGGGTACTACACAGAGATTGTTTCAACATCTGCTTTGGCTAATTTGCCATTTAACTGTCAGTTTGGGTTGGTAGGAGGTGCTTTGTAGGCTGAATTTGAGTAGACTTGGTGAGCTGCCCAGGGAAGTGTTGGTGTCACTGTCCCTGAAGGTGTTTAAAAGATGTACAGACCTGGCACTCCAGGGTATGCTTTAGAGGTGGACTTGGCAGTGCTGGGCTAGTGGTTGGACTTGACCCTAGAGGGTTTTTTCAGCCTAAACAATTCTATGATTCTAATGGTCAGACATCCTAATTCAGCAGCTGATCAACTGGTAGTGATGATTCAAAATAAATACACTGTGAAAACAAAGTGGGTTTAGCATATGGGCCTTAACTGCCTGTAGGGTTTCACATTCTTTGCTAAATTGAAATTTCATAAGCAGAGAATACCTCCAGTACCACAGTGGCTTCTCAATCCCAGGCTTTTGTGATAAGTTCCTTTCTAAAGGAGAAAATAAAATGTAAACTTAATTGCTTAAAGTCTGAAAAATGCTTTTCTTTCAACTCAATGAACCACAAAGATGAATAGTTTATTACTAAAGGGAGTTTAGCTCTATTTACAACTGCTTGTACTGTGAAATTGGTTGTTTGTGATCTCTAAAGGCTTGCTTTCTTTTCAGGCAGCTCAAACTACAGTGGAAAGCCAGACTGTAAGAAAATTACAGCCTCTAGGACAGCCTGTTTGAGTTTTTACAGAAAATAAATATGGAAGCTCTAGCAACTTTAGGATTCAAAGCAGGGAGCTTGTTAAAAATCATGGAAATGTAAGCTAATCAACATTTATGGTCTTCAAAGCAATTACTGTGCAATACTAAATAAGTGATGTTCTATTGGACCCTGCTACCTCACTTACATCTCCAGCACTGCTAGAGCAGCCTTGAAAAACAGTCCTGGACATAGATATAACAAAGTCAATTCAGTGTGAGGGACAAATGCATCCCACACCAAGCACTTCATGTGCTCTGTGTGTTTGTGAAACCTGGGATGGATGCTGGGTGACCAACTGCTCAGCAGAAATGTAGGCAAATGATTTAGCACATGGGCACGGGTTTCTCAGCTATTCTGAAAGTTTTCAGCTAAGTTGGCCAACTAAAATAGTAATTCTTCCTTGTGCAGCAGGTTAAACTGAGATTTTTTTGGTTTACCAGCATTTTCTGAGTCATCTTATAGAAGCAAACTGAAAAAAAACTCTTCATTTTTTCTTTCAGAATAGCTGAGGAGGTCAGGAAAGAAGCACAGGGAGGGCTGTTGGATGTGTCAGAACTAGAACTGCTGCTGTTCTTGATGACCTAAGATGTCATGTGGAGCATTGTGACCAGCTCTGCTGATCTTTGCTCCAGACCTACACTCAGGGAAGAGGCAGTGGGAATGCTCAGTGGAGCTTCTCTTACCCAGAGAGACATCAAGGGCCTGATCTGTTCAGCTCCAGCAAGAGCCAAGGGTTAATCTTTGCAACATTTTCCAATAGAACTGGGTGGGTGTGGCGGATATTGGAGGAGGTAAGAAATCCCACACTTCTTAAAATAGTGCTTGATAACTTGAGAAGTGGGATTATGTGAAAAGGGTGAAGCCACTAAAATAGCAGAGCAGGGAGGCTGCTGATGCAGGAGGCACATTCCAGGTCTCTTGTGAACAGATTGTCTTGAGCAAATAACTCAACTCTGTTAAGAAAAGTACTGAAAGGCTACTTAAGTTTTTTCCAAGGTAATACATTTCCAGTTGGTTTTCTGTTTGTTTGTTTGGTTTTCCTTTGTCTTGCAAAAATCTTATTTCAATAACATATATCAGAAGAGGTGGACATTTGGCACTGTATCTGTTGCTTTCAGAGAGAAGGCTGGAGTGAAAGTTAAGAAAACCCAAAAATCTTGAAGACAATATATTTCAATTCAGCCTTGACCACACAACAATTAGCTGTCAGTACCAGAATCTTGGCTTTGCTTAGTTTTCATTTAGAACACCACCAGTTTTTCCTGTTTTGAAATGCAGCTCTGAAGGCACAGAATGAGTGATGAAGATTTTGGTTACTGTGTCTGCATGGCAAGGAAAATGGATTGTTTTCCCCAATTATGTATAAATAATGGGTCAAATTAAAATGCATGGTTTCTAGGGTTCCCACCCTGAGAGTTACCAGTTTCAGTAATGTTCGGTACTTCCTAAATTAACTGAAAACATCCATCTTCTAGATCCACAGGTAGTCTGTGTGTCGCAAACTCATTCAAAGGACCTGAGGCTCTTGGATTTTTAATAGGAAAAAACATGTCACCAGCTGTGGTTTTGTTTTGTTGCGTTTCCATAAAGTCTGATACAGGAGGTTTCATGTCAGTGACACCATTTTGGTACAAACCTATTAAAAAATGACTGCGTTAGCCCAACCATCATATAATGTGTTGTAAGGCCACCAGGAATCAATACACTGCCAGTTTATTACATTTAAATTAAACAATAACCTTTTCAGGACACAAAAATGAAGGAATCTGAAACCTGCTTTCGCAGACCCTGGTTTGCTCTTACCCCTGTGTTGTTGTGAGCATGTACTCCATGTTTTGGATGGGGGATGAGCCATGGAGTTGGAATTTGAAGGCCTTTAAAAGCAGTGCTTTGGTGAAGTCCTATGCACCATTTTCAGGGAAGGGTGAATCAATTTGAATCACCTTGGCATCTGAGCCCTTGTTTGGTGAAGGGTTAAGTGGCATTGGCTGCCAGGTCCTTTGTTTGCTTACAACTCTGATAAGGAATGTTTTTGTCAACTTGTCTCACTTGCCATAGGATTTGTGACTTAGAAAGGTGGGTCTCTGCTCTAATAGGAATCAGAGTATTTAGAAGGGAATATGAGGCTGTTTGTCACATGAAAATGCCAAAGAAATTCAAAATTTTCAACTGATATTTCTACAGTTGCATTTCTGCCTGTTCAAAACTTAAACTTCACTTTGATTTTTCTGCTAGAACTGCCAAGAAAAAAGTACAAGAAATCCAAGTCTAATCACAGATTACTAGAAGCTTTCCATCATGACCACACAGTGCCAGTTTTTTCAAAGGATAATTTGTGACAGGATAGTACGTCCAGTATGAGATAAAATAGGAACTGAAGAAAAAAAAAAAAGAATAGTGTAAATGACTTCTCAGTCATGCACATGTGAAAATGTGTATTGAATGCAGATGCAATTATGTTTCCCTTGGATCTAGGAATGTTCAGCATGTTTGTTAATTTTAGGTGAGAATTTGATTACTAAAATTTACTTGTGCCTTCAGGTAGATAAGAGCGTGTAAGAAACACTGCAGGTGGGATTAGGATTACAGGTGATTTTGACAATATGAAAGTTATGGCTTTTGAAAAGTAGGTCTCGCTTAGGGATAAGTTTAAGTTAGCTTCAAGATTGAAAAGAGAAATTCAGTATTGAAATAAGCTTTTCAATGCAGAGCAGGAGAACAACTTGTTTTCCCTGCAAGTGGTGAAAAGGATGAGCAGTCCTAACTTGCAGCAAAGAAGATTAAGGTGAGGTATTATAGATAAATCTGAAACTTTTCAATGCTGTAATCACCCTTGGATCATGTCACAAATTATTTCCAACGATGAGCCAGATTTGCTTAATAGAAGTTTTTTTTTGTATTCTGAATAGTTTATCAAACAGTAGAAATAAAGGCCAGACCTTAGATTTTAGTAAATCTAACAGTAAACAAAAATTTACGAATCAATCAACAGATTAAAAAAAAAATACACTCCCAAGCAAAAAATTAGAGCAAATTAATTGGGTGAATTATTTGTTATGAACCACTCACTTCAGCTTGATTTCTAGGTTTTGCTTATTGCTGATTCTTAAATAGAATAATGGTGCTATATGCAAATGTATTTGCTTGTATTATCACTCTGAAAATAGGTATTTTCACATTGCTTTAAAAATGGGCCTTTTTAGATGTTGTTTTGAACAGTCCCTTTGCATATTGATGGCTGGTGCTGTTGTGCTAAAATCCAAGCAGTATCCTTCTGTGAATATTGGAAAAGAAAGGGTGAGTAAATGTGATTAACTGCAGGCTGTGATGCTAAACATATTCCATTACTCAAGCAAATGTTTCTCTCTCTTTCATCTAATGAGAAATTTATGGATTAGCCTTTTCCTCCTTCCCTGATGGCTATTCCCTCCTATTGTCAGGAAACCAGGGGATAATATAATGAGAGGCTCACTTGATTACTATCAATAAGCCTTCAAATGGTTTTTTTTAGCAAGAAGCAGCCAAATTCATCCCAAGTGTAACATCAACAAAATCAATAACGTAACAGTAATGAGTGAAGAAAACTGCCTACACCACTCACTGCAAGGTGTACGGATGATCATTTTGATTGAAAACATGGGGGCTTCCTAATTTCCAAACACATTTTTTAACACCCAAACACCTCTTTTAACGGTGTGAAATCTTGCAGTGTTTATCCAAGAGCTCATCCCGGGCAATGGACCAGCCCACGTGTGTCAGACGTTGGTGGGACACGCAGCCCTGCTGGCTCAGGAAGGTGCTGCCTGGCAGGAGGAGGGCCCAGTTCAGGGATGTGTGTTGTTCAGGCTGAACAGTGAGGCCGAGGTGTCCAGGCCTCTTCCAGGAGCTTCTCCAGTGGGAGAGCTCCACGTGCTGTGCGGGGGGAGGCTGCAGTAGCAGGGAGACCCGGCTGAGCTGGGCAAGGAGCTTTAGTCCTCTTGCAGCTGATGGACTCGGCCAGCCAACTCAGTGGGAATGGGCCCCTCTGGCTCATCACTCCTGGCTGCTGTTCACACACCTAAACTCAGGCCACAAAAACAGGTTGGCCTCTTTTACGTGGTCCTTAGGCAGCAAACTCTGTTTTGAACTTCACCCAGGTACTGTTTTTTCCTTGGCCTTTCCTGGAGTCTGTGCCAGGAGCACAGTGTGGGATTGCACCAGGCTTCGGGGACAGATGGACTCAGTTCTCGAGCTGACTGCAAATACATGAACCCTTCTGCCTCCTGGTGTTGCTCCTGCCATCTCCTTTGTCTGAGTTTTCAGATTGGGTCTTAGGTTAAGGAAGTCTTCTCAGAAGTTCCCACTAGGAGATCCAATAACCAGCTGAACCTTTCAGGGCAGAACACCAAGCATCTCAGTAGGCAGCCTTGTTTCATAAGAAAGGCCTTATTTTAAAGCCTTTTCCTCATTTTATTTCTTGGAATTTCATTTTAACACATGGCTTATCTTTAAAAAATACAAAAGCTGCGTGCTCTTACTGTTGATGTGAGATCTATCATGAACTTATTGCTCATTTTTTAATTAAAATTTTCTATTATGTAAAGCATGAGTCTTAGGCTGACTGGCAATCATTCAAGCTCTTGGAATATAAGGTCTTAGCACAGCCTCATAGAAAATTCAGTGAGAGCCTCCTGCAGGAGTTCCCTTACCCACAATGAGATTTCAGTAAATTACAATATCCTTTTCAAGAGTAATCGCAATAAATTTAATATAACCAGCAAATGTGAAATATGTCAGTGTATCACAGTTCATTAGAACAGGATCTCCATGGCAGACTAATAATAAATAGTAATGCTCAGATAATAGCCAAGAAAATGTAACATCTGAGCATTGAAAGAACATAAATAAGGATGTGAACTCATTGGATTGTGTTCTGAACAGAATAAATGAGTGCCCTCTGGACTTCTATCAAAGTGATGGATGAGGGCTTTTCTTTTTTGACTACTGAAAATACAAAGAAATAAAAAATGTATCCAACCCCCAGACTTCCAATCCTCTCCTTGTATTTGCAGCAGCTCCCCCCTCCAATGGATGATTGAGGACTGGGAGCCTGGAATGTGAAGGACAGCTGCTCCAGCAGGAATGTTTGAGACCATAATCTGACTTGCAGCAGTACCTTGGGCTCTTTGGGGGATATGGTCAAACAATTCTGCAGGGGCTTTTGTTTTGCTTTACTCCGTGGTTTTTGTCAAAAATCATGTTTTCTGGAAAGCGTGATCATATTTTCTTTTGTTCTCAATTTGTTCCCGTTTGGCCAGTGTTGATTTCTTCCCTTTGTTTCTTTTTGGAGCACGATCCAACTTTGTGTCTTTCCTTCTGCAGTGCTGATCCCGTCAATCAATAGCTAGCAGTTATATTCGTTTTTTATACTATTTTGTGTTCTTTCAAGCAACTCTGTCCAAGCACTCTGAAGCATATTTCAGCTGCAGCACAACACCCTTTATTTTAATCTTTCACTGATATCGGTGGATGCACAGAAAACACGACTTACTTGCAAATTGTAACTGAGTAATTTACAGCATGGCCAGATTATAATTGTGAGCTCATGAAGGAGAAAATTAAAGGTTTAAAGGACAAACTCAATTCTGATCCAAAACTACCACAACATGTGGAGATAATAAAACATACATCAGTAGTGAAAATTGGTCCAAATATAATTTCTGAACAGACAGTGTGTGTGTGGATAATCCTGTGATGACATTTGATAGCTTTTCAGGCTGAAACATAAGTAATCAAATCTCATTTGTCAAGGCTGGTTTCTCATTTTAAGCATTTGAGAGGAATGTTTCTTTCTAAAGAAAAAAGTCTTCAACACATCACGTGTTTTGGAGGACTTTCCTGCTGTGAGGTATTTGGGAGAGGACAGGCAGGACACCAGACTTGACTGATGAACGCTATGAACCATTGCGGAAATCCCACTCTTTCTTTATTCTGTATTTCCAGCAATTTATAGTTGTTCACAACTTCAGAAACCTTTAATTGTTTGGGATGGCATTTTCTTTGCAGAAGTATTCCTTACGCAGTGCTTGAGTGCATAATAAATATTATTTCTCTACTGGTTTAGTGTTAAAGCTTCAAGTAGTTATGTATTATACACTAAACATATAAAGCACGGGTATCTGTTTCAAACTCCTGTTAAAGCAGCTCCACTTTAGTGGCTCCACAGAAGTTTGAGAAATGCAGTGTCTTGGTGTTAGAACAAAATTGTTCTTAGATGCTCACCTGAATCCAGGAGGGTTGCTTTGCTTCTGCAGTAGTTTTAAAAGTTAATTATCTTGTCTCCCTCTCTCTTGTCTGAAACAATAACAGCTTTGTTACTTCTAGAAAATCAGAAGTGATTGTGACATGGGGCTGAATGAAAACCCTCTTGTCTGGGATCCCAGTGCCACAGCTGATTGTCAGACAGCAGGCTTGAGCATTCCAGAGTCGATATGCATAATGTTTCAGCTCTAGGCTTGGCCAGGTGTTATGATAATTTCCTTGTCCTGTGAGTGCAAAGATTTTAAAATCCAAAATGGGTTATGAAGGTTGCCTGGTCTGATCTCCTGGATGCCATAAGCTATGAAATAGAAGCTCCTGATTTCAATAACAAGAACAGAATTTTGGTTAGAACTTACACATGCTTCTTTCAGTTTTATTTCTGTTTGTCTTTCAGAATGAAAGCAATCCCTGGAAAATGCACCCTTTCTTTTCCAAGCCTGTCTCCCTCCTGCTGTTTTCATTCCAGTGCTTAGAAGTCTTGGCATTGGCTAACATCGTTCTCCATTTTTTGTCTAATTTGGCCTAGACCACACTCTGACCTCGTTATTTGGTCTAGTTGTGTCACTCCCATCAAGTTTCTGGTATTAGAAGATTACTTTCTGAATAAGCAGTTGCAGACAGGGAGGCAGTTTCCTACTTGCCCCTCTCTGGGATGAAATGTGGTGTGTGAAGCAGGGCTTCCAGGCTTGGAATCGCTCATACAGCGTGCATGGCATCCAACCTTCCTCCCCAACTTCTGAATCTCTGATGCCAGAATTGACACAAACCCATTTGAGTGTTCTGACTTGATAATTTGTTTTTTGAGCTTAGCAAGAAGACAAAGAATTGTGAATAATATGACTATTGTTTCGACTTTGGAAGTCCTTCTGCTCATGTCTGCATTTTAGCCAGGATATTCTCTAAGGCTGTTGAGCAGATGAACTCTTCCAGGCTCCCATCCGCTGTGGAAGATGGGGAGGTTAACCCTCCTTCAGCTTGGCTCACAGCTGATCCCTCCCCTCTTTCTAGCATTTACTGCCTCCTTAATTATGCTGCCACCACTGAACAGTTCATCCTTAATTAGCCAGGCTAATAAAGACTGTAGCTAAACAATTTAATTTTAATTTGGTCCCTGACATCGGGATGGAGAGAGTATCATGGAGAAGATCAGCTGGTGGGTCTGAGAGATCCTGTTCTTAGTGGAGGGATGTTGAAGGGAGAAGGGATGGAAACAGGAATGTGGACTGGGCTGGATATACAACAGCTTACTGGAGAGGTCACAGCCTGTGATCTGGGCACATCTTGGAGGCCTTGTTTTAGCAGTCTAGAACAGGACAGGAACAAGTTGATTTCTTGGAAGGCAGGAACATCAAGTCTCATGGAAAGTGAGGCCCTTGAGAGCACTGGATCATTGTCAGGCTGAAGAGTCTGAGAGTATTGCTGTGCTTGTGCTGTGGGAGATGAAAACCCAGGTTAGTTCTGTCAGGGCTTTGGCTCTTGCTGTTAAGAAGGTGATTGGGATACATATTTTATTTTTATTTTTTTTTTAACCCTCTTCATCATTCTTCCATCTTTTCTTCCTCAAATATCCAATCTAAATGCAGTCCTTCAGGTTACAAGATTGTTACCACACAGAGGAACTTTTCATGTATGTTTTTTCCATTTTGTTCTCTGAAGGAAGGGCAACTCCATCTACTATTTCAGATCTTTATGAAATTTAATTTTTGAACAGTGTCATAGTTCTCAGCAGAGAGATAAACCAGAGCTGCATCAAATTGCATTCTGACCTCAAGGTATTATCCTCAAACTGCAATTCATGGTGCTTCCCCTCATTAGTTTAATGAATGCTACAGCAGTTTGTCTCGGTTGACTTTTTTCATAAATAATTGGAAGTCCTTTGTTGCCATGGCTTAATATCATTTCATGCCCTATCCCTTAATGATTCACAGTCAATTTGTTAATCTGCAGCTCTATTTTCCCTGAGACATTCCTGTCTGTAGTGATTATTCCCAGAACTGCACCAAGCTGATTGAGAGCTCCAGCTCCTGCCTGTGAACCATTACTCCATCTCCATCAGAACAGATGCTGAGCAGATTTACTGCTTGACTCTGCTGACTCTTTTGGACTAGAAATTTTGATCAAGTCCTTATGTGAGCAGAGGGTTTGATAGTAACCAATTTGCATTACTTGCGTATTGTTTTTCTGAGCTGGTGAAGTTATAGGGTCAACGTGCTGAGTAGCCGATGTGGTTGTGGAAACATTCACACTGACCTGTGCTGATCCCACTGTGACCCAAGTTGTTGGGTGAGCTGCAGAAGAGGGAAAATAGACCCTACTTCTCTTCAAGCCTTTTGTGGATATGCATTTTTATGCCCTTGTGGTAATGACGTGGGTAATGGCAGGGACGATCTGCCTCCCACCTGGATTTCAGTGCTTGTCTTTGTGTCCTGAAAAGCGTTGGTGGTGCATTTCTCAGTACATTGTGTTTGAGGTGGTCTACAGGAAAGGAAGTGTGGTTGGAAGACTAAGCAACATCTAAAAATATGCATTTACAGGTAAACAAGTAAAAATGTAATCCCAGAATGAACAAATCACGAATAGTTTTACCTCTGCACAAGCAGCAGACTTCAGTGACCCAGGATGTAACTGAAGACTGATTTAGTGCCAACTATCCAGCACAGATCAAAGGAAAATAGGGATTCATGTTTTTACTTTTTTTCTTTTTTCCCCAGAAATAAATTCCTGAACTGAAATGCTTTTGTGGCCCTGTGCCCACAGTATTCCAATTTTTCTCGATTATAGTGCTGGGGGAGTGGAAAGGAAAATCATAAATTGAAGGCTCTCTCCTATTTATGGAATGTTCTGATTCACACCCAAGGCCTGTTGAGAGCCTGTTCTTGCACACAGCCAGGAAACCAGATTGGTTTGGTGCTGTGGAACCCATGGGCTGCGGGCTGGCATCAGATTCAGTGTGAACTTGAGTGCTTTCATTTTTAGGAGAACATTTTTCCATATGCTTGTCAATTTCAAGGGGTGCATTTTGATATTATAAATTGTGTTGTTGATTTTTTTTGTGATCTCATATGTATTAAATTCCCAGATATTTTTCTGGATTTATGTTTTCAATTCAAAAACTAAGTCAGTCAGAATACCCCCCCCCCCCCCCTCCGATTTTTTGTTCGCCTCTTTTGGATCCATCCTTTATCAACTTCTCCGGATTCTCTTGGCACAGTTGTTATTAGTGGTGACTGAAGAGGTGCTTCCCTGTTAGATGATGTTAAATACATTGTTTTCTTTGTTGCAATGGATTGTAGTTGTTGTTGTTTAATTGTTATTGATGGCAGCTTGAAGAATTATATCCTCTCTGAAAGGGCCAGCTATTACAAACTGAAGCATTAATAAAACCAAAGCAATTTCAACACCACCCATACATTCTACACTCAAGCACAACAAAAAGCAACATTTTTTGCAGAAAAGCCCACATATTTTATAGATCAGCATATTGCTATGCAAAATATTTATAGACAAGACAATATTTACGGACTAGAGGAAAACTGAAGAAGTTTGAATAAATCGATAAGTTTCTCATTAATACTACCCTTAGTATGAAAATGTTTGCAGTTAATACAAAACAGCATGTCCTGTCTAAAAATGAGCCTACTCGGTAATTATTGGTCTATCAACATGAAAATTCTAAGTTTTCTAGATAATATCCAGTATTTTTCTCACGTAAGAGAAGGGGGTTATTTTAAATCAAGCTAGTGTTGTAAAATACTGTGTGAAGTATGTCAAAATTGTGAAAATGGGAATAGATTTCACTCACCTGTGGGCTTGATAAACATCTGGTTACGAGCCCTTTTGTGGATGATGCTTTAACCACAGGAGTAACTTGTACGTGCTGGGTCTGTTTCGCAGGCAAGGGATGTTCCTGGGAGGGAAGTTGAGGCAGTGGGAGTGCAGAGCTGAGAGCTCTTGGCTGTCACTGCCTTGGAACAAGGCAAATACGTTTGTTTCCTTGGTCCCACGTGTGTGCCACATGTTAATCTATGCTGCACCAGGTAGACAAGGGCTTGAAAATCTCTGCTTATATGAATACTTGTGGGCAGTGAACTAGATATTGTTATAAGTTACTAAATGGCCAAATAAATTTAAAGAGCCAATTTATAAATAAAAAAAGGTAAAATTTATTAACAAG
>JAWMRA010000001.1:3617385-3645313 GCA_035584735.1 Pseudotriccus pelzelni | reverse complement strand
ATTGTTATTCTGACTTATAATCTCTCTTTTGAGTTGAGGTCATTCCCCTGCTGGTTAACTTTTAAACCAGCACAGTGCAGCAGCCTCTGCAAAGAGTTTGAATGTTTTCTGACTGAGCACGTTTTCTTTGTTGTCTTTAAACAGAGGGAAAACTGCTACGATGTCCTTCTGGTAGGTTTTGTCACAGAAAGGAACTTTTTGCTCTAGTTTTTAGTCAACTGAGAACCTGAGCAGGGAAACCCTGTCAGGAGGGGCTGCTCCTCACGTGGAATCCCTGTCAGGAGGTGCTGCACGTTGTACTGTTAGAAACGCAGGAGATGATGTCACTTCAGATTTCATCTGTCAGCTTTATCAGCTCTCCTGCCAGTTTTTAACCAGAGTTGCCACACATTTCAGAGGGAAGGCAGCACTGCTGAGATCTGCCTGCAGGCAGCTGTTCCAGTCAAGACTTCCCGTTGCTCTGAAGCAAAAGTAACCCTCCCAGTGCTGCTCACACCTCTGGGGAAGCAGGAGACAAAAGGAGGGGAAATGTTTAACTTAGAGAACCAGAGAAAAGCCTTCCACATGCTGTGCATGTTTTCTTGTTATTGAGAGAGGTTCATTAAAGGTCTTACGTTAATGAAAATGCTGGTACAACCAGCCATTGCATGTATTTCTGAGAGAAATGATAATATGCCCTTTCCTGTGGCTCAAAAGGGATTTTCTTATTTTAAACTTTACATGCTAATAGAGCACCCTTGCTTTGAAGTCAGTGACCACTGCAAATATCAAGCATATTTATAGATAGGTACAAATATGCACCCGTGACCTGTCTGTCAAGTTGTTCTCCTTCAGCCTATCCCAGGGTTTAGGGAGATTGCCTCTGATGTCACTTTATCAACAAAAGAACCACAGTGAGAGCTCGCCAGCTTCTTCAGGTAAAGCACCAAGAGGACAGTGCTTCACTTCACAGCAGCTGCTGATGAAGTTTCTTAAGTTTCCTTTTCTTTTTCCTTTTTTTTTTCCTTTTTGTAACTTGTTGTATTTCCTTGTATTCTCTCCAACATGCAGTATTCACTCCAGTTTGTTTTCTCCTTTGGCAACAGTGAGATAACAGAAAGAAACTTTCCTCTAAACCTAATTTAACTCCCAAGGGAGCAAAAATTTAGTCTTATTTGCATGCAGAAATTCACTGTAAGAAGAAAAATATCATGGAAGACATTCTATGAAAATAAATCTGCACTTGTTTATATCACTATTTATTTTCCACACTTCTGTAACTTTTATTCTCTTCAGTAAATTCTCTTTCTTTATCATTTTCAGTGATGATATTCTAAAGCTCTGTCCAAATAGAAAAATTAGGATAGAAATTTCTTCCTAGTCACCTCTGTTCCTGTCTGAGAACAGAATTGTCTGAGCAACAGCCTGTGGGCATAAACAGTTCTCTCCTCTGGCTCCAGTGGACTTTGGGAGAAGATTGTTTGGATTATACTGGATTTTCACTGCTCAGAACACAGTGAACTGGAATTACCTCTTGCTGCATCAAAAGGAAGCTCTGTCACTGACTTTTACTCAAGACAATGATTACTTTTTTCTCAGCTTTTACCCTTTGTGGACTCATACGTTGCTGCTTGCAATAACATTTGTAATACTTGACAAAAATAAATGAGGTTTTAGCTGAACATATCTGTATCTCAGTGAAAAATGAAAACAGGTCTTAGCTTTTAACCCCAAAACCATCATGTTTCTCTCTCCCATCTATGATTTTTTTAACTCTTTGAGTAAATTATGAATTATATTCAGTGGGTGCTTATTTCTGATTTCTCAGCCACCTGAGCCCTAGCGCAGAAATCAGTGTAATACTTTGGCCGTGTCTAGAGCAACACAAACACAAGACCAGCACTTTGTTAGGCAGTGAAGGGCACATCCTTGCAATAAATCCACACCTGCTGCATGTGATGGGCCTTTCAGAATCCTTACAAACGTCTTTGGAAATAGCTTGAACAATTATTTTCCCCATATTCTCTTTTTCCCTCCTCTCCAAGATATTTGGCCAGACTCTCACACGTAAAACATGTCCCTGGAATCAGAGCCTGCTTTATCAATCATCCTTTTCAGAAAAGCAGACTGACAAACTTGAAAACATCACCTCAACCCACACCCAGAGTTTTGCAGAAGAAATCAACTCTTGCAGAGCTGCAGGATCTGTTTCTGTTCCCACAGAAGCAGCGAAGTGGGTTGAATGTGCACAACAGGATTCTGAAAAATGAAAGGATTTGGAAGAAACAAGCGGTGACCTGTGCTCATCAAAGCAGTTCTGTCTCCCTGCCATGACATGTTTACACTTTTAGATGCAGCACAAGTTGGCAGGATTTTTTCTCATCACACTTCTGTGGGAAATTTTCGGCATATTTCTGTTGTCATCATGAATTTTCTGATGGAAATTGGAAAGTCAACTTCTGTTCCCATTTCTGCTTCAAGTTAAACCAGGGTAACCGTAGAGGAGCTCAGCTGAAGTTATTTGCAGCATTGTGACTGTATTTCTTGTATTTCACATCTTGTAATACAAGAGAAAATGCCTCCCTTTTGAATGTGATTTGAGCCCCATTACAGGCTGTAGCTTGGACAGACATCACCTCCTGCCAACCCCTTTTAAAAGTAGATGATAAAAAAACCCTGCTTGTTTTGTAGAATATCCACTGCCATAATCTTTGAAAAATCAATACTCCAGAATAAGTTTTGCAAGTCCTCATGTGGTGAATGGAATTCAAAGTCCAGAGGCTGTGAATCTTTTCAGCTCAGACTGAATGAAGATGTCAAAAGCCCCACTGAGGCGTTTTCTGTCCCCTTCCACCAGTTCTGCTCTGTGCACAAGGGGGAGCCTTGGTGCAATTAGAACTTCAGGAGAGGGACAGGAGTCAGCATTTCTTTCAAATAATCCAGAAGAGAGGGAAAAGGCATCCACCAGGAATGCCAGAGGTTCAGAGAACGCGCGTGGAACAAATGCCTTTGTCAAATGCCAACTGTTGCCTGCCCACCAAAACACATTAAGAACTTGTATGGTTTGTGGCCTAAGCAAATGGAATTTTACTAAATCTGAGGTTCAGAAAGGCTTAGAAATTGATTTTATGAAATTTCAGTGGAGCTGTGTGGTTAGTTTTTGGCCTGCCTCTGAGCTAAAAATACCATTCTGGCAGCAAAAATGCAAATCCAAGTTCTCCTCTGGTAAATAAACCCCAAATGGTTCTGCCTTCAAGTTCAGGAGTTTCCCATAAAAGCCTCCAGTTTGCAGAATGATTTTCTTTCATTCTGAAAAATTTCTCCCAGTTCTTTCACCAAAAAAAAGAAAAAAATTTGTTATAAAAATGCATTTTTGATACCTTATTTTCTCTATCTTTCAATTCAGAAGTCTTGGAACTGAGACAAGCGTTATCTCTGTGGGATACAGATATGCAGCTTGGTAAGATATTTTCTTTACAAATGCTCTTTACCAACGTGTCAGTTCCAGAGACTTTTTTTATTTGAAACAGCTGCTAGAATAGTATCTTTATGTGAGTGCATAAAAAAGAGCAATAAATACATATGTGTACACCCTCATAGAGATTGCATCCTTCCAGCAGGGTGAACTACTCACTGCTAAAACAAACCTCCTCTGGGTTTCTATCCTGTGAGCCAAATTCCCATCAGCACTCTACATTTGCAGGTGCATCCTTCTGCCAGCACAAATCCACACGGATACATCTTGGTGAAGATCCCTGCCCGGCTGCTTCCTTCGGTAATTTGCATTCAAGTTTTCATTTCCTTCAGAAAATCTAAGGAAGAGGCACTGCAATAACCTGAGAGGAGCCTAAAAAAACCCCTGGAAACAGAAATACTGATAGAAATCCTAGCTAAAGACTGGTAGGATTACAGCAGGGGGAGAGCGTGGGGAGGGAAGAGGATTGTTTAGGTAAACTTATCTTTGCATCACCCAGTAAAAGACAGTCCCTGTCCCCAAGGACTGCCAGTGAAAATTCCCGTGGGAACAGAAGTCAGACAGGGAGGAAGGACTCGCTCAAGGTCACACTGAGCTCCTCTGTGGCACAGCTTGGAGCTCCTGCCTCCAACATCTGAGTGCTCCAAGCCATTTGCTGGGCTTCAGATCTGCTGTCAGTTCTTTTTGAGGAGAAAATAATATTTTAGCAAAATATTTCTAACACATCTCTCAGTATTGGAAGGCAGTGGGTCATTTTAGGCTATATGGTATATGCTTTATTTCTTAACTTCTGCTGATTCTCTCTGGCCTGTAGAAATCCTCTCCTCAGTACATCCATGGCACTTGCAGACATTACTCTGGAAGACAGAAACACACACAGCATCTGCTTTTTTTGCTTGACTGATTACATTAATTCCATTTCACTCTGTGCTGCTTCTGCTTCTATTTCTTACAGAATACACCTTACCAGGAAGGTCAGACTGGCACCAGATGTTAAATATGGCTTACATTTCCAGGAACCAGTGAGCGCTTTCCACTTCAGTTCAGCCGTAAGTTACACGTGGGCCAAACAAACCATCCACCTGCTTTTGATGAAAACCCATATTGTTCTCTGATTAAAATAAGAGAAAATGGACAATTCTAGATAACCAGCACTGTTCCTGGCACGTGGCTGTTACAGCATCAAAATGAAATCCCCCTGTTAATGAAGTCCTGCTAAGTGCTAATGACAGGGGATGCGCAGAAACCCCCAGCTCTGGTGGCTTGCAGCAATTCAAACACACAGGGACTCTGTTCTGCTAGCTGAGGCAGATCTTTACCTAATTGTGACACAACAGAAACCCTTCCATTCTTGCAAGATGAGAACATACCCATACTATGCGTGGCTTTTGTGGTCAGACATTCAACAGCTCATGGATTGTGTTTCTCATGAATGTCATTTACTACTAGTACATTTCCATCAGTTGGATCTCTTCGTGTCTTGTATCTTTCCCTTGTATTAATGCTGCTCTCCCTTTTGTATTAATGCTGCTCTCCCTTTTGTATTAATGCTGCTCTCCCTTTTGTATTAATACTGCTCTCCCTTAGCTAAACACAGGTTTCACTGTGATAAGGTGTTAATAATCAACACCATAAAAGACTCATGTTTTAAGCCAGTTTATGAGATAATGAAGCAGTATATTTTAGTAGCAAGGACTGCATTTTCAGAATGACGAATAAACCTTGTTACCAGCAGTTAAATTGGAGGGGGGAAAGTGCTCTCCCACTGCCCCCTCGCCATGTGATCCTGGGAGCCCACAGTGAGCTGCACAGACCACAGGAGAGGGAGACGAACGAAAGAGAGTTTATTGTTAGGGTTACAAGTTTATATAGGTTTCAGAGGGATTCAAAAATGACCAACTACAAGTCTCAGGGGGCTTACAAAAACACCAATCAAGGTAATGGGGTACACACCAATAGAAAGTAGTAGATAAAGGCCGATAAGAAGGCCTCAAGATATCTTCCCAGTACATTCCTAAGTATGAGATAAGGGGTTACAGAAGGGGCTTTTGGGTAGAAGAAACAGTGACTTAGCAAAAGAAGCTACTAAAAGCCATTTTGAAACATTTCACTTAAACCTTTAAACTTCAGCTTTCTTTATACACTGCAACACTTGTTACCAGCAGAAGCAATTGCAATGGAGTCACATCTGTGACAGCTTCAGATTGTGCTTCTGATCTTGCAGCAGGTCCTGCCAGGGTTGGTAGCCTGCTCAGCGCTTCAGCTGCAGTGAGCCACTGCTTGTGGGCCAGGAGCTTTCCTAGGAGCAATCCTCCCAGAGAGGGCTGCCTGCCAGCACTGCCATGGCCTTTTCTTCCTCCAAATACACAGTTGGAGTGGGTTTCTGTGGCCAGGGGTGACTGCTGTTAGAAGCTGCCAGAAGCTTCCCCTGTCTGATAGAGCCAATGCCGGCCGGCTCTGGGCCAAACCCGCCGCTGGCCAGGGCTGAGCCAATTAGGAGGGATAGTTAATGCCTCTGGGATAACATATTTGAGAAGGGAAAGCAAGTCGCTGGGCAGAGGAACACTGCAGCCAGAGAAGAGCAGAGTGAGAAGGTGTGAGCAACACAGACACGCAGGTCAATGCAGAAGGAGGGGCAGGAGGTGCTCCAGGCTCTGGAGCCGAGGTTCCCCTGCAGCCCCTGGTGCAGAGCAGGCTGGGGTTTTCATTTCCTTCAGAAAATCTAAGGAAGAGGCACTGCAATAACCTGAAGGAGCCTAAAAAAAAGCCCCTGGAAACAGATTTATTGATATTTCAGTTTGGGAAGAACTGCTGCCTGAGGGATGGACTCAGGTTGGAGAGCTCCATCCAGGACTGTCTCCCGTGGGAGGGACCCCACGGTAGCAGGGGAAGGATCCAGCTCCTCTCTTGAGCAATGACAGAAACAATAACTGACCATAACCTCCATTCCCCATCACCCTGCACCACTGGGGGGGAGGAGGTAGAACTTGGAAGGAAGGAGGGGTGGGGGGAACGTGTTTTTAAGATTATTTTACTTCTTCTTCTCTGATCCTGTTAGTAATAAATTTAATTAATACCCCCACTTTGAGTCTGATTTGCCTGTGATGGTGATCAGTAAGTGACCTATCCCAGCTCTTATCCCATCTCATGAATCCTTCATTGTATTTTCTCTCCTTTGTCCAGGTGGGGAGAGAGCAGCTTTAGTGGGTCCAACAGTGGACTCTGAAATGGCAGCTGGGAAAGATGTGTCAGTGCAAACAGAGCAGCCCCAGAACATTTCAGAGCACCCCACCAGAAGGCGGGAGTGTCGTACCCTGCTGCTGACGCCTGGTACTGGACCCAGCGCGCTGTGGCTCACAGCCCTGCACACTGTGCTGGGACACCACTCCTCTTGGAGGTTTTGAAGGCTCCCTTCAGCTAGAGGTAAAGTGAATCACTTCCCCTCTCCTCATTGTTTTGTTTTCCACATCATACAGTTTTCAAGAGCCTTAATTTACCCTTTGGAAAGGGGTTTAAGATTCTTTCACAAAGCTGGCTATAAACATGCAAAGTATTAGGAAACAAAACCCCAGGAACAATTAAAAATGAATCACCTCCAAGCCAGAGCTTGGAGAAATGTCCAGTGGAAATAACAAGACAACTTGGATTTGCAGGAAGGACACTCCACTTGCAGAAAAAATAAAAACAATCGCTTCCAACTAGGGGATGTTCTTTTGTCCTTTGTCCTGCTGCCTTCTCTGCAGTCCCCTGGCTGTTCCTGGTGTCACGAAAAGCAGGAGAGTAGAACACAGGCACTGCCTGCCCGCTGCCTTGGGCCAGGTTCCCCCCATGAGCAGTGGTTTAAATAACTTTGAGTGGTTCAAATCCCTGCTTGGTGGAGTCATCTGCCTTGAAACAGGGCCTGGCTCCCAGAGGGGAGACGAGGGGGAGCATGGAAGAGGAGGGGCATGAAGCTAAGAAGGAGAAGGAACAGTCAGAAGCTGCCAGAGATAGATGTGGATGTGCCTGGGGGAAGGTGTGGATGGAAAGTGATTGATCTGCAGAGGCAGGAATGGTGAGGAGTTGGCATTTGGGGCGCAAACAACTGCCTGGAGGCCAATCATGGGGAGCGTCGGAGGAAGTTCTCGTCCCTTGGGACAGGAGGAACAACGGCAACAAAAGACTGGACCACAATGCTTTATGCACAGGACAAATAAGTGTTTGAGAAGAGTTTTTTGATTGGCAATTGAATTTACAGACACAGGAGAAGAATTGAAGTAATCTGAAGACAAAGACTCAGTAAGGCAGTTGAAGTAATATTCAACACTACACATTTTAAAAGTGTATAAATCAGTAATAAACATCCCAAGGAAAACTGACTTGGAGCACAGAACTTAACTGTAGTTGCTCCAAACTTAGACTGTTCATGCGTGTGATCTGGTATCTGCTGAACTGCAGGACACTTGCCCCAAACTCTCTAGAAGTTTTATGTTTAAAAGGCTTCCTTTGGCTATTGACATGCAATGTCCTTGTTGATCTTTCTCTGTGGAAGTAAAAAGTTAAGAATTTTATCTGTTCAGATTTTTTTTTTCCCCAGCTTCAATTATTTTTAATGGATGTTTGAAGTTTTCCTGTTCACAGATTGTGCTGAGAGCAACTCTTACACTAGGGGAAAAAAAATCAGCAACCAGGCTGTAAATGCCACATTTCTTTAGTGGTTAAAAAGACTAACTTTCTGAATCTTGATGGCACTAAACCACTTCATGGAGCGACTTTTTTCTTTAAACAGAAGTCAAGCAGTCCACAGGCTGCCAGCCCCACAGTGTAAACAAATCTGTTTTTCCTGATTCCCTTGATCAAATCAGCCTCCAGCTGAAAAACGTTGTCTCAGGTGAAATGTAACAGCAACAATTAGAGCTGCCTGGTTTGTGCTGAGAATAAAGAGCCAGCCGTACTTAGACCAAGATCAGCAGTAGAGGTTCTGAAAACACATCCAATTTTTGACTGGAAGGTGGGAGCATCGCTTCTCCATAGACACATGGGCAAAACAACAGCGAGCCCAATCTGGGGAATAATGGGTTAATTTAGCAGGTGTACAGGTTGGATTTTCACTGCTGCACCATTAAGCTGATAGCCACAGTGGCCAGGAGAGGACTGGCCAGGACAGCTCATGTGACACACTGACTGTAATCTGATTTGCTTCGCAAAAATCTGAAAAATTGTGGAGGGTAAAAACACAACCCAAAATATTTTAGTGGAATTTGCATTGTCGGGGAAAAGATAGAACTGAGCACTTGGCTGGTCAAACAGTTCCTGTTTGAGTTTGCTTTTGCATGTGCTGATAGGCACTCTCCATATTTCCAGTGTCATTGTCATTCAACTGATGGGGTTTGGTGTGTTTTATTGGAAAGACCTTTCCCCCTATTTTCCCAACACTCCACCAAAAAGTTACTTGTGCTGTTAAGTTTTTAGCTGAAAAAGTGCATTTTGTCTGTCTGAACACTAGAGAATGATGTGCTTTTTTGACTTAGGTGTTTGTATCTAAGTTTGTATTGAAGCATTTCAGGTGAATGCACTTTTTTTCAGAAATGAAGGACATCTCAAAAATCATTTGATGGGAAGGAGAAACATAAAAGAAATTTCTTAATCAGCAGGATTGAAAATTCTGTTCTTGGTCAATAATTTGAGTCACAAAAGGCCATGAAGCTCTAATTTTGTTAATATTTGTTAGAGATTTTCCCATTTTGCTAAAGATACTGTGTTAAGAGGAAGTTGGGATGAACACAGTAATCAACAGGATGCAGAAATGACCTTTTATATAAATGGAGAATCAGTTTTCTGGCTTCAGCTGTATGTTCTTCTTGGGCACGGTGATCTAGACCTCGCCTGAGAGCCGCTCTGTGCACTCTGATCCCTGGCAGACCTGCAGAGACAGGGAGAAGCTTTCTCATGGGATAGCGACTGAGCCAACCTCCCACATGGCACTGGAATGCTTGGATGAACTTTCATATCTTGCAGGAAGACTAACTTCTTTGTAACAGCTGTTCACAAAGGATCTCAAGTCGAGGAAAATCCGGTCTTAGTTGGTATTGAAAAAAACCCTCTTAAAATCCTGAGCACCAGGTACTGCAGGCTGTGATAGCCTGAGGGTGGAACTACAAACCTGAGGGGATTTGCTCTTTCTGAGCAGTTTTTTATGCACCCTTGGGGCCAAGAACCTTTGCCACTGAGTGCCTCCTGCAGCCTGGCTGCCCTGGGCAAGGGAGGACAGTGGAGGAAATCAAATTCCATCGTGCTCTCGTCAAACAAGGCCGTGCTCACCAAGAGGAAAGGGAAGCAGAGGGTGAGGATGGGATTGTACAGAGCGACCAGTCCTTAAGAGCCCATCTTGACCATTCCTTCAGGGACAGCAAACATCAACAGTTTGGGCATTTCTTGCAGAAAACAATGCTATGAAAACAAGTCCTGCACTGTTTGAAGGCCACTGTAAGAGATGCTGCAGTCCTGCTTTCAGCACTGCTCCACAGAACAGCTTAGCAGTGTTACAAATTACATCCTTGGTTTAGATTCTCTTTTTGGTCACTGATGTTCAAACCTACCCCGAAAATTTGTGGAGAAACAGGGCAAAAGCAAACACCAAACAGGAGGCACATTTAGCTCCAGTCACTTTGTTTCATACAGTTTCTGACCCCAGCGCTGAAGAAAGTTTTGAGCCTGAATATTTATTCAGGCATTATTTAGAACATTTCTTATTCAGACAAACACTGTTTGTTCTTTGGGGAAAAAAACCTCAGAGAACAAACAAACAAAACCTCAAATCCATATTATTTTGTTTAAAAGTCCTAAGTTCTCATTTGGTAAACAGGATTTGTTTTGAATTAATCTGAAATTAACACAGCAGTTCCTGGGTTGTCAACAGCTTCAGCTTTTGATTGTCAACAGCTTCATTTTTCTACTGCATTAATGTGCAAAAGCATAACTAATTCATGTCACTACAGAGTCATACTTAATTGCTGCTATAGACTCAGAGAGGAAAAGTTATGGATTCCCTAGAAATAGGGGGATTTACATTTAATAGTGTAATTAAAATTATTTTTAAAAAGCATCAAACTTTGAATGCATCCTTTTCTCACACAATGCTGCACTAAGCTATGGTTTAAATTACAATTTTTAATATCCTTGAAACATTGTTGTTCATTGTGTAGTCTGCAGTGTGTGTGTTTTCTGACAAGTGAAAATTAATTCCACTGTGTGTTTATTTCGAAGGCTGGCTGCAAAGCTGAATTCCTGTACTCCTGGCAGCTGCCTCCTGCAGAAGCCACAGTCACACAGCAGCTTTGGAAGCTCCTTCCCAGCACAACCAAGAGCTTTGGTTTGGCATCTTCCTCTTCTCTTTTCCACTTTATTTTATCACAGAACTTCGGTGTGGAGAACTGAGGCAGGAGCGGTTTTGTGTCAGTGAGTTGATTTCTGTGGGGTTATTATTCACTTCCAGGCAGGATAAAACATTTCATACCTCGGGAAGGATCAGAATTTTTGAATTAGAATTTCTATATCAAGTCAAAAATGTATTTGAAGAAAGAAACTGAGTTGTCTCATCATCTCAAGCCTTCTGAGCTAAGGGTGGGGGGAAACAGCCGATGTCCTGTAGCAAAAATTTTTTGCTGTTGTGTGCAAGAGGATCTGTCACATTTGGACAGGCAATAACATGCTCTCAGCTGGAAGATTAGTATCATTGCACCTCTCTCATACATTATTCTCAACTCCTGTGCAAAACTGGGATTCGTATCAATGTGCTCTGTCAGGAAAAGAAATATTTTTGCCTTTTGAACGTAGCAATTTGATTTTCAAGTTAACAATTCTCCTGCACTGTTTTGGTCCATACTCCTGTTCAGAGCTCCTTGGCTTCTGGCTTGGGGACATTTATTCTGTACATAATATATTACTAGCTTTCTTTTTAGTTTGTTTGGTTTGGTTTTGTGTGTGTGGTTTTGTTTGTTTGTTTGGGGTGTTTATTTTTAATTGTTTTTTTGTTTGTTTTTTCTTGCAGGGCTGATTTTTATGAATAATTTACAGCCCAAAAAATTCCCACTCCCTCTGGGAACAGTAAGTATTTTAAATCTTCTAGTGGCCTTTTAATTCAAACCTAGATATTTGAGGTCTCAGTGGTGACTTAACTTCAAGGACCTCAGACTGCAGCAGAACACAGCTTACTACTTTTTTCCCTGAGGGTGCAGTCAGGCTCAGGACAGAACAAAAAACCCCAAATTGTTCCAGCAGACACATGGCTCAACCACATTAGCTTAACACTTGAAGATGTTTTTCAAGCTTGGAAGTAAAAAGAGCTCAACATATTTTTTTGGGTTTGGATTTTCTTTTCCATCCCGCTCTTGGTGTCAGGCTCAGCTCACCCAGCTGTGTCCACAGGAGTGGTTTGGATGCGATGGGAAAAACTGATGGGATTCTCTGTATTGTCCAAGCAGCTGATGAGGGGCTCTGGCAGGGTGAAGGTGAGCACAGCATTGTGGGCTCCAAAATTTTTTATCACCCACAAACATTAAAGCAACAGAGGAGACTGAACTGACGTTCAGTTTTCAGCTAACTTCTTTTTTTTTTCCTTTTTTTCTTTTTTTTTTTCTTTTTTTTTCCCCTAGAAATGCTTACAGAAAACTGCTTTAGAATCCCAAAGTAATGGAACATTAAAAAACCATCTGGAGATCTAAACCAACTTGAAAGACTTTGAGTAACACTGATGCATGACCACAAAGACAGATACAATCCATTGTGAGTGTGTGGCAGATAACTTGCAGTCGTGCTCAGGAACATAAATTTCTTTTTTTTTTTTTTAAATAAATGATCTTGGGATTGCTAAATGATTGCAGAATGAAACTGATAGATACTACTATTTGGCTGCATAAATACAGGAAGGTTTTATTTAGCAAATACTTACCTTATTCTGGGAGGGTTATAAAGAGAGAGACACCGATGCATGTGCTAAATAAATGGGATTGGTTTGATGGAGAAAAGATATAAAAGACATAAAATGTGATATGACGATACGAATTATTACTTCCCATGGAAACACACTGGAGTCATAGAGACCAGTTGAGAAAAAGGTACACACTTTTCTCTAAGAGATTTCTTTCACTTTAGTGATAAAATAGGCGTTTTGTCAAAAATGGCTTTTCAGGAGCAATGGGCAAACAAGGAAAATATTCCACAAAAGCATTACACTTCCTGCCTCCCTCCAAACAGCATTCTGAGCTCTGCTTCTACACCCTTCCAAGGGTTTTACTAGCCAGCAGGCATTGCTGTGGAACAGGGAACCTTCATTGCACTCAGCAAACACCAACCCACAACTTCAGTGAAATACTGTTCAATCTGTTTTAAGTTACCCTCAGGAGGAAGAGAAGAGTAAGGGGAAAAAAGGGAGATTAAGGGAAGAAAGAATAAAGAGAGAAAGAGAGGAGAGAAAACCAGTCAGTGCTGCGAGGCCCCACGTTGAGGGGTCTGGAGACAGAACTGAGGCTGAGCCTGTGTGTGCCTCTTTTAGAGACTTTGACTGCCGGGGCTCCATCCTGCAGGATCCGTGTGATCCATGTGACAACCAACAGACTGAAAATCAATCAGAAACAGTCTCCAGCGAAGCTCTTGAGACCCCATCTCCCGGTGTCATCAGGGAGTTCAGCATCCTTCACTATCCCACTCCGTGTAGGGAGATCCCTGCCGAAATCAGTGGAGCTGAGTCAGCACAGGACACCCACAAAACACATCCTTCCACTGCACTGTCAGCAGTGACACCGACTGCTAGGGGAGAAGCTCAGCTTCCCTGGCTCACTGTGCGTGAGCATCCTCAGCAGCTCAACAGAAAGTGCCCTTAAGAGTACACAACTTACTGCACCTTCGTGTCACTTATATTTTGACTTGTATAATTTCACTTTTTAGGGAAAAGTGATAAGTCTCACTGCAAACCTAAATGCATATTTGTTAGGTTTGCCATAAATGAATCCATTTATTTGAGTTCAGTAGTTTTTATTACTGTGTTGGGCTATTGTCATTGGGAAATGGACTGAATAATTCACTGATAATTCAGAGATTTTCTTGCTTAACTGCATAGCAGATTTTTGCTTTTGCCCAGGATGGAACTACTCACTTCTAGAAACTATTCCAACCCTGTGGCACATTCAGAAGACATGAATGTCAGACAGCTCTTCATTGGAGTTATATGATTGCAGCATAGTTTTTCTTTCTGTTCCAGATGCTGGTTACTGGAGACCAAGAGCAGAACCCTTGCTGGATTAAAGCAAGGTGCATTTATCCAAATATCTACCACACAGTGAGGGGAAAAGTACTATCCTATTCAGTACTATTTTAATTATTGATGGGCAGTTCAAATATCTTTCATCTCTTCTGCAAAGAATATAAATCTACTTTTTCTTATTCAAACTAATCTAATTTATACGGTTGGGAATATCTTCTACTGAAGGTTTTTGTTTGCTAAAGAGGCATTTAAATTCACTTAATATTTAATACTCTTTATGATCTACCTGATATAATAGGAAGATCTTTTCCAAAAAGATGACACAACGTTGTTGGTGAAAACACTGTTTGAGAAATCCTATATATTTCTTAAACAATTAACCTTTCCCAAATAAAAATTCTCCCATAAAAAATATACTAAAATTTGGTCCACAAAGAAGTTTTTGTTGGCTTGCTTTATCCCAGGACAAACCCAAGTAGTATTTATACCAGAACTTTTAGTAAGTTCATCTTCTTTGGTTCCTTTCCCAACAGCACAAAAAATGAAAACTTAGAATCTCCAGAGCTCTCTTTTTTTTTAAAAAAAAAAAAAAAAAAGCATTTGGAAAATGATGGGAAAAGTGAACAAACTCAAGTGTCCTGCAACAGGCACTTGGAAATTCTTGCAAGCCACTTTTCCCAGTTTGATTTAATTTGACAGTTGAATGGGCATCTCAGTCTAGCTAAAGCAATTGGAAGCAAGGAATAGTTAATATTCCTGGGCTATCAAGAGGAAAGCAAGTGAGTGCAATGGCTTGCTGCTAGAGCAAGAAGGCTTTGGGGCTGCAGTGGCTTTTATGGCTGCCAGCAGACTCCAGGAACGTTGTTTCCTGCCTTTCACTAGGCAGACTTCTGAAATCATACAATCATAGGGTGGTTTGGGTTGGAAGGGACCTTAAAGGTCACCTTGTTCCAACCCCTCGCTGTGGGCAGGAACACTTTCCACTAGACCGGGTTGATCAGAACCCCATCCAACCTGGCCTTGGACACTTCCAGGGATGGGGCAGCCACAGCTTCTCTGGGCAACCTGTGCCAGGGCCTCCCCACCCTCACAGTAAGGAATTTCTTCCTGATATCTGATATAAACCTGCCCTCTTTCAGTTTGAATCCACTTCCCCTTGTCCTATCAACACATGCCTTGTAAAACGTCCCTCTCCACCCTCTTGTAGCCCCTTTAGGTACTGGAAGGCTGCAATGTGCAGAAATAATTTATAGACATGGATGTGAATTCCTCAGATTTTGAGCATAGGAAGTGTTCCCCGGGATCCATATGTTTATTTCCTAGGTAACCTGGCACATTCCTGGAAAACTGCTGCAAAGCCATCCTTTTTGTTTGATGCACATCCCTGAGCCTACACTGCATGTTAGAAACATTCAGTCAGCACTAACATATTCAGGTCTTTAACCGAAGGCTGTTATTTGTTGTGTATTGTAGTGCTGGCAAACATCCCAGCCTGCATAAAATACTCCAGGGGGAAATCTCTCAGTAAAAACTTTCCTGCCTCTTTTGTTTTCAGCAGAAGCCCAGAGCAGGAACTCATCAACACTGGAGGCAACAAAGCTGCACCTTCGCTGTGTTCCAGTTGGATTCATTAAGTGTTCGGAATTCAGCTGTGGAGAAAGCAAAGGCAACAAGTCCTGTTCTAAACCCTCATCAAATGGCTTCACAGAGGTGGTAAGAGCTACACAATTTGGATGTCTGTGGCTAATTTTCAGATTAAAACATTAAATTGTGCAGAAATTAAAGCACAAAACTCATTTAGGCTGCAATTCTGTCCTTGCTACACACTGAATTACTGGGCATAGAGTATGGTTTGTGAAATTACTTGCTGTTTGGAGACTTTTTAGATCCTTGCACTTTACATTGAGCTACAGCATACATTTTTATTGTGGCCTCTGAATTTTTCATGCTTTAGTTGCATAAACTTGCTGACAGAATATGGAGTGATTACTTTTATTGTTCCAGTTTTTTCCTAAATAAAAATAAGTGTGTACAGGCAGGGGAAAGGAAATATAGGAAGGAATGCAAAACTGTGGATAGCTTAGAGAGTACTCTCCGAGTAATCAGTGTAAATAACAGAGGGTACAACTGAGGATTAAAATGTATTAAACTTTAAATAAATAAGACCTAGTCCCTGAAGAACAGTATCTGAACTAGCATGGTTGG
The DNA here is from genome assembly GCA_035584735.1 of Pseudotriccus pelzelni. Lineage (NCBI taxonomy): Eukaryota > Metazoa > Chordata > Aves > Passeriformes > Tyrannidae > Pseudotriccus > Pseudotriccus pelzelni. The sequence continues at coordinate 3,629,414 of JAWMRA010000001.1, read as the reverse complement.
GAGGTATTTGATGCCTCAGTCAGCAATTTGGTCTAGAGGCACGCAAGATTGGTCAAAAAATTTAAGTTTTCAATATTTCCAAGCTTCTAGAAAAGCAAAAACTCTGCAATAAAAATACCTCCCTAGTCCCAAATTCAATGACACACGTATTGAAAACTGGTGAGAACCAATAGTTTATCGCTTTCACTTTGTGCTGTGAAATTTGCTGGAAGGTTTTGTAGGCAGTGACTATCACACCAGTGAGGTGCTCCTTTAAACATGTCAAACCTTCCAACAGTTTTAATCATGGTAAGGAAAGAGATCTTCTGAGGAGAAGGAAAGAGCTTGGGAGAAAAAAATAGCAGGAAAGTATGAGATATCTGCTAAGATTTGGAAGGTATTTTTTTCAAGGGCAAGAAAGAGAAGTCTTCAAGGCTGAGGCTGAGAAGGAAAGGGTAAAATTCAGGGCAGCAAGATTAAAATATTCCTCAAGGTTACTCAAGATTAGCTGTATGATGAATGGTCCACAGTATGCTGCATAAATCAAGATAACTAAGATAAATGGAAGCCTAATTTAAGGAGGGGGCTGTCTCTGGATCAGAACTGGAAGGAACCACACACACGACTGCCAGTTTAGGAGGTACAAGAACGGTACCAAAATTGGAGCAGATCCGTACAAGAGAGACCGTTTCCTGATGTCTTTACCAGAGATGGTAAAGAAAAATCATCCAGGACCCGAAGTTGGGCAGTAGCAGCAATTTTTAGTGTGATTCCCCTCTCCCAGGAGGGAACTTTTAGCTGTTTAAGGCTGGAACTTCTCTCACCTGTGACAATGGCCTGACTCTGCTGCAACCTTCTTGTGCTGCGCCTAACTGTACCTTAATCATCGCACTTCCTTTGCATGGCACACTCAACCCTCTCTTCATCTTTCCATCTTTTCCTCTGCTAATTACCTTTTTGAACAGCTAGAAGACATGATCAGAGAGGCCAGGACTCCTTTGCCTGTGTTATGCAAGAACTGGGGTATCTTCTTTAAAAATTACCCCAACAAAACCCACTGTTTGTATTTTTTTTACCGGGGTAAAAGATCTAAAGGCTGGGGTCATCAGCTGCACCAGCCTTGAGGAGGCATTTGAGTTGTGGTCCAGGTACAGCAGGGTTAATAAACTCTGAATGCCTTGGGAATAATAAATTGGAGGTGCCTAAAATCTGGGGTCTGTGAGTACGGTCTGCAAATCATGATTAGGTGGTGGCTGCTGGGAGAAGGTGGCAGCTAATTAACTCCTGAGCATCTGTCAGAGGGGCGAACACTGACTTGGGATTGTGGCCAGTGCACTGTAGGCCCGGGGAAAGTAAGTTTCCATTGCTTACCAGGTTTTCCCAGTTAGTAATTTACTCTTTTTTCCCACCTCCACAACCTTCCTTTTCTCCTTTTCCTGCGAAGTTCTGTTTGTTACAAATCCCTCCTGGTGAGCAGGGGAGTGCCACTGTAGTTTAGTTTCACTTCTCAGATTTCTTGCTGTCAATCAGCATCACTTGCCCAGCAATAAGCTGACCCGTTAATTTAAGGAGATTCACTTTTGTGTTTTACAGACCTAAATTTAGATGCACGGTGAAATCTAAGCAACTATTTCCACTTGCTGATTGTTCTGCCATTTCTTAGTTTGTAAATGAGTGACGAAGAGGTGAGCGCTGCCTTCCTCAAGGTGGATATGAAGGGGAAAAAAGCAGCTAACAAAGTCCCTGATATTGCATCAGGTAACAAAAGAAGCTCTCAGCATTGAGCACACAATTGATACTGAACGAGGCATCATAATGTCTCTAGGGCTGCTCTCTTTGTTCCCGAGAGCCTTAAGGAACAGGCACTTCCAAAGAGCAGGAATTCTGGCCACACCTGCCTCTTTTAAGATGCTTTCCCTTTCTTTCTCCCACTTTGTCCACAATAATGTGTCTCTTTAACTGATCTTAATTAAAAAATCAGGAATCATCCTGATGCCATCAGAGCCAGATGAATAATTTAGTTTCATGAAAACTTTAATCAGAAATTAAGCTTGTGTGCAGGGGTTTGCAGTGTTTCTTCAGCTTCAAAACCACCTTCCCTTTGTGTTCCTTCCACTTACGGTTCCCCCTCCAAAGGCTTCCAGCCAGTCACTCCTGTTCTTTTTCCCATCCATGAGCCTGTGGGATTTCAGGACAAGTCAAACTGCGGAACTGATTGTGATTTAAAGAAAAAAATAGAGTAAATAATAATACAGTTTGAACAGCAGTTTTAATTTTTTACTTTTAATCTGGATTCTTGCAGAGGTCCAGCTTGCAGACTGCAACATCCCAAGGTCTTTTCATCTGTCTGGAAACCACTGAAGAACAGATTCAAGAATAATAACAGCAAAACTATGTAAAGTTGTATCATATTAATGGTAGTCTCATCACAAATATTCTCGTCACTTATCCTTCTTAAAGAAACTGAAAATTAGAAATAGACACAGGCCCAAGGAGGAACAGTGAGAATTATCACAGGCACAGAGGGACTTTTCCTATTAGTTAGGGGAGTTATTTCAGACTATAAAGTCTGCTCTTTTCCCAGTTGTCAACATTATATAACTGGGCAATTTGTCCCTTACAGAAGTTAATACCTGTCTCCCAGCAGCTGAACCCACTCATTGAAGGAGTCCTTTGATTGCTTTGCCTTGGCAGAGCAATTGCTGTGTGCCTGCAATTTGGGCTCTGATTTTTATTTTAAGCTTGAAATGGAGGAGAAAAGGGGGTGTATCTGTAACCTAATACACATGTATGTACCTGCCTCTCTCCCTGGTATCTTATTCAGTGGTTAATGCATTATAATAGAACTGTTTATATTTGTTAGTTATAGAATATTGCACATTACATGCAAAAAAAAAATCTGGCACCATTCATAAATCATACTTTTATTCTGTACTCTGCTTAGGCAAAAATATGCACATATGTGCAGACACATTTTATTACACAGAGGCACTGCTGAATATAAATAGAATATTTGTCAAACTTCAGATTAACATAAAAACAACATTGTGCAAATATCAAATTCTGCCAACCCACTGGCACATCCTCCACGTTTTTAAGTGTTCTGCCTAAAGCAGCATAGCTACAAGGCTGTCTTAGTGGGAAGAAATAAGTGAAAATACACCACACATTACACAGGAAGAGAGGCAGCTGATGTCACTTACAGGAGAAACCATTGCTTACACACCAGGGAACCTTCCACTTAAATGATATCAGAGAATTAATAATCAAGCACTGACAAGGTAAAGGGAGAGTTGGCTTTTCAGAAAGGGGACAGTGTCTCACGTACATCATGGTGTCTGCCAGAATCAGAAAAATTAAGCAACTTCCCTGAGTGAATCCACGGTTTAAAACAGAGGACAAAGCAAAAATCATGCAAATATTTAAAAATTTAATTCTCTGCTTGATATGTTTTGTATCTGCAATCGAAATCGTTTGCCTATACATGGCAACAATATTCTAAATATTTTCCAAAACCTCTGCAAGCCATGTCAACCTGGAGAGAAAGCAGATGTGGGACATGCAGAAGAGAAGCTGCTGCCAGGTTCTCTTACCTGGGCATTCACAGAGGTCTGAATTCTACAGACTTTTGTGTTTAAACCCAAACTTTTGCAAAAAGGTGTGTTTCTAACTGCAGACTATCAGCACCTGGACTTTGACACTAACACCTTCCTAGGAAAGGCCCTGCTGTGGTCTTTAGGTCTGTGTTGTGGCTGTGAAAGTGCAGCAGCCCCTGTAGAGCAGCACAGGGACACTGGGTCTCCTCACTCCTTTGCAAAGAGGAGGGAACTTACACTTTTTGAACCTCCTCTTACAACCAGTTTTCTTTGTAAATGAAGTGGGAGGGGAGCGACTGTATTAATGTCACTAATCTACTTCAGTGACAGTCTTAACCAAGAGCATGAGTTCTGTGAAAGGGCACACAACTTCTCCATGCTATGGCAGCAGAGGATGAGGGAAATGGAAGCTAAACACTTTTTCCCCACACTTTTTCAAACAATATAGAAGATTTTAATTCATAAGGTGGACACTTAGAGTCAAGCCAGAGAGGATGTTTAGTCTTTCTCTGGTCCACTAGAAGTACAACTACTTTCTGTTCTCTCTTATCCTCTGCATTTGTGGAGGCTGAGACAGAAGATACAGAGAAGGAACTGAATAAAATAGTTATTAACTGGTTATGTTTGTAGGCATTATTCTAGAAAATGAGCTTGCGAGGGATGAAGTGGGGCAGGACAGTAGAGTTCCAGACAAATGTACACTTTTGGCACACAGGACAGCAGCAAACACATGTCTTAATTCTGAAGTGGTTATAATGCTGGTATTTACAGGAGCCAGATCAGATGTCATGATGGAAGCTTCTGGGAAAAGTTCCACAGGCCAAAAATAGTTAATTTGACTGAGATTTATATGGTAAAATGTTGCTAATCATCACCCAGAAAACTGTTGCCCTCCAGGGCTTCTTGCCAGGTTCCATCAGATGTAGATCAAGCTCATAAGTGTTTAAAACAGATTTCATGTTCTTGTGTCAATAAGTGGTTATGGGAAAAAAAAACCTGTGCAAAATAATATCCAAGAAAAAGCTTTCCTGTAAATAAGGGAAACGAAAAAGTTATAAAATCCTGCATACCGTGCTAAAAAATGCCCAATTGCCAGTTTTGTTGGTTTATACATTGGGTGGCATCAGCACAGGAATTTCTGTGAATAAAAGGGAATAAATTTTTCCACCTGAGTCTGAAATATATGGCCTCTCAGCATGACTGCTTTGCTTTATAGGTCCTGCTGCACTAAGACCACAGCTCAGTCCAATGAAACACAGCTCTGTCGAAGCATCTCATGATTAGCCGAGTCAGGGACTGGGAGGGTTTCCCTCACATTGTGGCTGGAGTCAATTCTTCATTAGAACAAAGCTCATCATTTTAGTAAGGCCACCTACTGTTAGCCTCAAAATAGAATGAATATCATGTCAGTGCTAATCAGAAGATAAATCTCAAAGGAAAATCCTCTCTCAAGCCTGAGCCATGATGATTTAAAAGGAAGTAATGGGTGGAAGAAACTAAAACAATCACTGTTATACTAATAGGGGTTTGCCCTTTTTTTAGTTGAGCTCTCAAAGCATTTATAAACAATAATAACCACAACTTTAGCCTGATCTCACAGCTAGGAAAGTTTGTGGTAGCTGACAGTGAAAACAGTGCAATCTTCTTTATCACCTTCCCACAGAATAGGTACCTTGATATTTTATAAAGAAGAATTCTGAACCAAAGCAGAGAGTTTTAAATCACTTTAAAATGTTAGGTCAAGGCAGTCTGGGGTAGAATTTACGAATGCAGAAGCCAGTGGCCCTGGCAGTAGTTTATTCATGTCCCATTTTTTGCAGGTTCTGTGCTCCTGCAGGACTTTTAACTTTGCTTTGCTGCTGCTGGGAGGGCTCAACCAGTTGGTAGAGCAGGAACGCCCAGAAAACCTGAGTTCAGCTCCTCACTTGGGAACAGTTTTAGAAAGTGGCCTTGGATGAGAGCCTGTAATTACAGATGAGGTGGCAATCTGGAGGTAATATTTTATCTTCTATCTCACCAAAATAATGCAAGAATTAATTAAAGTTTGCAAAGCACTATGAGATCCAGAGGCTAAATATCCTGTAAAAGGTACATCTTGCCTGGTTTTGACCATGTGCACACAGTCAGTTTGATGTTTTTCCAGAAAAGACTAGTCTTGTCAGAATAAAAGACTTCAGCTCTTCCTAGCTGCTTCATGCTGTGGTTTTTGGATAGAACAAAACCAGCTGTAATTGATACAGATTTCCTGCAAACATCTCCATGAGTTAAATAATGTGTGTAAATTTATCCCTACATTTATGAAAGAATTATTTATTCAGTACTCTTCCAATTTCTATTGTCAGATTTTATTTCTTGATCTAGAATTCATTGCTTAGTGAATTTAGACATGTGCTCGATCCCTCACAGTAAAGCATTTCCAGTATGCCAGAAGGTATGGCCACAGAAACTGTCTAGAGGCTAATCATTTATTCAAGTGGTGTGTGTCACTTTTATGAGCTCTAGACATGCAGGTGGAAAATTTTGCATCTGGCAAGTGGCTGCAGTTTGATGCACCCGCTCTGCTGAGATCTCCTGACCTACAGATGAACAGGGAAAACTGAAAAATGGCTCTAAAAATTATGGCTGCTCTTTATCATACTGAATTTGCCATTACACTAAACTCTGTATGAACATACCTGATCCCATTGTCAGTGCGGCTCATTTGCTGGTCATTCAAAGATTTCCTTCTTAAAAAATTATAAACCCAACCATTTGTCTTGCATCTTCAATAACATCACCATTCACTCCTTCAAAAAGACAGCTCATCATTTGAGAACACGCACATCTAAAGCCACATCCCTGTGGATGGACAATATCTTTCTATATGTGGTATTTTTGAAGCCTACTGAGGTCAAAGGAAAGAAGCTGTCTCAGTGTGTCACCAGGAAAACTGGATCAAAGTCTTTCCATACAGGACTGATGTAGAGAGAAAACCCTTTCAAGGATATTTTGTGTGTTAATCCAACCCCTGGAAGACAATATGGCTTTTATTTACATATGACTTTCATTCCATAATTTCAATGCATCTCAGGAACATTGACAAGGAACATCCCAGGAACATTGGCTAAGTCTTTAAAAAGAAAACCAAGAGGAAAAAAAAGGCACATAACAGTTTCAGTTATCAAAAGAGCGATTTGTGGGCTAAAAAAATATGTTATCTTTAAAGTGATCTGTGTGAGTAGTGAAGTCTGAAGTGCACAAGTCCCTCAGTGTCAGAGAAAAACCTAAAAGCTGTGGTCCAAGAGACCATAAATGGATCAATTCGTACGCTGAAGGCAAAAACATGCTGAAGGCAAGTCACAAGTCATGAACGGTCCCTCTCAATGTAATTCTCTTAACGAACGAGCAGAAACCACTTGTAATTTCATGCACAATTTCTGTTCCCCAATTGCCTGCTGAAGTGCCATCCTCCCCAGCTTTAGGGTGTATTATGCAGTGACACTGTCTTTATATTCAGCTGGAAATATCAGTTCTCTTATTTTCATTAATGATTCCAATGTGGCAAGGAAAACTTTGGAGAAAGTATCAGTCACAGCTGCAAGGATTAACTGTGTGTGTGACAATGGAACTTGACCTTGACTGAAGGATGGCAAAGTGGGCTGCACCCCAAATGAGTAATTTTTGCACTGAATAGTTATTACTCAGTTTTTGTTTGCATCTCAGGAGCCAAAATTTCGGCTTTTGTATCTTCATGAGAGCTCAGGCCAGTGTTTCCACTTTGTGTTTAAGATAACAAATCGTTATGGTCTTCTCTGTAAGAAAATAATAACTTGAGGCATGTGTGGATGAAAGTATATTGAAGCAGAGCTGACTGAGTTTCTTTCACTCAAAACTGGTGTGATTGAAAACTTCTCAGTTCTACTGACAAGTAATTTTTTTCTCCAAACTTCTGTTTCCCTTGTTCTGCTCTAAAAAACATGCAAGCGCAGAAACGCTCAGTGGACACAAGATGCTCCTTTCAGGGTGGTAATATGGGCACTTCTGCTCTTTGCTCCAGGCTCCCCAGGCAGAAGCCACTTGCTGCTGTCCACTGCTCCTTCCTGAGCAGAAACCTGACCTGGGGACTTGGGATTCCCGTTTTCCCCTGCGTGCGGGGATTAGGGTCATCCTCAGCCCTGCTCCCGTTCAACACCACAGCAGCATTTCTGAATCAAAACACAGCCATTTCTGCTTTCTCGCCAGATTTTGCAGCAGAGTTGGCCTGTGGCTTTACTGTTTCTTTGTGGGTGAGAGAAAAATACACTATTCTCTTGAAATTTTTTAATGTGAAAACAATTACGCATTTTTTATTGCATGGATTACTTCTGTTTTATTTTTATTACTATAAAGGTAGAAAAGAACAAGCTTGGTGGTGCTTTTGATGGATTTTGAACTTGCTGTCATAACTTGCAGTCTAAAGTGATACAGCCTTAATTTTTTTTTAATTTTTTTTTTTTTACCTTGCCGTATCTCAATATAATGTAAAGCTGAGGCCCATTAGATCTTCGAGACAACCCAGTTTAGTGAGTCAGTATTTACTTTAAGGACAATATAGATGTCAGAAAATACAGAGAAAGTCTTTCCTGAGCTCTGGGCATAATAACTGATTTTTTTATTATTATGTTTTTTTTCAAATCTGCTGGCTGTAGCTGTTGAATGTAAAATGAGGTAACCTTATACAGCCTGCTTGGCAACTTAAGGATGAAAAAGGTGATGTTTGCAGAGCCATGTGGGAGCTGCAAGGCTCAGTGCCTATCTGTTAACATCCTCCCAAGGAGGGAGTTCAGCCTTATGTGCAATCAGTAGGCTACTATCAGAGTTATTATTACACACAGGGAATTTGGTTGGGAATTACGTCTTAGTGATCCATTGTCAGTTGCTGGGGTTATGGCTACAACTGTTTTATCATTATACCTGCTGGGATTTTACAAGCAGCAGCACACATCAGTGTGTCCAGGCTGGGCTGTATCACAGCAATGCCAGCTTGACTCCTTGGATTGAGATCCAAGCCCATTGAATTCCAGCGAGGTGCTCAGTGTTTCCCCAGTTCAAGATCGCATCGTGCATGTTAATGATGCAAGAGATGGGTTTTTTTCATCAGCCCACCATCCAGCTCAACTTTCTCGGCATAAATGTCTAATTTCTGCGATGCCTGGCACCACGTGGAGCTGTGCCCAGCCCTCATGCTGAGCCCCTGCCCCTCTGCAGGCACAGGCACCGCAGGCAGGGAGGGGCGGGCAGCCTGTCCCAGGGCTGGGGGGGCACTCCTGACATGGCTTACAGAGCATGTCCTACCAGAATCTCTACTGACTTCTCTTCAGGCTCAAATGGCTGTAGCAAAGTCTTGTTTATGTTTTAGTTGGTTTGACTCCTTTAGCGAAAATGTTCAAAACCAGGAGTAAATATTTGTAAAAATTCTGGAGGACAAGGAGTTGCCACAACTTAAGGCACTTTACCGCTAGTGCAAGGGGTTTTTTTGGATTTAGTGTTATTAGAAACAATTCTCCTTAAAGTTTCTACTGTTTTAAAAGTTGAAGGGAACACACCAAACATAAGCAGCGTGATCGCTTTGTCATTGTATTCCACATATAGTCAAGGGAAAGGAGCAAATAATATTTAAAATATATATCACATTGTCATAAAATAACAGCTTTTTAAGGAGTCAATGTCTGAATGTGTGCCTGTGTACAGATAAACAGAAAATTACTGCTACCGAGAGTGCAGGGATGTTTTTGCAACCTCCAAAGCTGCGGTACTGCCAGCCTTGTTGGACTCCATAATTTAGTAAACCCGAGAAGTGATCTAGCAGATGAAACTGTGCATGCAGAAAAGCCTGTTCCTCGTATGATCCCTTTTTTCCAGGCTTAACATTTCAAATAAGAGATGATCTTGGTGCCCTAGGAAAGACAATATTCAACACTAAAAATGTCCTAACTTTGCCAGCACAGCTTTTTTCTGAGATCACAAAAGAGAGGATAAAATCTGCCTTTGCCTGTGTAACTTAATCATATCCTTACCAGTCAGAAGGCAGGAGAAAGAGAAATGCAGGAGGCCAATATCTAGTGGTAACAATAAGGCCCCTATGCATATAGATGGTATTTATGGTGCCCTTTGTCAAATGAGGATTTTTCTTGCTGTGGATCACTTAGGCTTGTTCTGCTTTGGCAACTCAAGTTGGTTTTTAACTGTGGAATTGGGAATGTTGAAGATAGGTGACCAAGCATATCCAGAACAGGAGAGCCTACAAAGGAGTAGAAGTGTTTCTGCTGGGGGTGACCCCTTGCTCAGGAACTGAAAGGAGCTTCCTTTGAGTAACCAGCCACATAAAATTAAAACCAGAATGCTTATTCCATTTGCCTTTCTCTGAACTGACTGCCCTTTAGCTGGTGCTTGGCAGCTTCTCAAAAGCCCTTCTGGGTTTTACCTCACTCTTCTAGGCTTGGGGAGTGCAAAACTGATACCTGCAGTCAAGGTGCCATCCAAAGGGATGTGTTCTGGCTAATGCCTAGAATGTTTCTCTGAAGTTATTGCTCAGACTTGGTTTTAAAAGGCTGTCACATCACCCAGAGGTCAAGATAGGCCCTGGTTGCACTCAACTAAATTCCAGGTGGCAGTGATTCTAGGTGCTCATTTGATGAGTGTGCTGTATTGCAGGCTCTTGTGCTGGGGCAACCACTCCAAAGGAACTCATCAGAGAATGGGAAAACCAAATACCAACAGGGAACTACAAAATAAAGAACCTTCCTGCTAATCTAAGATGGCCACACTTTACAAAAGACTCTGGCATCGGGAGGAGGGAACCAGCACTGCCGAGATCTTTCTGAGCTCACAGATTCCATCCCAGAACAGCACATGAGGAATGGTGAGTAACAGCCTTGTGTTCTTACTGACACCTGGAGGGCTGCCAACATCTTCATTTCAGTAATTGTGCTCTCATTGCTGTACCGTGCGAGAAACAGGTCCCGGGGACAAGGAGAGAGAAGCCTTTTTTTTCCTCTTGGTAGGTATAACTGACTGAGTGTTGTAGCAAGGAAGATAACACAATTTAATAGCTAATTTCAGGAATGCAAGTGGGATCTGGATTAGAGTTGTACAACGAAATGAATGTAAGCAGCCTTAACTGTTAACTCAAATATTTAAATTTAATTGCTTAAACTTTTATTAATTTTTGCATATCATGAACAGCCAGGAAATGTGAATTTTACCGGAAGGTTATGCCTTCAGCATACAGTAATGTGTCTGGGCTTTGGTGTAATTAAATTTGCATAGTAAACTTTTAACTCTTGGTGTGCAAGGGACTCCTGTTTGTATTTACTATATCTCATTTTTTCCCCTCACTGAATGTGTCACTTTGGCAGTTACACATGGAAATCAATTTTTAAATACTTATGCACGCCTGTTCTTAGAAGTAGGTTATGTTTGTTCATCCAGTCAGGAAACGGAAAATACCAGATTATCTTTTTTGAACACAGCTGGGTGTGTTCACACTCTGAATATTGGCAGATGAGCTCCACCCAGGGAAATGCTGCAGAGAGATCTGGATACATTTGAATAACACGATTCCGTTCACAGTATCGTAGGGACAGGATGAAAAGAGAGAGGCCGAGTTTGTCAAATGTATTGTTTGTGACAAATTATTCACTCAGCTTTAACAAGCACACAGCAGCTCCTGTGCTTTGCGTGCTCCTTAAACCTGTCCTCTGAAAATGACACGGACTGGGGAGTCTCCATCGCGGCTTGGCAGGCACACTGGATCATCAGAAGTGTTTTCCCCCAGCTGCAGGCCATGTCATCCTTCCCTATCTTATCCTCAGCTCAATTAAGACATGAGATGCTTTTCTTCCTCGCCACTCTCCTTTTATCTCCCCTCCTTATATTTCAATGACATTTTTCCTCTCCCTACTACAGTTGGTTCTGAATACTGATAAGGTTAAATCTGCTGTAAATTGCTGGGGAAATAGGCCTGCCCTGTGGTGTCTGGTATCTTGCAAACATCAAACCTTTCACGTTCAGAGGGTTCCAAGAATTATCTGCGTTTTCAGCCATTATTTTTCACATGGTTTAAAATGAAATGCTTTCTTTTAACTGCTTTCACACTTCTCCATTTGCTAAGATTCCCAGAGAAGGCTCAATGCAAACTAGAGTAAGATTCTCTCTTAGGCCTGTATTAATTGTGATGGTTTAGAAAACTTCAGGAGTTAGGCTGGTCCAACAGAGAGGTCCTGATGTACAGTAGTAGCACAGTTTGTGTTGATCACTTTGGAGGTCTTCTGGTTTTCTTTTGGTTTGGTATTTTATTTTATTTTGGTTTGTTCCTCTCAGGTTTTAGTCAGATTTTTTGACTTTCAGTTCTCTCATCCCTCATGCTGGAATTTCTACTCAGCTTCTTAACTTTCTTTTTTTTTTTTTTTTTTTTTTTTTTTTGTTTTTTTTATT
>JAWMRA010000001.1:3603227-3617344 GCA_035584735.1 Pseudotriccus pelzelni | reverse complement strand
TTACACGTGAAGCTACAACTCAGGAAAAGGACCCTCCGTTGGTCTGGAACTGACCCCTGTCCCCATAACCGGGACATTAATCTATTGTTCTCTTTCTAAACACTCATTTGGTAAAGGGTATGCACAGTTTTTTTCTAGGAGTTATTTTATAGTCTGCATAATCTGCAGAATAACTTTACTGATGAAGGGTGAACGACATTGCTTGTTATCAGAGAGGGACTACACAGAGTATTTGTGAACACACTATGGAAAAAACCCTTTGCTTTGACACAGTCCAGGCAAAATCACTTTTTCTGTCTTGGATCTTTGAGCTTGGACTTATGCCACTGGAAACACTTGGTTATGTATTTGCATTATATGTATTATATGAACAGTGATGTTGTTTTAAAAGACTTCATTTGAAGTGTTTTAGACGGGTTTTTGTAAGCCATTTCTAATGCGATACCAACATAATTTTTATATTAGAAATTTCACAGGGGCGAAAGAAGTCGTCAGGTTTTTAAACTGGGCAGAGAGGCTGAGAGTAGAGATGAGCTTGTTTGTCTTGGTTTTTTGAAACACCAAGTCTGAATTGTATCAGAGCATTAAGATTGTTTACACTGAGGTTATTTGTTTGGTGTGTTTGGTTTGGTGTGTTTGTTTTTTTTTTAAAAAGTCAAGAACATTTTATGGCAGAGGAGGATTATATGGCGCTCGCCTTGTACTTCAGGGACAAGTGTGCTTGTGAATTTGATTATACACCTGTTTGATTGATTTAGTTTGGATTTTTGACTTGAGGTAAAGTAGTGACAACAGAACCAACTTGGTCAAAATCAGCACAGCATTTGGTCTTTTCCAGCTGTAGCTCATTTTGGTGTTTTGCTGTTTTTTCGAAGCACTTCAGCATCTGGATGTTGCTTTCCAGGAAATGCTGATTTCTCTGTTGTGGCTTTTAATGCGCTTCTGCATTTGTGAAGGTGGTGGGAAGAAAGCCAGAATCAACTTGCTGATCTAATGAGTCTTAGATTTCCGTAATCTACATTCTCACCCTGTTCAGTGTATAAAATGTAAACCTGCGTGGAGGTTTGCTTAATGCTGGAATGCAGGTGATTTAGCAGCATTTAGGGTCACTGGAGTGTTGCACTTTGATTAAAGAGCTGTCCGAGGCAAAGTATGTGCCTCAATAGAAATTGGAAATTCAGCCTATCAGTTAGAAATTCATTTCCAAAGCACAGTAAGGAATGAGAAGGATCTGAGAAGTTTCTGCAGGTACTTTGTGTTTCCTAAATAATACAAGACTGGTAGAAATTGTTTACAAAAATCCTCTGAATATTGGTACAATTTTTATCAAAAAGTCAGTAATGTTCACATAGCCTTTTAGAGTGACTGGTGTGTTTCGGCCCATGAAATTTTTGGGAATTTTTCCTGGATGATTCACTCAGTTTCCTTGCTCTGCAGACCAACACAGATTACAGGTGCTACTTCAGAGAAAAGTGGATTTACACACATCGGTTTCATTTTGGCAGAAACATTTGATTTAAAGTTTTAACACTCCTTACCTAAATGAATAGAAAATTTACTGTAGTAAACCTTCAAATCACGCCTTGGGAGATTAAGGGTCAAGATTCTGCCATGGCACTGGGGGTTTCACGTTTCCACGAGCTCTGATTTTGCGGCAAGGACACCTCATGTGGTGTAATCAGAAACACTGATCCAAATTTCCATCATTTTGAAGTTTGAGGAGAGGTTGAATAGTGGCTCCTGGTGCGTTGTCTGTCTGGCAAGAATTGGCTGGAAATACAGAGAGAAGTAAATGCCACTTTATATTTGGAGTGTGGTAAAATCTGCGTGTGGCTTTATTCTCTCCTTTGGTGGCACAGTAGGATTCTCATCAGCTGTCTGTATGTAGGTAACCTTACTGAACGCCCAGCAGTGGGAATTAACCCTGATACTGGAACTTAGGGAAGTACAGGAAACATTACAGTTCCTTTTTCTTGGAGTTTACTGCACAGCAATCAGCACTAGTGGCAATAATAGTGTTTTAAACCGCTTTTAAGCAGAGCACTGGATGTCTGCTATCATTATTCTCTTAATTTAGCCCCGTGTACTTCAATTTTCCCCATTGCTATTGCCGGTCTAATTAGGAAAATAAAAAGCAGCTGCAGTACCTCTGCTGGGTATTTCCCATCATGCCGTCACCCAGGTTTAAATGGGAGCTGAATGGAGGGCTGGAATCACACCTGGGAGCTGTGCTGAAGTGAAAAGGAGCTCCACTGGTAGCACAGTAGGGTCCTCTCTGCCTTCCTACTCACTGCTCTCCTGGTTTTTGCTTTTGTAGCGTTATGTTGATGAGCCTGCCCGAGGAAAGGGATGTCTTTCAAATTCAAAACCAACTTTTAAATGATTTAAAGCTTTTTTAGTGGTTTGGAGTAGATTGTGAGAGATCCTGTTACTAAACTTGTTTCAGGTGGAAGGTACCTGGGCTTCAGAAACTGGTACGCTTTTCTGGTTAGCGTTGGTTTTGCCTTTTTTTTTTTTTTTTTTTTTTTTTTTTTTAAGCAAGCCCATCCAGAGAAACCAGAGAACAGAAGCTGTTGAATACTGTGAGTTCTCCACTCAGTGACAATTATAGAAAACTCTTCTCCTAAAAAACTGCTGATGTCCTGGGAAAATTCGGTGTCTGATAGCCCTCAGAACTTCTCTCTTGCTGTGAACTCGTGCAGAGGCTTTACATTTGTGTCCAGTGCAGCCAGTATTAACAAACACACCAAGAGTTAACTTGGGAGGGTAGTGCCTTGCTTTTCAAGTGGGTGTGTATTCAGCCTTTCCTATGAAGGCAGAATGTTTGCCACAGAGTTTCAAATCTTTTCAAAATCTGATTTGTCTCAGTCAGAGCTGTGTCTGAACCAGGGCTGGTAAAGGCAACTGATCAGACTGACAAACAAAAACAGCTTTTGTGAGTAACAGCCCTTTTTCGTCTGTTCCAGCTACATTACTTGGTCTAATAAACTGCCTTTTCCAGCAGAATTTGCTTGCTTCCATTAGATTCATCTCACTGCTACAGTATGGAAATAATGTGGGAATGCTACTGTAAGGGAATAATTGAAATTGCTGATATTAGAAGTATGCCACCAATGTCACATTATCATTATTGAAAACTGCCGATTGCTTGCGTGGTGATGAGATGTATTTAGGTGAAAAATTTTTAAGCGCAATGCAACTAAACGTTGATTCAGCATAAATAATAAGTTCTACAGTGCTCATTAGGAGATGATCATTAGGCTTAATGTGGAAGCACATCTTCCTGTGAAATGCTTTCTATTGGTAAAGAGCTGTTGTCTCATTTCTGGCATGTTAAGACATTCCTTCAGTTAATCCTGTGCTGTTTTTTAGGTTTCTTCCTGGGTAAATTTTACTAGTTGTGACATTTGAGTTTTGCATTTGCGTTCAAGTGCAGAGTTCTATGTAGTAATGCTTTTAATGAAATTGGGGTTTAGGCTCCAGCATTTTCTTTTAAGCAAGAAATCTCAGGACCAATAGAGACCCTGCACAGTAACCCCTGTAATGTGTCAGACTCTCCTTTTCCCATCTCCTTTTTTCCGTGACTGCTGCATGGAATCTGGGCTGATGCTAATCTAGAAGGACAGTCACACCTCATGAAAGAATCATCACTGCTAATCAAATCAGAGTGAAAACCCACCACTCTGCATCAGTGGAGACATTTAATGTGCTGAATATTTCATGCGCTGGGGGCCGTGGCTGTAGACAAAACCTTCTCAACAGCTCCTCGTTGCGTGCAAATATTTACTCAGACACTCCGGAGCGGCTGAACTGGTGTGCAGCGACACCAGCAAGCCCAGAGTGATCCCTCTAAGTAACAGTAATTACATGTGACTCCACACATGCTGGGTCGGGGGGCTTGCAGGCAGCCCCTTGCTCTGTCAGAGCTCCCCTCTCCTGCATGACTGAGTGGGCAGCGTGCCACGGGAAATTTGATGCAGATGGGATGACAAATGTCTGTTTGGGCTGCTGAGAATTGAACTCGGTCGTAGATCTGCAGAAACATCAAAACACAGTCAAGGGCTGACATCAAACCCGCGAGCCAAGAGAATTCCTCAGGCTTAAAAGGGTTGTACTGGAAAGTGCAAGGAAGGAGAGGTTTAGTCTGTACCTGCTACAACAGTTTGTTTTGCTAGCCCGTTGTAAAGTGGGGTGGAGGAAGTAACAACCTAGAAAAATGTCTCTGTGCCTTTCCAGTTATTCTTTACATTAGAGTTGTTAGTAGTGGAGGGGTGAAGGAACAGAGCAATACAAACCAGTAAGTTTGTTTTCGTTTTTATATTTAGACTTTTAATTTTTTTTTCTCTACACTGTACAGTTAGTTGACCTTGGCTATCTGTGGTGGAAAGCTTACTTATTGTTTACCCTGATAATATTTCCTTGTGACATCAGGAAAAGCTCCCCGTTAAAAACAGTGGTGCAAATGCTTTACTCACCTGCTGCTTTTGTAATTGCTTGGTCTTGTTCAAAAAGCTGCTCTGTTTGCAATGCAAGCACGTTGTCTTTGAGTGGAGAAAAGTGACTCTGTTCCCTTGTTCTGTGGGAGTGATGGCAGAGGTGCTTTCGGTTAATCAAAATTACCCTGTGGTCTTCCTTTAACTAGAACACTTTTGCATCAGTAGTTCTGGTGTTTCCAGCCCTTCCTGGATCTCCTGCAGCAATGCCACCACCTGCCCCTTTCCCCCGTTGAGACTGCCCTACTGCAGTGAGGGTGGGGACGAAACCCTTGCTTGGCAGATGTGCTGGTCAAATAATAAGTCATTATTCCTAAACAGGAGTTCAGGAGCTGTGGAAAAAACGTTGAAAGAGTTATTTGCTGGATTTGGACAGTGTGTGGAGCTGGTCAAATAATGAACTGCTGAAAGGAATTTGAAGCAAGTGTCAGTATTTGTCAGATAAATTGCTTTCCATAAATAATTTTTTCCCAGGCACTGGTCATCTGTCAGGGGACTTGGTGATGAAGGCTCTAAAGCGAAGACCTTCAGAAGGAGTACAAAAGCACTATGTGTAGGAACATCAAACCATAAGCAAACAAAACCTGAGGAACAGCCCTGCAAATGCACAGAGGAGACTCGGAGCAGCTTAGCTTTCTTCCAAGAATGGCAGTTTTAATTCCTCAATGTAAATGGCTGAATTTGTCACACTCTAAGTGCTCCCTTCCAGTGTGCAGTGTGCTTTTGCATGCAGCACCAGAAATGCTCCTTGCCCCAGGCTTATGTTCCTGAGTCGTTCCCCTCAGTGCCTGGATCCACAGTGGGAGAGTAAAACTGTTGATATTGGGTAGGTCCTCTCAGGTGTGATCAGTCTTGAGGCTTATCCTTAATTTAAGAGCCTAGCTATGGAAACTGAAACTGCACATTGCAAGCTGGAGATTCAAAAACCTTCCCTTCCCCCCCCAGGAGTAACTGATTTTTAAATGACAGAACCTGCAATCCAATATACACGTTTTTCTGTGCTCTAAATGCTTTCTGTGCGGAGCAGAACACTTTGCAAGATGTGAGCACGATTGTGTCCTGTAAGGAAAAAGGGATCTGTAAAGGAACACTTTCTCAGTGTGGACCCATGTGCAGTATCTTATCAGATCGCAGTGTTACTGGATGTGGCTCCACTGTGTCTTCTGGATGAATTTACATGAAGTCAGCCTCTTCTAGATGGATTCAATCTGAGAGAGCTAGCAACTTATTATGATTTTTAATTTATTTTAGAAGCAGGCCTCTGTTGCTGTTCAGAAACATCAATTAGAAAGGAGCATTTTGAAAGTGGTGTATTTTAGCCT
The DNA here is from genome assembly GCA_035584735.1 of Pseudotriccus pelzelni. Lineage (NCBI taxonomy): Eukaryota > Metazoa > Chordata > Aves > Passeriformes > Tyrannidae > Pseudotriccus > Pseudotriccus pelzelni. Next base: position 3,611,529 of record JAWMRA010000001.1, on the reverse strand, counting down.
TTTGAAGGAGCATCTGAACCGCTGGCTAAGCAGCCTTACATGCTTGTTAGGCCTTCTGGAGAATTTCTTCCACTGTGACCTTTTTCAGGAGTTGTTCCTCCCCTTACAGAGGGGACAAAATTTCATCTTATTCCTATCAAGAAACGTTGCAATGGTTGTGATATATATTGTTACGAGTTCCTGTGGAAATGAACTTTACTGTTTTGGATTTAAGAAAACAACAAATCCTGGTACTTCTGGCAAGCATTCAGAGCATGCCATTGCATATAAGACATTAAAGTGTTGCTCCTCTGAATGAGGAGTGGCTACCTGGTGTCACTTCATACCCCTTCCTTTAGAATTTGGGCCCTTGCAGGTTGCTCAGTACTGGGAAGCACTGAGTGGTGGTTCTACAGGAAATATCCAGGCAGTCTTTCCATTTCCAAGCCTTTTCTTCTGTGTTTTGCTGCTCCATGATGGACCATAAGAGTCTCTTAGCCTGAAGGATTTCAGCTGAGCTTATCTGGGCTTTTCTTGAGTAAGGTGGCAGGAATATGGGTGAGAGTTGCAGAATGTTCTCGGGTGCAGGGAGAGAAGGTAAAGGTTTTTTAAATGAGAAAAGGTGTGTTCTGTAAGTCCTGACTGTACTGCATCGCTGCAAATGAAAACCTATGAGATACAAGGAACTGAAGTCCATGGTTTTCCAGATGTTTCCTGGCTGTCTAAATCAATGTTGTGTGCCTGCACTAAGTTTTCTGAAACAATACAGTTGTTGGGAAAATGTGTGTTGATGAAATCTGTGCTGGAGGTGATATAATTGGGGAAAACCCCATCATAAGGTGTTTGCATTATGAGTGTTTGCCCTGATCTTCAGGGCAAGGTCACTGATATTCAAACCAGTTGTTTTAGGAGGAACTTACTGCACAATGGCTTGTGTCCATCCCAGTCTGTGCTGCTTGTGTTCTTAACTTCAGCTAATTTTGAGAATTGGGAAATACAGTGGTTGTCAAATTAGTTTCAAAAAGGCACAGCATAAAAGCTGGTGATCCTTACATTTTTCTCTTCTAGCTTAACTTGCCTAAAAGCACCTTTACCCGTTCTGATCTTAGAAGTGCAGAGTAAAGAGTTTGCTGAAAATCCAGGAAACACTGAGTTGTCACTCCTGTTGACATCTGCCTGCCCTTGTGTGCTTCAAAAAATTGGATAAAAAACTGCAAACGTATTGTGCTGCTTTTGTTTTTTGATGGGAATATCTCGGAAAATAGAACACTACCTCCACTCTTTTTCTATGAGGAACACAAGGATAATTCAGGCAGGATCAGAGTGGAAGCTTCAAGTAATTGAAGTTCTCATTTATCTGCTTTTGATTCCCTAATAGACCTTCATCTCCAAAAGGAGGAGAGATGGTTATGTTCTGATTAATGTGGACTATTTACCATTTCTGCTGATAAGCTGGGAGGATGCATTAAATCTGCCTCAGCAAGTGGCAGTGAAGTTTCAGATGGTAACGAGGACAGCTGCATCTCTCCTGGACTCCTGAAGGTCAAGCTCTTGTAAATCCTTTCCCAGCTTATAAATAAGACTGCTGATGTGATCCAGTTAGTTATGGAAACTGTAACCTCAAGGGTATTTTCAGCCTTTTGTGTTGGTGGAAATGCTTCTGGCTGTGTTTAAAATGATACTCCAGATAGTGCCTTGCAGTGTGTTTTTTGGGCAGTAGCTCATGGCAAGGCAGAGACTTATTTTGAACGAGTAGTGAGACTGCCCAAATCTTAAACTGGGAGCTGGATGTAGACCCAGTCTTGAAGGTGACAGTCACATGAAGAGGTGTGCCAAAAGCCCTCAGCTTTCCTAGGCATGGGCATTTTAGACTCTTAGTTCAGTGCAGCTTGTGTTTGTTGCCCAAGATGAAAGCAGAAGTGATTACTTAAAAGATTACAAGCCCTTGATATGCCTGTCAAGGTTAAGATTTTTAGCTTGGTTTTTTGTTTGCTTGTTTGTTTTTGTGAGGTTGTGTGTGTGTGTTTTTGTTTTGGGGTTTTTTTGGTTTGGTTTTTTGTTTGGTTGGTTTTTGTGGTTCTTTTCTTTTTTCCCCCCTGAGTAGTGTTGATGAGCTGCATAAAATTTAGACCTGAAATACACCTGAGTATTATCTTCATTTGAGAAAAGAGGGAAGGGACTGAGCATACTGTGCCTCCTTTCATTGGAAGTGTTGCAGGGATTAAGATGTGTAATTTTTTTTGGTTTTAAGTGAATTCCAAATAACTCTACACACAGTGATTTCAGTCAGATATTCCAAACTCTGAAGGGGATGGTGGTGTGTATATTGCTAGTACTTTTAAAATCATGTTACATTGAAAGTTACTTTTTTATAATGCACTCCTACAAACAACAAATGGCTGTGCTCTTGAATTTCCCAGACATTCAAGGACGAACTCAATTTTCTGTGTTTGTGCCTGTTATGTGCTACTGAAAAGTCTTCCATGGGCTTGAATAGGAGATTTGTACCATGGGGATCTGGAAGGACTTCAGTAAAATCCAGCTATGAGGTGCCATGCCGTGGGTCCTCTACGTAGTCAGATGTTTACCCTGAGCCTTTTAGCAAACTTCACAAAGTGTATGCTAGAAGAATGTGTTTTTCTGAAAGCCAGTGGTACAACAGGAACAAATGTCTGGGGTTCAGATGCTCAGTGGCAGATTTCAGCCAAGAGGTGGCTGCTATGGCAGCGCTCCTCTGATCCTTCACTTGGAGAACAGGGAGGAAAAGCCACAAATCAAACTGGTTTTCATTTGCTTCATCAAAGTGGGCTCAAATGAGTAAATTCCTCTTCTCTTTTATCTTGTTAATTTTGGAGAGCTCTCCAGAGGAGACCCCTAAATTTGAGGCATATGGGGAACTGCTACTTCTGAGAGCTTGGGGTGAGTGATGCTTGCACCTTGCAGCCAGACATCCTGACATGCTGCTGTCTGACCAAAGCGCTGTGCGTGCAGCTCCAGGGAGGCACAGGCCTTCCTGGAAAGCCATTCAAAGCACGCAGAAAGGACACCTGCTGGTCCCAGCTCAGACTTAATCAATTGGCCAAGTCATTGCTGCCGAGTTCCTGCTGTGAGCACATTCTGTGCACCATCCCAGCCAAAACCGGGATTGTCTTTGCTTGGCAGGTGTTCTGCCAGCAGAACTGAATGGTGAATATCCCCTCAAGCGGGTCGTAGATGTCCTAGTAAGTGTTGATGACATATAATGTATTGATATGATTAATTACTCATTTGGTGCTAACAACACAATAGACTTTGAGCTGAGTTACTGAAAATGTGCCTTTGTGAGGCTTGGCTGTGTGTTTCAGTGCAAATTCCATAGGTGGTGGGTATATGTGAGTTCTGTGTGGGAATTCACACAAAGCTTTCCTTTTGGTCTAAGGAATTCCCTTCATAATTCAATTTGAAGCCTACGCTACTAAGACTGCCCGTGTTCCCTGGCTTACAGAGAATCACTGAATTGTTAGGGAGATGGAGGGTAGCTTAGCAACGTCTGCCAGCTCCCTCAGCACCCATGGGTGCATCCCACCAGAGCCCCATGGATTTATGGTGTGAACCCTGCCTGGACAATCTTTAAACCAACTCTCTGTGACCAAGGGAAAGTCTTCCTTTCTCCAGCCTACTTGACTTACCTCCAAGGTCTGGGATTCCTGGGGGCTGGCCCCAGCAGTAAAGACTGAGGCAAAGAAGGTTTCAGTAATTCTGCCTTCTCTGCGTGTCCTGTTCCCAGGGCACCCACCTCATTCATCAGCAGGCCAATGTTTTCCCTAACCTTCCTTTTGCTGCTGATGTACTTGCAGGGGCCCTTCTTGTTGTCCTTGATATCCCTTGCCAGACTCAATTCCAGGTAGGCCTTGGCCTTCCTCATCACATCCCAGCACACTCTGATGTTCCCATAGTCTTCTCATTTGGCCTGGCCCTTTTTTCCACATCCTGTAAGTTTGTTTTTCAGTTTATAGTTTTCTAGCAGCTCCCTGTCAGTCCATGCAAGTCTTCTGCGCCCTCTGCTTGTTTTCTTGGTCATGGGGTACAGTGGTCTTGAGCTTGGAGGAAGTGACGCTTCGAAGCTCTTGCACCCCCTTCTCTTCTAGAGCCCTAGAGCAAGGGATTTCTCTAAGGAGGCCTTTGAGGAGGTCGAAGTGAGCTCTCCAGGGCCGGAGACAGACTGAACTCTACGTAAAGAGACCCGTGCACCATGTTCACATCTTTTTAAGGAAGGCAGTGCCCTTTTAAGATGAAGATATTTTATTTAAGGAACTAGGTGTTTCCCAAAGAAGTCTGCCAGATGTCCATGGTCCACCAAAAAAAATACAAAATCAATCTCATATAAATGAGTTCAGGACTCCCTTTTTAATGCCCTGCTACACTTGGCTTTTGAGTAAATGGGGGGCCAGAGAGCAGAGCTCTACAGGGGTGTGTGTATATGTCAAGGTACAAAGTGGATGATCAAGCCTTGAGCCGGATTACTTCTAGTACTGATCTGGGTGACAGTGGCAGTTCAAGTCAGAGAGGCAGATGAGGGAGAGAGTTGGTTGTTCTCCCTGGATGGTTTGTACGTTACCTCCTTTGCTAATCCTGTCAGGGGGGCAGGAATGTTAACAAAACATTGTTGAGACCTGTCTGCCAAATTGGCTGCTTGTGGTCACAGGTAGGCAAGCAAGGAGAACACCGTGAGAGTGCTGGGCTGTGGGCCACTACTTGAGAGCAGTGCAGATGCAAAGACTGGGTTTAACTGGTTTTATTTTGCAAGGCTGGTTTTAAGAGGTCTATGCAGGACTCTCATAGCTCGGTGATGAATTGTATCTACGTTGCTTCCAGTTACCATCCACCACTTTCACTGTGCTCCTTCTTGTATCCCAAGGCCAGTTGAGTCCCCTCAGTTTCTCTTTCTTTCTAAAAATGCAGGGAAGGGATGCAACTCCTGCAGACAAGAACTGATGTTTTGGTCACTGTTTTAAATGTCTTGTGGAAAATAAGGCATGCATTTCCCCATTGGTTGCATGACTTTTGCTGTCATGAAATGCTGAGAGAACTGAAGGAGCTGTCAGTCATTCCTGTGAATACATGTGAGCTGTCACTGGGTGTCCATGTGGATGTGAACTTCCCTTTAACCCCTCAGAGTTAAGCCTGTGATACTGCTCTGTAGTAAATGATTCTGGATGCTGCAGCAGAGGCAGGGAATGATTTTGGATGCTGCAGCTTCCCCCAGCTGGCAGGGGGGCACGCGAACATGGCCTGGGGCTGCGATGTGCCTGAAGAATTAGAAAGCAGGCTCAAGAAAGATGGGCTGATGAAGATTGTGTGCACACCCTGCCTTTAAAATGCAGGACACTTTTTACGGGGAATGAAGGTTGGTTAAACCTCAGGGTCCAGATGTTGATCTTCTCCTACACCCCTGCCCAAAGGAGTCAATTTTTATAAGGATGAACGTGGCAGGGTTCAGGTTTGAGAGTTTGGTTTTCAGTATGTGTAGTGTCTGTTATTAGAATGTTTTTCTTTAGCTGCCAAGGGATTTTCTCATTTTCTAACCGAATTAGCTCCTGTCAGAACTGTAACACAGTTGTATTTTATTTCTTTTAGAAAGATAGATTGGTAAAAATTGAGCCATACGACTACTTTTGTGCCTTTTAACTTTTCCTTTTCCAGCTTCCTGTACTCTAAGCTCTGTAAATGTTGGCTGTTAAGTACTATGTTAGTATGTACTGGGCAGTACAAGACATCAAGTGTTGTATTTTTGTATAGCTATTTCTATATCGTAAACTTGAAGTTTCTTTTCAAATTCATACTTTCCTGCAAGCCAGTGGCTGCACATACACAGCTAATCTGCTGGACCTTTCAAATTCAAGTGAAGGCTGTGGGAATCTCTTCCTGCCAGTTCCAAAACTTCCCATCACTGCTTCTTTTTCCCAGATTGAATTTTGTGATCATGGGTAAATGCAGACATGTGACCAAAGATAATTTATCCTGATCTGTGAAACTTACCTCTCAGAGATAATTTGACTATTGAGATTGTCTTTTAGCCTTTTAAATTGTACAGCAAAGAGATGATGTCAGCATTGCACCAGAGCAACCTTCACAATGACAGATAAAAAGACTAATATCTATTCCTCCAGCTGTGAATTTCCTGATGGCACTAATGCAAGCTGAACACTTATATTAACTCTCTTTCGTCTTTAGTCTTGGTGTGTAACTTCTTTTGGATTTGATACTCTATTTATAGCTCTGGCACGAGGTTGAGCACACTTATCACGCCTCATTGGTTGCACATTTTACCCTAAGAGAGATTAAGAGTCTTTCTTATTGATTCCCAAGCTGAGCAATTTCATTTTTTGCTTTTATACTTTGACCTCTAACCCTGGGATCCATTAGGACCCCAAGCCAGCACAATGTAGACACATCAACTACAGAGGGAAAGAACTAAAAAGACGCTGTCTCCAGCAAGGGATGCATTAATAGATTGAATTCAAACACAGAAAAGGCAATTTTTTCCCTGCTGGGAAGCAGAATCCTCAAGAGAGTCATATCAGGCTGAAGAACATGATATGAAAATCAATAAAGGCCGTATTGTGCGGGTGATGTGTCCGAGAAGTGTCATTTTGTATCTTGTTAGTGGATATCTAAAGGAAGTTAAAGCTACTTTGCTCATAATAATTGGATAAAGCCTCTTTCATCAGTGGACTATTTTGCTATCCAAAGTAAGAGTGAAAAATGGTGAAGAGGCTGGTTTGGATATGGTGAGACTGAAAGAAGACAATGTCTGTTAAGGGTGTTGAGTTTTTTTTATTAGGCTGATACTGTTTCCAGAACTGATTTCCAGCTCTGCTTTTCAATCAGAGATATGAAAGAGTTATTAAAAATAGAAGGCTTTCTTCTGTCTGTCTAATTGGAAGAAAACTCTCTGCTTGACAGTTTGACTATATTAATGCTCCAGACAAACTGTAAACACACCATTTGCTTTATTGCAATGGACGAAGGAATTATGGGTCTTGGTTAAGTTTATCTGTATTATTAATGCTGTAGGCTGGATAAACTCCAGTGATAACTGCACACAGCCCTTGATATACTTGTGGCCTTGCAAAATTAGCATGCAATGTGGTAATATTATTATAGAAGTTTCAATTAAGTTATCGATTAAAAAACCCATGTAGTTGGCAGGGAAGAAAAAGGGAGAGTGAAAAACTGAGCTGCAGTACACACGATCAGTTTCTTTCTGTGGGTATCTGACATTGTGCAGTTGCTATTTCATGCTACCATTGGAAATTACATCTGTGAGACAAAATTAAGGCTCTTGTGTCTTTCAAGACAGATTATTGCTCACTTAAATTTGCGTAGTTACAGGGGTATGAGTTGGGTGATTACTGAAAGAGGCCAAGTTACTCTGTGCATGAATTTTGCTGATGGCAGACTTTGGAAAGGCACTGCTCTTTGCTCCTCTGTGTACCACAGGGAAAAACAAACATCTCTGAGAGCTGAGTAGTTTTTCCTCCTCTCTGGAAGCTTGGTTGGTGTGTCCGTGCCATGAGGTGCTTCACTTGGAGCTTTCTGTGTGTTTACATTGACCTGGTAGGGACTGTGTGAAGTTCTGCTTATTTACAAACACTCTTCCTACTGAATAGCTTTGATCTCCTTTCTGGTTGTCTTAGTTGTTTCCTTTTACCTTGTAGCTTTCAGCTTAACTTCTCAATGAAATCAAAGGTTTCCTAACTGGTTTGGTTTTTTCGGACCATTTTCTCACTGTAAATGTTAGTATCTCCATCTTTCCAATGCATCTTCACAGTTTGCATTGCTGTGTTTAGGTAAGGCTTCCCTCCTCTGAGAGTGCATGGTGGCTTTTTTGTTTGCCTTTTCCCTTTAAAATATGTAAGGAAAGAAGCTGTTCTTTTTTTAGATAAGAACTGTAGCAGGGCAGAAAGAATGATTGATTGTGTCCTACCTGCTGGGCTGTTGAGTGAATGAGCAGTGCAAGAGGAAAGGCAGAAAAGCCGACCTTTCCCCTTCCAGTGTCAGCTCGGGTTTACCTTTTTTTTTGACTAAATGGTGTTCACTGAGTGAGTACAACAGAAAGCAAAATCAATGTTAAGAACAGTGAAATTTCCTTGTTTATCCTCCTCCCCCCAACACACCTGCACTTCCTCAAAATGAAGATGCTCATCACTAGTTGGGAGATAAACTGTCCCAGCAGCCTCAGACGTTATTTATTTTTTTAATATTTGTCATGGGTTTGCCTAGGGGACAATTTTTACCACACCCCCCACAAATTGCTCTAAGGTGAGAGAAGTTTATGCAG
>JAWMRA010000001.1:3591545-3603127 GCA_035584735.1 Pseudotriccus pelzelni | reverse complement strand
GGCTTTTGTCCGGAAATTCATCCGGACAAACTATTTCCAATCCCCAAGGAGGGGGACCTTTGCAAACCCATGACAATATTAAAGTAATCTTAATACGATTGACAAGCCTACTGAAAACAAGTAGTGCAAAGGTTTTGCTTTGGTAGCATTTGCTCTCATGATGTTGATTGGGGTGAAATATAAAGACAATTAGCACCACTCTCCTTTCTGGGATTTTGGTAGAGGCATATGGGACCAGAACAGGTTGAAGGCTCCTTGTGTGCCCACACCATTCCCTCTTGTGTATCTCATCTTTCACACAAACTCATTTCAACACAGAGTTTATAGAACATCTGCTATTAAATTTCTATTCTTGAATTGAAACGACTCTTAAATCTCATTAATTTGAATAATGCATTTTATTAAAGTTGGACTCTAAATTCAGCACTGCCTGTGCTATGTCAGCTTCCTTATTTTTTCCTTACCCTTACTCATTAGAGGAAAATAGCTGGAATGGTACTTTGAGTAGTGCTTTAAAGAATATTTTCTATTAGAGTTGATTGTTGGTTGACCCCAGACAGCTAAGGCACCGTTACCTGGTTGGTCACTCACTTCCCACTCTCAGCAATATGAGGGAAAAAATAAGGCAAAATTGAGGAAATTATCAGCATAAAGATAGCTAATAAATGATGGAAAGAGGAAGAGGAGCAACCTGGGGCAGGTTGGAAGGGTCCACAGTGGGTCATCTGGTCCAACCTCCCTGCTCCAGCAGGGTCATCCCAAAGCACATGGCACAGGATTGTGTCCAGATGGCTCTGGAATATCCCCAGTGAGGGGGACTCCACTCCCTCTCTGGGCAGTCTGTTCCAGTGCTCTGTCACTGCATAGCAAAGAAGTTGTTCAGGTGAAACTTCCTGGGCATCAGTTCCTGCCCGTTCCGCTTGTGCCATTGCTGGGCACCTCCAAGCAGAGCCTGGACCATCCTCTGTCCCCTCCCTGGAGATGCTTATTTATGAGGTCCCATCTAAAGATGCACTTCTTGCACTTCACCAGCTCTTTCATCAAATTCAGAGAGCATCAACAGAGACACCATGAGTGACCAAGACTCAGAAAAGAGAAGAAAACTGTTGAAAACTGGAAGAATCCTGTGGAAGACATTCCAAGATAGAGGACAAATCTGGCTCAAATAACATGGGTTGCCATGCACACCTCTCTAAGAGCTAAATATTTGCAGAAAAAAAAAATCATAAACTTATAGCTCTCCTTTGTCTCTCTAAGTCATTTAAACTGTGTGGTCAGTCAGGGGAGTTTGAAGGGCAAAGTTTCAAAGTTCTCTTTGCAGCCAATAGTTCTTGAAGAGTAAACCTAACTACCACAGAAAAACCCCTTTCTTAGTGTATTTATTAGGGATGGACTGGAACTTGGGGGGGAGTTTCAGTCCAAAGACACCTCCTTCTGACTGGAAGATGAATCTGAGTTAAAAACAGCCATACCTAGAATGTCAAGACTTGCTGCATCTCAGAGCAAGCTGATAAAACCTGTCCAGGTGTAGTACTGAAGCCTCTGTTTTCTTTCAACAGATCTTAGAACTGAACATCACATTCCCCTGCTATGTGCTCCTCCTTGGAAAGAAAAGGGGCATTTTGTACAGCTCTTGGACACAAGAAAAGACAACTGAAACTTCACTCTTCAGGGAAACACAAACCACAGCACCATGTGCACTACTGTGAAGAATACTGACCTCATCCCTGGTAGACCTGGGAAATTGCTGCTGTTGCAAGATCCCATCTCAACTCTCTGAACTTGTTTCTTTTCTCCACCAGCACACCTCCCCACCTCTGACAGTGATTTTCATAGGCTTCAGATATGGGAGCCAAGCGATTTGAAGTTCATGTACGTTTATTTTAAGAAAGCAATGCGGCCTCTTCTCATTCCTTTTCCTTGCCATCTGTGAAGGATCTCCAAATCCTGCTCTGATCCTGAGATCCTTTCAGTGTCTGTAGACAGAAGGTTTCAGTCAGTCTTTGGCTGGTGTCTCATTCCTCCCCTTCTCCTCCCAAACAAATACCATGTCCCAGTGTTCTTTAGAGCAGTGAATGGACAATGGGGGGCTGTTGATGTGGTGGGCCAAGAACAGACCATCTATTGTCTCTGTAGGTCTCCAAGAAATGTTTCTTTATATTTGTGCTCCCCATGATGAGTCCCCCTGGAGGGGATAACTATTACAAGTCAAATTGGAGGTAGTTCAGCTTAAAAGCAGGACCAGAATTTTTGCAGAGCATGCAATAATTTTGTTTAAGGCAACACAGACCTGGTGAAAAGAGCTTGTTCCTAAGGAAAAGATATTGCTTTGCAGGGGGATGTGTGTGTCAAAGCAATCCACACATCTCATAGTAAGAGTCCCAACGCATTATCTGCTCTGCCAGGTCAGACAGAGCTTCTCATGGAGCTGTAGTTCCTTTCTAGGTTTTGACTAAAAAAAAACCAAACCAAACCAGTCAGAAAACCCCAAAAGAGACAAACCCAACCCCACACTGGGTGCAGTGACTCTGCTTTTGTCAGTGTAGTCATTAACAGGATCCTCTTCCCTCTACAATAAGTATCAGAGAGCCATATTTTCATTTTAAATGGAAGAAAAGGAGCAGTTAATGGTAAGATGAAGCTGCCCAGGGACAGGTGGATCCTTGGTGGAATGGAAGAATTGATGGGTGATTGAGTGCAGTGAGTGCATCTTAAACAAATCTGTGTGAGAAATCATTCAGGCTCCTTCTTGTGCCCTTTCTGACAGGGGAAAAAAGTAACTGCTTTTTGTCTCTGATGGCTGGTTTGTTTGCTTGGTGGGTTTTGGGGGTATGTTTGGGGTTTTTTTAAGTTGACTTAAATAGGGTCAGTTCTAGTGTGTTTTTATATATTGGCAAAAAGTGATTTGAAATAGACAGCAGTGACAAAAGAATTCACTGTAGCGATTTGAGAATAGATAGGAACATTCTGGATTCATCCTGCAGATCTTCAGCTGTCATTGCTTTAATGTCTGATCTTGTCATTATAAGTGGAAGCATTTAGTTGCATTTTCATAAGCTGGCTAAAATGTCACCTTTTAGCAATCATGTAAGTATTCCTTTTATACTAGAAAAACAGGAAATGAAGTTGAGCAGTAATACTTTTTTCAAAGCTCTGTAAGCGCCAAACAGAAGGAAAAATGAAGCAGGAAAGAAAAATTAAAGCATAACTGACAATAAAGGAAACATATCCTGATACATACAGAGGAAAATTGGGAACTGGGAAATCTTTGCTGCCTCCCTCCAAGAAAGCCTTTTTTACTTCCAGGTAGTTTATCTGTTAAGGAAAACTTTGGTCTGAGTCTTCCTGGAACTTATAAATATGTGAACGTTGGGCTGTCTGTGGATCTTGGGCACATCCCACGGTTGTAGCAGGATATAGGAGGAATCCATTTGGGCCTGGGGTCTGACCCTCATCGGTGATTGAGGTCTAGTTGCAGGTTTTTATGGTGTGTGAGAGCTGCACAACGTTCAGGGCCATTTCTGGATGACTGGGACCCGAGTCTGTCAGCCTCCTGATGAGCATTGAAGGGCCCCAGGGAGTTCTGTCGAAAGAAATAGGCCTGCCTGCCAATCCTGCCCTTATCCAACTGCTGATGTTTTGAGGAACCCCAATCTGCTTTCAGGCAGCTGAGAGATTTCCTGTGTAGGTGATGAAGAGGTTGTGAGGTCAGTGCTCGGGGCAGCATTGCTGAGAGCATTGCTCCACTTGCCTCACTCCAATGCCAGGACTGGCATGTGATATTCAAATACAAATCCCAAAAAGGAATTGCTCCTTTGGTAAGAAGCACTGAATTCAGGAGAGGATGAGTGGTGTAACTTGGGATTTGGTTACTTGCTGTGTGGTTGTGTGAATATAAAAGCCCTGTGGCAAATGTAGAGCTGGTGGTTTGAAAACATGTTTGTTTTAAGTCTTGAGTCCCCCTTGGATGAGGAAATATCCCTAAATGGGATTATGTACTTTATTGGTACATAATCCCATTTCTGGAGAAAGGGCAGGCATTCACACAGTGTGGGGGTGATATGATGGCAGGCTAAGTTTTCAGAATCTGGATGACTTGAATCTCATGTGGTGATTGAAATTTTACACTAAAGGGCACAGTTTTTAAGTTTCTTTAAGCTTTATTAGTGCTGCAGATGGTAAAGGAACATAATTCCAATATTTTTCCCTAGTTGTGTTTTAGGTGAGTGTGGAGTTGTTCAGGAGAACATTTCCAAAGTGTTTTTAAAACAAACAAATATAATATACGTAGAAAGAGGAATAAGAGAGCAATGAGTGAGACACATCCCTGTGCACAGAGATACCCATAAGTCTTCCTTTTCTTCTCTTGGTTCCCTTCATGGCTGAAACATGTGTAAGCACTTTGGATTGGTGGGGGTGGGATAAATAATCCAAAAGGAAAACAAGCTTGCTCTTGCTTTAAAGACAGCAGTGAATGAGTAAAAATAAGCCAATTCCAGGGGACCAAATAAATACATCTCCCCTTCAGCATTGTATGTTTATGAGATTTGTGCTTTGTGAAAAGGCACCACAAACACAAAGCCAGTGTTTTAAGAAAGGAAGACAAGAAGGTCACTCTTCAGAGAGCTTGATTTTGAGGTGGCTGTTGAGGCAATTGCCTAGTTGTAGTGTGCTTTGTTTCCTGCCCACACCAGCCCAACAGAGCAAATAAGGTTACCCCAGGCTTGTAGAAACAGAAGTCTGAGTTAGAGCCCAGGGGCTGTGATGGAGGATCACTGACAGCTGGTGCAAGAGCTGCAGAGTTAGCCCAAGGCTTGCTTGACACCAAAGGAGCTCCTGAAGGTAAAGCTGTCATGAACATCCTGCCCAGGAGAGAGGAGAGTTTAGTGCAGTCTCTGGATGGTATTGGACTCCAGAAAACCCTTCCGTAGGGAAAGGGTTGAGGAGAGCAAGGAGAAAGCCTGAACTTCTCTCCAAATTCAAACTAATTTTGAAAGATAGAGAATCATGTCTACTTTTTTTTTAAGTGTTGCATATTCTACCCTGAGGAAAAATCAGACTCCTTTCTTTACCTGACCCAATCTGCTGAGCTAAAGTATGTGTTTGCAAGGTTTCTGGGTGGTTGGCTGAAATGAAGCACAGGACCTTTCTTTGCACTTTAACCTTATGGAAACTGGGGGATGGTATCTGCCTGTGGAGCTTCACAATGTGTGTTTTAATGTAGAACAGGGTTTCAGATTCCAAATGGAGTTCATTACACTTCAGCTGAACAGATTGCTCTACTAATCTCTCTTCTATTGGGAGCTGAAGTACTTTATATTTGTTCCTAGCAGTTTTAAAAGCAGTTCTGAACATCTTCGTGAGGGGCAGAAAAAAAGTAGCACGCAAAAAGGCTCACTGTGAAGAAGAACCTGACCAGAAAGGATGCTCTGTTCAATATAGTACCAGGCAATTTTGTAGTGCCTCACGCATATATTTCTAGTGGCCTGGTGTTCGAGAGGGTTACAAGATACAGCATTGCCAAAGTTATTTATGAGAAGTTACTGTTTCCTTGAAATAAGAGTGTCTCAACTGCAGTGGTTAATAAGGAATTTGGCTTGGTTTTAACTGACAGATTTTAAAATGCTTTGGTTTTTTTCATATTAATGATACTTGCACTATAGATGTAAAAGTGTTTGTAGTCATGTTTGTTCCCTTAAAACTTGGGTAGAACTCTCAACTGTAAGATGAGTATCTTTTTGAGTATGCCTCTGTGCCACTTGCAGATTTGTGATAGGAGATGTGGGAAATGTTTGTCTTATGTAATAAAACATAAAGGACTTGTCACAGCCTTGGGTAGGAAACATTCCAGCAGATTTTCCTGATGCTGAAACTGTGCAAAGTGCACCACGAACAGCATTACAAACCCATACTGACTGGCAGAAGGCTGTCTTTGTGGTCTACACAAAGTGATTTTCCTTCAGCTCTAAGACCGTAAAGTGTTCACAGCAGTCCTCTCAAACGTGCTGTGGTACACGGTCCTAAGCGGGTTTGAAGAGAGAAGGAACACGAGAGCAGGTATCTTCCCTGTGCCCTGGTGTGCCTAGCAGCTGTACAACTTCCCTTCCTCGTTAGAAAACTTCGGAAGAGGTCAGAGTATGTCAGGGGGCCAGCAGTGGGACAGCCGGCCTTTCACTTCACCTCAGGCATTCAGACCCAGCCTAACCATCAGGAGCTGCAGTTGTGACCACCTGGTGGCTGAGCACTCGCCGTACAATTCATTTGGTCATCTCAGCCCAGTTCTGAGTGAACACATTTCAGCCTTACAAATGTGATGGAACCTGGCACTAATTGGCACCCTTGCTAGCAGCCTCATCAGAGATGCCAAAATAACTCAAATGTTTCTTTGCTTCTGGAGGTGGGCTCTCCAGGTCGGCAGTGGAGTGCAGTGATGGGGCAGTGTGGAGGAGATGGCACAGCTGTTGCCTTTGCTGTTTGGTGGCCTAAGTCTGTGAAGCTGTCTGCCTAGTGCGTTTCTCCTGCCAATCTGTGCAGAGTTATTAGGATTTTTCCACCACTGTTTGTGCACTTTCAGCAGCCTGTTGGCAGTCCAGCTCAGAATCCTGTTTACCATCTGTGGGCAATGCAGTGAGAGCACAACAGCTCAGTGGTTCGAAGATGGGTTTGTATGGGATATTTAGGAACAGAGCTGCAGCCAGTGGAGGCAGAGCACGTTGCTGACAGGTAGCTATTAATCACTTTCAGCCATTCTTTTCACTGCCAGCTGCTTTGCAAATGGGGATTGGCACATGGTCGGTGAATACCCCCTCATTGTCCAAAACGAAAGGAGCTTTTGCCTTGCTTTCTGAGGTAGTAACCCTGTAAATATCACCAACCCCCAAGGGAGAGCACTGATTTCCAACTGAGACAGTCTTTTAATCTATGTAATGCTTGGAGGTCTACAGGTTTAGGGAAAATCGTTAGAGAAGTTATAAAATTGTTATAAAAGAAAATCCATTCATGTTGCCCTTTTTGTGAGAGTGACCTCTCGTTGAGTAATTGGTGTTTCATTCTTGGCAATGAAGATTGCAGAAGGAGACAGTAGTTTTCAAAAACAAAACAAATTAATAAACCCAGGTCATTTTTTGTTTCTGGTGTCCATCACTCTGGAGTAAAAAGCCATCACAGAAGATTCATCATGTTACAAGTATTTCTTCCTCTTGCTGCTCCTCTGACGTTCTGCCCAATGCTCACTGAGGCACTGGAACCCCAAACAGAGAGAGTTCAGAAACTTCAGGTTGCACCTGTCCAGCATACAAAACAAAATTCCCTGAAAGCATTAAACATCGCCCAAGAGTGAATTCAACTGCCAAAATTAATAAAGGTGAAAAGCAGTGCAGCAGGGTAAGACTATGATAGCAAAAGTAATAACTTTTTAACTGACTTTCTCTGTAATGTGACAGCAATGACAAGCCAACAGCATGTTAGAGTTGCCAAAAGAAATGATACTTTGGTTGCCACAGTTGTAAACCTTTTCTAATTATAGAGGTCAAATTCAAAACCCACTGAGCATTCCCAGTTCTCTGAAGGAAGGGTGAGACTTTTTTCTTCGTATTAGCATAGTATCAATTAACACCAATTAAATGCTAAGTATTTATCTCATACAGCAAATGGGGCATCATGTTTTCATTCTTGTCAAAGCCTGGGGCTAGATCCTCACAGGAACAAGACATCTATTCATTAAAGATCAAGTAGTACAATAAGAAGAGTTCTTCTGACCTTTTCCTGTATTCAAGAAAAAATAATCTAGCTCTGCAATGCTAATTCACTTAGCTGTATGTATTACAAATATTAAAGGATTGTGTTTGCATTTCATCCTAAGAAGATAAGGGCACTGCACTGGCACCATTCATCTGCCATTCTCAAAACAGTTTGGGTTGGGTTTTTCATGCAAACAATAAGAATTAGCAGTCTTTTGTTTTAAATGCTTCAGGTCTACAGAATTCAGCAAACAAACCAGGACCTGTGAGAACTGTGGCCCCTAAGTGTCATTATCTTTAAAATTAATAAACCAAAGTAAGTGAGAAAAGTTTAGGCTGCTGGTGTGTGAAGTAATAAGAAACGCCTCTTCTCATCCAGAGCATCATTTATCTTTGTTAACTATTACAGGGGTATCTCACACTTAAGCCTCAGTTCTGTGCTTTGCTAAATCAAAGGCATGATGACTCCATAAAGGTTATTGTTTTTTGGCAATAACTTGTTAATAGCAGAATTACTCTTTTTTGCTCCTTGCAGCTTTCCCGTAGTAAAATATTTCTGTCCTGATTTAGCTCGCCTCAAATCACAACTTGTTTCATTCTCAGAGTGTGCCTTCTGCCAAGATAATAAATTGTAGCAGCTTTTCATATCAAAAGAATGAGTAAAATGCAAAAGAAAACTCAGGATGATATAGTTCTATTTATACCTGGCACTATTTTCTTTTCTCAGAGCTGCATGAATCTAAACAAGTTATACATCGTGTAATGTGAACCCATCAACACTGTACAGCCCAGAAATCGGTCAAATCTGATTTTCTGATTGAAAGTTATTAAAGAAATGCACAGAACTGGCTAATTTTAAAGGTAAAAAGCAATGCAGCAGAATTGGACTGTTATGATGGAGAAAGGAAATCCTGATGGGTGCAGGATGGACCTGTGACAGCCACAGGATTGCCACGTGCCAGTCACGTAGTTTTTGTGTGTTCGGGTTGCTTTGGTTTGTTTTCTTCTTCCCTTGTACCAGCTCCCCCTGGGGCGTAGGTGTTGTGCCTGGCTTTGTCCAGAGCATGAATTCACCTGTCTTAACCAGGCTTTTTCTTTCAACTCAGGTAAGTCTTTTTGGTCTTCCTGACACAGAAAATTACATGTAGAGTGAAAAGTAGGTCAGAGAGACAAAGTCTTCCAAGCCCTGGGCTACTCCTAAAGCCCACAGTATTATTTGGTGCACCTGCAGTGCTTGGATCTTCAGTATAAAAGGAGCTTCTTTTGAGAGAATGAATGCAGGTCACATTGATCTTAAAGAGAGGGGAACCTGACATGGTAAAAACATCAGCATTTTGAAGGATCCTCCAAGACAAAGCGTTGGGTTTACAGTCAGGGCTTAGGGGACTTTGAAGAAAAAAGGTGTGTTGAAAAATTGTACGTAGTTAATACTGTTGAAAGTGTTCATAAAGTGATGTTTTGGAAGGGTGGGAGCTACTTGAACAGTTGATACAGTGGAATGCCTGAGTTAATAAAAAATAAGTAAATTAATCATCTGACAGTGAGTCAATTATTAGGGTACTGTCAGTGGGGGATGGGGGAGGAAATGGGGATAAAGAGGGAATTCTTACTGGGAAAGTGGGAATTGTAAAGCAAATACAGTCCTTTTCCTCCATAACTACAATTATCCAAATCATGTCCATTGGATGTATTTGGTATTTGGAATCAGGGAGGGGAAAGTAAAAGGATGGCAAGTGATTGGTGGCAGAGAGATGGTGGAAAGGAGGGTGAGAGTAGGAACTTCTTTTTTCTTTTAATAGTGATCAGTTTTGAGTTGACCACAGTTCAGGGTTTAATTTTTGCTAAAGCAAAGCCCACCATTTTGCTTTTGGTTATTCAACCCATATTGTTGTCCCTAAAAATGGGATTCATCATCTGGTGCGCAGCGTGCCAACCTCACACATGGAGCTGAGGGATTTGTGTATTGCATATTTGTGCAAAGGTGGCTGTTAGGTAGTAAATCCACAAAGCTAGCACACCAATTCTCAAAACTTGACACTGTACTGACAATTTAGCAAACAAAGAAATCACAGTTCATTGGCTGCAAGTTACTTAGTTTCCTTATTTATTTGTGTTCTGCCTTCTGTTGGATTCCCACTATGGAAAGCTGCTAAGAGGACAAGATAAGCATAAACTGTGTTATAAACTGCAGTTTAATGTTTTGTGAGGTTTTTTTATTTAAATCTTGTGTTATGTTTTATGCAGCAGGACACAAAGAGACCTGAAAAATCTGCAGTAGCCTTTCCCCAGCTTCCTCAGGCTGGTTCGTGTGACTAAGAAGAATAAAACGGAAAAGCTTATGGAATCTGTAGTCCTGTGAGTGCAGATGGGCATGGAGCAATACAGCTTTGCTAAAAATATTCCCCAAGTGTCTCTGAAGATACATCTTTCATAGCTCAGTCCTTCCATTTTGGCTTTGAGGTCTTTGCTAGGATGAAAAGAGTAGTTGGGTTGCAGTGGTGCGGCACTGCTGCGGTAGAAGTGACATGGAGGTGAAAATTTGGGAGATAAAGTAATGAATAGATTCATCCTTAAACATTCAGCACTTTCTTCACTTCCATGACAGATGCTGCTCCTGGTTAACATCACAGCCTACAGCTGATCCTGACACTGGGAATGAGTTCAGAACACGTGTGAGGTTATGTAGTAGTGCACTTGTGCTGAAAATTCTCAGAGAATGGGGGACTTGTTGGCCCAAATCTTTTAGCAAACCCGTTCTTTTACCAGATACTCTCTCTTGAATAGATTCTGTTGCATTTCTGTGATGTACAGAGCTGAGAAGAATGTTCAGATTAAATTTGGATAATGGCTACAGCTTTTATTTGTTGGAAACTTCAGCTGTAATGGAGAGAAATGTATAAGGAAGTGGTTCACTGAAGACTTTGTTGTGGTACAGCTCTTCTGAACAGAAATACATTTTCCACTGATACTTTACAAGGCTTAATAGAAAAGGAGGGAAATAGCTCAGAAAAAGGCTGTGGACTTGAACTGTGCCCATACCAACATCTACACATAAGCTTCTCCCACTATGCAGTAATAATTTCTTGCCTGAAAAATGTTCCCTGTTCTTTCAGTTTGGCTCATTTGAATATGATATGTAAAGCACAGGTATTGCTGGTGGGGGCTCTTGGAAACCTCCTACCCTCCTTGGAATTCATTCCTTCTAGGAATACTACTAAACCATCTGGGTTTGTCTGGGTGCCATAAAATGGGAACTGAAAAACTTGTGGCAAAAGGGGCATATTTCAGAACACAGGATGCAGACAGACATACCCTGGTGTTTGTAAAAGCTCTTCATACAGGTGCTGGTAACAAGTGCAAACAAGGAAAGCGGAGGAGCTGCTAATGAGACTATGTGACATACGCATCTTGCTGAGGAATAAAGTACAGCTGGGTTGTCCTCATCCTGTTTCCCCAGCAGATTTATGTGGGTTGAAGTAGGAGCTCTTTCTGAGCTTCTTCCCTCCTTTGTCCTTGCAGAGCCAGCCGTGGTGGCTGAGTATATCCACGTACTGCATTTACCAGTCTTATGAAGTGCTGCAGTAGTTTACTGTGGAGATGTTTGGTGCACTTATAAACTTTTTGCCTAGCCAGGGTGACACTTGGTGCAAGGGAGCACTCTGTCTTCTTCAGCACCTTGTTCTGGAGTAGAGCTGGGTTTCTGAGGGAAGATTCCAGTTCCATTAGGGAAACTATTTTTTCCTTCTCCCTGTCAGATCAGGCTGTGAAGCTGTCTCAGTTTAAATGAGACACAGGTAAGATTGAATTATGTCCAGGAAAGGAATAACAGCCCTTTATTAAAAA
>JAWMRA010000001.1:3579168-3591445 GCA_035584735.1 Pseudotriccus pelzelni | reverse complement strand
TTCCCCCCCACGCTCACAAAGGCGAGGGGAAAGGTAAAATTCCAAAAAAACAAACCATGACAGAAGCTGTTTTTATTGTCGCTTTTGCTTTGTTTATTTTCCACCTTTCTCTTAACACTTCGAAGTCTGTCAGAGGAGGCTGTTAAAATGCAGAGTCTGAACAACTACAGGAATATTCCCTGCAAAAGAGAGTCCAGTGTCCCAACACGGACAGCAGGAGCTCCTGCTTTTAAAATGGGTAGAAAAGATGAGCTGAGGATGACTGGTGAGCCTCATCTGTGTGCATGGGAATATCGTGAAAGTTCCTGGAAACAGTGTTAAGACATATGGAAGTGCATGAGTGTGTCCTCAGCAAGTTTGCAGATAAGTGAGTGGTGTGGCTGATACAACACAAGAATGGGATGCCATCCAGGGGCACCTGGACGAGCCTGAGAACTTCGTGCCCATGAGAACTTCATGCAGTTCAGCAAGTCCAAGTGTATGGTGCTGCACCTGGGTCCCAGCAATCCCAGGCAGACTGGGATAAGAACTTACTGGGCGCAGCCCTGTGGAGAAGGACTTGGTGGTTCTAGTGGATGAAAAGCTTGGGGCTTATAAAAGAGAGAGAGAGAGTTGCTCTTTACATGCATAGATAGCTTAAAACCATTTCCCCTTTTCCTATGAGAGGAGAGATTTGAATTAGATATTAGGAGTGAATTCCTTCCTCAGAGGGTAGGGAGGCACTGGAACAGGTTGCCAGAGAAGTTGTGGATACCCAGTTCCCCATCCCTGACAGTGTTTAAAGCCTGGTTGAATGGGGCCCTGGGCAACCTGACCTAGTGGGTGGCATCCCTGAGGGGAGTGGTGGTGGAACTAGGTGCTGATCTGCAAGGGACCCACAAGGAACATGAGTCCAGCTCAGCCCTGACAGGACCATCCCTAAGATCAACAAACCTGGAACAGGTTATGTGTTGCCTGGGCTGCAGCAACACCATTGCAGGAAAGTGTTCTGTAACTTCTCTGTGAAGCCAAGAAAGGCGACAGGAAGCTGAAGATGGTTTCCCACAAAGGTTGGAGAGATGAGGATGAAACATTAGAATTCCTCAGACAACTGTTTGCTACTAATTCAGTCCCTTGCCATGAAAATAGGAATTTTTTTTTCTCTGAAGCAAATGAAAAGCATATCAAACGTTGCTGTCTCTCAGTTGAAGATATAACTTACTTTTCTTATTTCAGACTCAACCATTTCTTGTTGCATTGTCAGCTACCTGATACCTTCATTCTTGCTGATCTCCAGTCACTGGCAAATCAAGTCATCTTAGATGAACAAGGGTGGTGACCAGGGCACGATCACTCCACCTCGAGTTCATGGAGTTTCCAGGTGACAGTCCTGTGAGTGACAGAGCAAACTGATCGGCTTTAAAGGACAGTTCTCTGAGAGCTCACAAAGGTCACTTCTTTCTCAGTGTAGAGCACACTGGGGCCTGCTATGTGGGTAGAATTAATGCCAGAATATTAAAAAAACCCAGTGGATATGGAAAGACAAAACCCCAAGAATATGTAAAAACCCAGCAATTTGGATCATAGTAGGGCTTGTATTATGATTAAAGTGTTTCAGAAGGCTGATAGGACTGCAAAGACTAATTGATATTTTAATTAGACAAAACCAAATGAACTACAGGTGTCATCCTGCACATAAGAAGTTTATGGAAGATTTCATTTATTCTTTACTGCTTAGAGATTTCAGAGATGTTCAGAGAGGTAAGAAATCTGGCAGTTATCCCCAGGGAGACATTCTCATTTTCAAGCTTTTTTTTTTTTTTTTCTTAATACTCTCTAGCCACCCTGCTTATTTGTCTTGAATATTAAACAAGTGCCTCTGAGGGATTATCACTCAGCAGCCTTGGCTGGATCAAAACTGTCTAGACTATGACAATGCACTGTATCTTTGCAGGTTTTGTCTGCTTTATTCTTTGCTTTTTCTGCCTTTGTTTTCTCTTTTTTTTCCTGTTGCAGGTTCAATACAATGCCTTTTTGTTCAGGTGCATTGTTTTGGAACAATGAAAAGAAATATATAGCTGTCCTAGAGTCTCCCACTCGTTTGATTTTTCCCCTCTGTGATGAAGTTGTTTAGCCCAGAGAGGTGACTTTAGTCATGACCTTTGACACGAGACTCCTTGGGCATAAAAGAACATCAGCAAACAGCATTCCCAGCTGGATCCATTCACTCCTTACTGCTCTTTCCATTCCCCCTGCCTTTGGCAGTGTAGTGCTTAAAGCTGGGAGTTACTGCCCTCCAGACTAATCAGGCTGAAGACTTACCAGGCCCAGAACAAACCTGAGATCAGAGCTTTGCTCGCAAGGCTGTTCTGTTGGCACTTGCTTCTTTGTGTGTCCACACTCAAGAAGATTTACCTGCAGCTCTGTTCTGTGTGTCCCACCCACATCGTGGAACTCCAGTATATAATAATGTACCCAGTCATGACCATGAGTTATGTAATAATGTGAAACTTTACCTATAAGTACAGTGAGGAGTATAAATGAACCTTTAACCTATTGCCATGATTTGGTCAGGATAAGCAAAGACATTAAAAAAAATCGAAAGTACAGATATTTAAATTTAAGATGTGTCTTCCCAGTACAATGAGCTATCTAGAAACATAATTAAATTACACCCTTGCATAGTTGAATAACTCAAAAAAAGGTAAACTTAAGTTGCAAATAAGGGGGAAAAAATACTGCAAAGATGGTATAGGACAATGGAAAAGGTTTCCCTGAGAATTTGTGGGTGCTTCATCACTGGAAATGTTCAAGCTCAGTTTGATGGGACTTTAAGCAGCCTGAACTGTTGAAAGATGTCCCTGCCCAAAGCAGGGAGATTGGATAGATGATCTCCAAAGGTCTCTTCCAACCCAAACCATTAAACAGCACTACAATTTGAAGAGAAGAAAGGCTCTTTAAATGTAATCTTCAAACATTTTTAGTCTGTAATGCTAAAGCATGTGTTAGAAATAACTGGTTATGATAAACTCAACATTCTATAGGGTAGGTGTTTATTATAAAAATTTTTCTTTCAAAGCCACTATTAAATTTGATGTTGCTAATACCAAATTTAATGCTGTGCCATTCAGTTACTTACATGATTACTGGGACTTAAACAGAGCTCTTGCACCCTACCATTTTTACTGCTGTTTTACAGCAGTGCACCTAAATGTTTATCTATTTGTTTCTGAAACCCTAATACACCTGCATGACTCTTGGTGGTGGCGTTACAGTCACTGACTACAGACAAAGCTGTTTAGCACCTGCCACAGTAAAAGTCTCTTTTCAGTTGTTTGGATCTCTTCCAGGCTTGGGCCACTTACACTTCAGTCCTGTCTGCCAGGTATAAATCTCAGGTATTTTCTATGACAGGGAGAAAAATGTAGGAAGAAAAAAGCCAGCTAAGGGAGATAAAAAATGGAATGAACACTTTGGCTGCTTTCTTTGGGTTTAGAAAGCAAATGCTGCCCTGAATGGAGCATATATCCATCTGTCCATATGTATCTGAGTGGGTATGTAAGTGTGTGTGTATATATATCTCTGGATTGTTCTGTTGAGTTTAAATCTGTTCTGGGTGGGCAAATCTGAATGGCTGTAAATCTGATGTGTGAATAGTAGCTGTTCTTAGAGCTTGGTAACCAGGCTCCAGTAATTGTGTTGTTGTCTGGGGATGTTACCTATGGGTGTTGGTTTACCTGTGGGTGTTGGGGATTTCTGTCCTGAGAGTTCCCTTGCTTTTGTTTTTTCCTGCAGGGATAGATTAGGACTCAACCAGCAGAGCTCTCCTGTCAGGCCTTCAGTGCAAGATCTAATAGAAACTTGCCTATATATTAAACAACCCAAGAGTTACATTTAGGCATACAGGCAAGAGTTTCTTTGAATAATGTTATATTGTCTGGGAACTGATACGTATCTTCTGTTAGCTCTCGCCACTTCCATTATGGTGCTTTTCAAGTCCTGCCTGAGGTCTGTCAGTAAGGGGAAAAATAAATACACAGACTGTGAAAGTCTTGCAGCCTCCAAGAAATCTCTTAGGAACAAAAAGGAGCAATCAGGTGACAAGATATGCTTAGCACACCCAAAGGTTCACTGGACTTCCAGGTTCCTGGAATTAGAGAAAATGTGTCCTGACCTGGAAAATATGATCGATACAGAAAGATCAAGTAATATTAAAGGACAGTGGCTGAGAATCAAGAGAGGGCCAGAGAAGTACTGGAGGTGGAGCATCGCTGCAGAACCTCACAGTGCACCAGGGCTAAGAAGGTCAGCTCCCATCACGGGCTGAAGGAGCTGTCATTGCTGCTGATTTATGGATAGCTGGTTTTCGTGGGCAGTAGCTGAGGTTGCTGGTGATAAAAAAGGTCCCTACACTCTTAATCTGTACTTTGACAGTGAAGAGAAAATTTCAGGGAAACGGTAGCAAGACAGGAAGCAGAAGGGCACAGCCTACTTGTCCAGCTGCCAGAAGTATGGAAGGGAGTAAGCTTGAGGATAAGCAGCTCCTCCAGTGAGGATGAGGAAACCAAGAAGGGGGGAAGGGGTGAGCAGTAGAAATTAGCCTCTTGGTTCAAGGCTTAATTGTGAGGTAAGGAAGGAAAAAACAACTTCAGGGTCTTCCTCAAGGTGAAAAGGCCTAATGGGTCACCCCCAATGCTCGTGTCCTAATCCATTCTGACACTGATGGAGTTGGAGTTAATGCTGTGCCTGTATTGTCACTGACCATCAGCCTAGTAAATACTGTCGGGAATTAAGTTTCATCCCTCAGGTAATGCTGACCTCTAAAAGAGAGCAGCCCATTTGAGAGGTAGCAGAATAAGCAGTGCCTGTACCAAGAATGTAAAGATTTGGAAGTTTTATACGCATTGAATATAATGCTGCAGTAGATGAGAATAGACTGTAGGGGGGGGAAAAAAGGCTGGAAAAGTATTTAAGGAGATATAAGCATTCAGGAGAAAGCAAATATGGAGGGGAAAATGATGTGAAAGTCAATTCTAATACATCAGGGAGATGTAATTCCTGTTACTGTTGTTAAGGTAGAATTTTATATTGTATTTTTATAAGGTGGCTAATTTACTGTGTTCTTCTCTCTCCTGCAGTGAATAAATTATTTTTGTTATTCTAAAGTAAGGTGCTTGACAAAGGATAGCCCTTCCGCTCATGTTTTAGGGACTGTAATAAAAGACCATTATCTAATTAATTTCTCCCTCTGTGATTGGATATTTTTCTGTTCAGTAATTAGTATTCTGTCTAAATAAACATTATTCAGAATTACAATACTCCTCCAAGATGTTACCATTTATTTGCCAAATATACCGTGTTATTTCGGAGCCTGAGGTGCAGTAAGATACAGTTATCACGTGTTTTGTTGTAGTTTGTGCAACTACTGTCCTGACTTGTTCTAATTAGGGATGTACAAACCCTGTGGTAGCTGGCCTTCACAAGTCTGTCCGATTTTTAAAGCTTTTAAGTACTTAACAAGTTTGTGGAGTGTTTTGGTTTGCTTCTCTTCAAGGAAGAGAAATGTAACAGCCACTGTTGTTGCCGGTGGTGGCTCAGAGCAGCAGTTCTGTCTGTCAGCATCATTCAGGATTGGACCTTTATTGCCTCTGTGTGTCTTGGATCTCAGCAGCATTGGGATGTCTTAGTTCAGACAGTTCAAATTTAGACAGAAGGCACTCATCTGTCCTTGTTCTGCTGGGTTATTGTAGCTCCAGGCTTTGAGATCAGTTTTCTGATAACCTGTACTGTCCTGATATTTACCCACTTCCTTCCAAGGAGTAATTAATCTGCAGCTGCCTAATTTGCAGATTTAATTGGGCCACACTACACTTCCCTGCATTCACTTTGTGTATATTCTAGTTCCTAAACGTCAGATTCCTTCTGAATTCTCTTTTGAGTATGTAATGGCTGAAGGAGTGTGTTTAATAGCTCTGCTTAAGGGCTTGAACTCTCTTGTGCACTGACTGGCTAAAGTGTAATAAATAAGGCCCTAATACACTTAGGGATGATGTTATTGCTTTAAATGTACCACTATTTTTGTGGTAATAACATGATTAAAAAATAAATCTTCATCATTTGTCTACATACATTCACTATTTTATTTTTCCTCCTTGTAAAATTATTTGCTACCAGTTCTTTTTCAGGCCACTCTGACAGAATTGCATGTGACTCAATTTATCCTGTAACTCTCACTAGAGGATTGTCCCTGCCATCATTGTCCCTACTTCGGAGGCCCAGATGAAGCAGGTACTCCACCCCCAAGCAACGTGCTGCCACATCTCAGTGATAGGTATCTTATGCTAAGCAAGGTTCATTCAATTTTATCTTAATTACTGGGGGTTTTTAGTGCTAATATGTACTAGGTATTACAAACAACCCTGCACAGGAATGAAAATTAGAAGGATTTTTAAATTTTAATTCTGCTGCATGCTCAGCACCAAATGACTTTTAACACTTAAGCCATCCTGCCTGATACCTGCCTGAAAATTTATTATTATTTGCTTTAAATATTTATTATTATAAATTATTATTTACAAGGAAAGAAATAAATTTTAGCTTTTCACAGTAACTTGAGTGTGTTATGTTGGCTAAGTCAAAGCTGTGCCGCCTCTGATTTGTTGATGACCTTCGCAGCAGCTTGAATCTCAACTTCCACTGCCGCCTTATTCATTTTGCTCGGGTTGGAGGAACTGGTCAAGTTTTCAGGTACATAAGCTTTTAGCCCAACAGGAATGGGGGGATTGTTCTTTTCTGTACCAAAAGAAAAAGCATTCAACCCCCTTCTTTTGCAAGTAGCACCTGTTATGCTGTAAAAGTAACAGGAAAACTTCAGATTGCATGACAGTGTCTCAGATGTTGTTGGTCTACTTCTGTTATAAAATCAGTGGCATCACTGGTTGTTGTTGGAATGAAGGAGGTTACTAACCCAGGGCATTTTATTTTTTGGCCAGAAAGCCTCCAAAGGGAAGGAGCTAAGGAAATGCTGTAAAGGAATAAAATTCATAACAGTTCACACTTAGTGGCTTTCCATAACTCAGCAGGAGAGTCAAAAAAGAAAAGAAGATATGCAGGACATTATAACTGAACAAGGTGATATACACAGAAAGCTGGGGAAAATGCATAGGGTGAACATCTGCAGACATGGAGATGAGCTGTTGTGCAGTATAAACTTGAATTCCTGCTATTTTAATTTATATCTGAAATTTGATGCCCCCCTCCCCCCAAAAAAAAGTGCAAGTCGAGTACTTCAAAGGTCCTAATTCCATCTGTGCCTACATTATTTTAGTGGCAAGCTGATGCCTATAGGTTTGTTCTGAACTACAGGCTCAGATCCAGGTGCAAAGGCCACCATACATTTTGTGGCCCTGGGGTGATGACAATACCCCCTTGCAACCACATTTTCAGTTAAAGCCGAGACACTGAGACTTCCAAATCTTAATATTTATACTGGAGTCCTCCTGTATACACCTCATACAGAAATGAAAGCAAAGAAAGGATGTAAACGATTTGGCAGCCAGAGTTTTTCCCTAGAAAGAGCATCTTCCGGGGAATCAAATCTGGAAGACTGTTAACAAACTTAATGTCATTATCAACTCATTTTTACGGTACTTTTTAACTAATTTTTTTTATGAGCAACTGTTTTGGAGATCACGAGAGAAATAGTTGAAGTGTCGAAGAATCTGAAAGGCCTGTGAAGCAATTTCTGGGAAGCTGATATGCAGGGAGGCTGCAAATTGGATCTGACCTGCTTGATCTGCATTAGAAAACAAAACAAAACTGAAAAAAACAACCAATCAAAAAAACACTCCCAAAATTAGGAAAACATAAACTAATTGGGTGTTGAAAACACTGCTTCAACACTGTACTCCTTGAAAAATCCAGTAGTTCTACCAATAAGATTGAGCGAATGCCCCTTTCTAAAGATTTTTAGATATTTTAAAGATAAACCACTTTGTTTCTCTGTCCAAATAATTTTCTTGCTACATGGTTAACACTCTATGAAATATAACCTTGTTTTAATCTGAGTAGATTGTTGGTTCAAAAAATAAACATGTTATGAGAAGTTTCATGGCAACTACATTTTTTTCCATCACGGTTATTGCAGCAATCTCCCCAGGTTTTGATCTCATCTGCCAATAGACTTTACAAAGAAGTTGTTTACCTTAGAATTCTTTTAAATCTTTACTGGCAACCCCAATTTCCAACCTGAAATCAGAAGCATTTAGTCTTCAACTGGTAGAGGGGGGTCTCTCTGTAGACCCCTTGAATCATACAATGGTGCTTTTTCTGTGACTTCTCTCTCTGCTTTTGATGTTTGTTTCCACGCTGACAATACTCCAATAGCATCTTTAACAAAGGGAGACAACCTGGTTCTGTTCCTTTTCACTCTTCTCCTTTCTCAGTGGCTCTTGCTTTTTAATGTGGGAGCTGGTACAAATGTGTGATCAGGTAATTAAGAAAAACACTGATATCTAAAGTATTATTCTCTTTAACGTTCTGACCTTTTCCAGCAGTTTTAGGTCTTGACACTCAACCTTTTGGTCAGTTTTCAAGGCAGTTTCCCTGCTTGGATTGTGTGCATGTACAAAGCTGTACCCAGCCAGATTGTAGGTACACAGACACTTGCAACCAAATGGAAATAACTTGCTTGCTAAATGTGCTTGCATGATTGTTTTTCGCAGGAAATTGTGTGTGCAAATATCTTGATTAAATTCAGGTTTCTCAGGCACAGTTTGGAAAATCTGTTGCTGGAAAAAAAGTAAATTTACATTTAAATGCACTCCTGCTACAAGTTAAATTCCAATTTAACCCTGTCAACAAAAATTAAGCTTATATATACAAAGGAGTGGTGTGATAGATTTACAATCAGATATGATGTATATGACTTCAAATATGATGGGAGTTAATGCTTTCTGAATTGGCAGATGATCTTAAGTTACAGACTGAAGTCTTAGGAACCTGAATGATGTTATTTAAAAGTTACTAAATGAAGTTTCCCAAGTTTCAGATGAAAAAGCTGCCTTTAATTAGCGAGTAGATGATTTTATAGGGGAAATAAACTAGATATACAAGACGTAAACCAAAGGATTAGAACACAAGTACTTAACAGAAGCCTCTCTAGAAAGCAAGTTGCTAAACTGAAAACTGTTACAAACTGTTTCAAAAAAAGTAATTTTGTTTTTAATTTGGGCTTCATAACATTTTTGCTGAATCAGGATACTTGAATCTGAGCAATCTCAATACTACATAAAGCAGGTATAAAAATCAATTTATTTTTAATTGTTCTCTCCCTGCCTCTCTGCCCTCCCTCCACTTCCATCAGCTTTGGGTATTCCCAGTCAAACTGGGCAGATTGGGAAGGGGTTGGAAGAGAGAGAGGAGAAAGTCATTTGTTTCTCAAGCGTAGTTCTGAAAAATCAATCCATGCTCTAAAGCCATAAGGAGATGCCAAATCAAAATGGTGTTAATCTAGTTACAGGGGGGATAATTATGCTACAGCCTCTTCTCTTTCTGAATGCTTTGATCATCAATCTAATAATAAATGCAGCTGATTTATAATGAAGTTAAAAGTGTATTGGGACTTCTATGTAGGAAGTGTAGAGTATAAGCTGAATGCTTCCATTGTGGTTTTGGAGTAGTGCAGAAATCACATTACTCAAATACTGTTAAATTAAGGCAAACTGGCTTAGTTTGTCTATATACAGATACTAAAGGCAGATATAAGAGGGTTATTTCCTTCAATATAACAGAACTAGAGGGTCATTAGAATGTTATTCACAGTAGTCAACCTAAAGTTTGGTATCTGTAGACGAATTTAAGTGACTGGAGCAGAAACATGTCCTCTACAGGCCAATTCAAGGCATCTATTTTATTTAGGTTTCTGGTAGGAGCATCTCTTCCCTAACCCCTCAACTCCCACTTCTTCTGAGTCGGTCTGCCAGGTTCTCTCTCTCTAGTGATGAGAAATAATGAAGAGATGCCACTGGGATAACTTATTAATAGAAATAACGATTAAGGAGTAACCATCTGTGTTCAGCTGTCTCTCTGAGTTTGGGCTTTGGCTGGGGTAGAGCTAATCTTCCTCACAGTGGCTGGTATGGGCTGTGTTTTGGGTTTGTACTGAAAACAGTGCTGATAATTCAGAGATGTTATTGCTGAGTTGCCTCTTTCATGTGGCATTTGGATGACTTTGTATTTGAGCTACCTGGTTTCTGATAGTTGTACTTCTGTCATAGCCAAAATATCTCATGAAGACAACATTTGTTCAGGGTGGTGGAATCCATGTACAATTAGAGCAATTGCGAGGGCCCTCCACCACCCAGTTCCTCAATGAGTGTGGAAATACTTCAAGAAGCCGGTTTGAAACCACTCTACATTTAGCTAGATTAGCTTAGACAGCCTGCCTAAGAGGATAAAGTTTTTAGTAGGAACACATGTTTTAGGAAGGGCCATCTATCTAATATTTCATATTTAGAAAGGACCACGTCTGCCATATCAGGGGTTCCCTGTGTAGCTTCATATCTGCAGGTTGTCAAGAGTGTAATACTCTTGACTCACTCTATGATGAAACCGTAATGGAAATAGATGTTTTCCACTGAGGATGGGGAGGAATCAGGGGATCCATTTTTCTTAAGGACGCTCAGACTAGAATGTTTAGCTCATCAGCTGCTTTCCAGTTAGTAGCCAAATATGTACCTTTGAAACAGATTGGAGGCCGAAGCAAAACATCAGTTCACCTGAAGAGCGGCTTCTCAATTTTCGCTCGTATTTTTAGTCCTTTTGAAATAAAGAACCTAAAATTTCCACTAAGACTTTGTCTAATGAGAGGGGTTTTTTGTTTTTTTTTAGTTGATATGTTTTTGTTGGGGCTTTTTTTGGTGTTTTTTTTTAAATAAGTGTTAAAAAGGTATTTTAACAGAGGTCACGGAGTTACTTTTCCCTGGGTACCAGACCAGCAGCACGTGGTAATAACTATTAGTCAGTAACAAGTCAGGCTGGATTCAAGTGTGTTACAGCTCCTGTGAAAGACTCTTTTTACTCTTCTAAGCGGTCAGGCAGGCAAATAATAATTTGTTTCTTAATTCTCTGTGATTTGGTTATCAACCAAAATGAATTTCTCTTTGAAAAGATGAAAGGTAAGAAATATGTTCCGATTTGTTTCTCTGCAGCTGTTAAGAGTGTAAAGATTGGGACAGAGTTACACAAGGGAAAACCAATTTTTTTTCTCCTCAAGTGTTTATTTTGGGTACTACAGTTTTTCTTGTATTTGCATTAGGGCCATTTGTGGCAGGTTTTTTGTTCTGCTCTGAAAACTTACTTGATAGGTCATTTTGAAATAAACCATTGCATATTTCCATGATAGAGAAGTAGCAGCTTGTGTGTTGCTATCCCATTTACTTCAGGCAGATCAAACCCATTAATGTATGTTAATGTAAATTAGAAAATAACAGCATTTTTGTTCTTTAAAATAAGCATGTCAGTAAAATTATTAAATACCAGAAAAAAAAGAAAAGGCTGAGATGAGATGATACTATTTGATGAATGAGAAAATTAGGCTGTTGCAAATAATATTTGAGATTTTCTACTCTAGTTTATATGCAAATTAATACCACATTTACAGATTGAAAGCAGAGTCATTACATGGACAGAGATTGCTGAGATGTAATTAATACTGAGTTTTGCTTTATCTTTCTCAGACTTGTCAATAAACCAAATGCAGAAATGTTAATTAAGTACTCTTGCCTTGTAACTGTTCCTGTTTTGTACACTGAACATTCATTTTTTCAAGTTGGGGATTCACTCTTACAGGAGGCACAAACTTGGAAAGGCAGGTGACGCAGTGCACTCTGAACAGCACAGGCTGCATATTACCAACAAGTTTGGTAAATGTGTTTAAAGCATCATGAAGGAAGAGTTTTCTGGGCAAAGGAGGCCTGTGGAAGTTAGTTCCACCTCATTCAGCCCTCAGTGGTGATGTTTGGCTCATAGACATGTCGGATGCCCGTCCCTGTTATGGTGGATGAGTTGTTGAAGGGACAGAGACTTTTTTTTTCTTTTGATGTCTGAATGTAAGATAATGGATTGCTACTATTGCTGCTTATATTTTATCTTGTATTCCTTGTTTTCTACAGAAAGACGTGAGAGTGAGTGAAACTTGAAAGTCAAAAAAATTGACTTATGATCATCATCATGGCTAGGCTTCGCGAACGAAGATTTGGGAAGGGCACTACCCACGCTTGCTACAAGCGCGCTGGTG
>JAWMRA010000001.1:3539227-3579068 GCA_035584735.1 Pseudotriccus pelzelni | reverse complement strand
GGGAAAGGGCTCAGAAAGTGCATCGCCATATCTGACTTGGCCGCGCTGGCCCTCGTGAAGCATGATTAACATTTTGATAGAAGATAATGAAAAACTTCTGTAATATGGCAATGAAAACAGTAAAGAAGAGCACGTGAATTGTGGATTGGTGTGGATGGTTACCTTGTGACTGTGTAACTATTTGAGCATTAGGAATTTTGGACTCAACTGTGTTGAGAACAGTGGAGAAAAATTATTAAGGAGGAGGGATGTGTTAGATGAGAGTAGCAGGCTATGAATCACAAAGTCGACATGGGCAAAATCTTCTGCAGTGGGAGGGGACATGGTACAAGAAGGACTTTGATTACTTTGCTTACTTTTAAAGAAATAAATCAGTCTGATTCCTGAAGTGATGCCCTGTTTGCATCAAAAGAAAGAAAAAAGAGGATCAGAATGTGAAACCAAAAACTTCAGAGAAGCTGTAGCAATTTATTTCTTAAAAACACTGTAGGGTAGAGAAATGATGCCCTCTGTCCTCTGAGGTTGTGTTGCCTGGGTGTGGCTGCTGGCACAGCTGGCAGTGACACGCTGGAGAGCAGAGCAGGGGATGCTTCCAGTCTACTTCAGACTCTTCTCCCCACTATCAGCCTTTGGCTTGACAGACTAAACACTGGAAAGGCTTGCTGATGAAAGATAAGAACATGCTTTCATATGTACACAATGATTTACAAATTAACAGTAAGAAGTACTGCAAAACTAAAAATGTTTATATACCCAAGAAAATCTTAACATATTCTTATCCTTCATTGAATTTTCTTTGCATTATCAAACAGCTGCATATTTTCTAGCTCCTTTTGATCACTTTTGCCAAAACAAAATTAATATAAAGAACTCCTTTGAACTCAAGAAGATCTGACAGAGGCTTAGTCTTTCAAATGCTGAATTTTGAATCTATTAATTCTAACACAGAAAGGAATCAAGGAAGACTTTCATTTTAAACCCAGAAGTTTGTTTTGGTTCTTTTCTTTCTGGTATTATACCAGCAAACTTATTTTTCCTTGGCAAATGTTTTCTGAGATAATGCTGCTTGTAACACCCTGCTGCTAGTTCTGCCTCTCATGTTTTTATAGGAGGAAGGCGAGATAGGGACGTTTTATAGCAAGTGAATTTGGCCTTAGAATTAATTCTAAACTAAATCTGCCTCATGGCAAGTGTTTCTAAAGCTGTTGCTGTGGCCTGGTCTTGGTGTGCTCCTTAGGGCTTGGTTTTTCTGTGTTTTGGTGGTGTAGTGCCTTTTTGTCTTCGGTAAGGAATGACTTGCGAGATGAAATTCTGAAAATTCACCCAAGTTCATGCGGTGTAGTAATTTGGACGTAGAATCCAAACTGCACATATTGCTAGATAAGTAGATATTTTACAGCTTTAAAAAATGACATTACCCTCTACAGTATGTGTATAAAAAGGAGGATAAATTAAGACTATGACTTTTGGCCCTTAAGTTTGATAATTTGGTGTAACGCTTAATTTTGTGAGAATCTATGCTGAAGTTCTGTTCCATCCACTGAAACTATGAGCTTGAATGGACCTAAAGCCTCAACTGAGTGACTGGGGTGTCCTTCAGCTTCCCAGAGCTTTCTGGATGACAGCACAGGATAACTGAGGCAGAAGGAGGCTCTCTTGGAGGCTGGAATGGAAACCTTCCAGGTCAGACCAGACCAATCACAGCTCAGTTCACTGAGTCTCAGAACTGTGCAAGGATGGAGAGACCACACAATCACTGTGGGCAGCTGCTGCAGTGCCTTCCTGCCCTCACGGATGGAAAGGCTGCTGTCACATCCCTCCTCAGGCACTTGTTTCTGCAGGCCAGACAATCCCAGCTCCCTTTGCTACTCATCCTCGGTCAGTGCTTCAACTCCCTTTATATTTTGCTGGCCCTCAATGGGACTTGCTTCAAATTATTGGAGTCTGTCCTGTGTTTCTGTAGACCCATTTCTGTACCTCCCCTGTAACAGCAATGTGAAAAGGAGGCACGTGGAAAATCAAGCTGGCTTTTGTACTGCCTTTGCTTGCTCATTTGTCACCTCCATTTTAGACATAGTTGAATTTTTACAACTTGCCTTAATCTTGAGTGAAGTGTTTGATTATTATTCAATTGCAGCCTTAAAAAAAGCTGCAACTTAAATATTGAACTAGTAACACAATAGTGCAATTCTACTTTAGCATTCAATAGGGGCAGGAAAATAAACATTAAAATAAGTATTTGTTATTATTTCTCTTTATTTACAGCTGGAAAAAGTAACAGAACTTTCAGGTGGGGGTGTGAGTGTGTGTTGGCTTCCTAAGGGCAAACCAACCTCCTGGATTGGGTTTCACTTGTTCACCTGTTTTGAGATCAAGGTTCTCCAGCCTGTTAGAAGAAAATTCAGTGTGTTGTCCTGCATAGCCCTGATGTGTTGCTTTTGGTTGAGGACATATTATTTCTTGGCAAGAGGAAAAGATCTGTTAAGAGATGCTTTCTTACGAATGAGTCAGACCTCTGGTATTTGTAAAATGTCGTCCTCTGAAACTGGGTCTGTGCTGGCTGTCAGAATTCATGGATCCTGGAGACTTTCTAACGTTGTTTGCCTGAGTTGTTCTGTCAGCAAGTTAAACTTGGACACACATTTGTCTTGGGCTCAGCCCTGTTATGTTTGAGAGTGTAGAAAACGCTGTAATGTAACTTTAGGGTCAGTGAGTTTTAAACAGTGATGAATTTCAGCTCTGAACTCCTTGGGAGTTGTGGTTTTGTTCCCAGTCATGCCAGGGATGGATAATTCTCAAAAACAGGTTAAACGGCCCCTCAGTGAAAGAAATGGCCTGAAAAGGTGGAATGGAGCAAAGTTTCATGTGGAACCTGATGCACCTGAACCCCCGCCTTGGCACTGGAGCAGATCCACCTTCTGCCAAAGGCAAAGGTGAAGGAGAGAGTCTTTGGCCACACTGAAAGTTGTTGGAAGCAGAGCTATTAAGAATAGAGGTAGAAAGCAAGTGTCTATTGATGGACCACAGGATTAACCAGTATTTAAGAAATAAATTTTTTAAACTTGGCCTCTTTCTGCTCCACTTCCCAAGAAACTGGTACAGGCAGAGTTCAGTGGAGGATGGATCCTGTAGGTAAATGGAGGACAAGATGCCATATGACAGGAGAAAAGGAGTTTCTTTTTGGCAGACACTGAATGGAAAAATAGTTTAAGTAAAACTTGCTTACTAAAAAAAACAAACAACATATAAAATATATTTTTGTAGAATGAAAATAAGAATGCTTTACAGCTCTTACTTCAGTATCATGTCATGGGTTGGATGAATGCCAATGCAAAGTGAAAAGGAATGAACACCAACGTTGCATTACATTGCTGAATGTTGAATCCCTCTGTGCAGGTGCTTTCTTCCTATTTACAAATAGCTCTGAGCCCTGGCTCTGAAAAAAGCCCCAAAAAACAGTACTGCAATGACAAAGAGTCTGTCACATGGATTTATGTGCTGCAGCTCTGCATTATTCATATAAGCACAAGGGATGAGAAAAGAACATATGTGATAAACAGAACAACAAGCAAGTGATAATTATCAACAAGCTGATAATTTAGTTTTATAGGTACTTACCAGACACACAATACTGTTATTTACAAAAAAGGGGGCTTATAGTACACATAGTGAATGTCACGTTACTTGGGGCTTACGATGTCTTGAGCAGTGTGATATGGTTATGGGCCCTATAAAACTGCCAGACATTGTTCCTTATCCAAACTGAAGAGTCAGATAATGCTCATCATCTTGGGGAGTGACTGAAGATTTAAAGCAGGTTATTTTATAGTGCTTGCTAAGCCACATCACCAGCTCAGTCGTTCTGTGCAGGAAACTTAGCTGCTGCTGAACAGGAATATTGCACTTCATAGTGGACTGACTGGACTGTTAAACTGGCACCTGACTTTTAAAGATTACATTAAATCCCAATAAGGAGGTCAGTGCAAAGGCCATGTGTGACTTAAACTTTATTTTAGGGTTTCAGCAACACTCAGACCTTGTATTCAAGGGGCATTCAGATGCAATACATCAAAGAGAACAGGAACAAAAGAATACAAGGTCTTCTCTGGGGAATGGATTCCTCCAAAATCATCTTTTTGAGGCTAATTTCTGATATTTAGGCACTTGTAGAAATCTTGGTCTGTTAAATTGAAATGTTTTTTGTTGTTTCTGTGGTAATTTATCTTTTCACGGCTTTACAAGAGATGATGATTCTCAATTTTATCAAATATATTTCCATGTTCTTAGGGAAATGTTTAGTGTTTTCCTGAAGTTTCAACTCGGTGTTGAGCCTGGATTTAGTAAGGGGTCTGGAAAGTAAATGAACTATTAGTAATATGAATATCTTAGTGTACTGGTAAGATCTTTGCAAGTATCTTTTGGTATTCTCCCTCGGCCCAATCCACCTCCTCTCATCCCTGCCCCCCCCCCCCCAAATTACATGCAGGCATGATTTATTTTCCTCTATACTACAATTGGATATGAAGAAACAAATCAGGGGAAGACAACCAGATCAAATAGAAAGTACATCTGAAAATGAGCAAGGGCACAAAACTTGTAGTCCTCTAAAAGCACAAACCTGGTTTTGCTCAAGCTTTGCCTTTTAGCAGTATAATTGCTAACAGGACAGTAAACCAAAATGGGCCAATGTGCCGTTTGATTTTTACTAAACAGGTGTATTCTCCCTTTTTGACTAGCCAAGCATGTGTTAGAATGCTACAAATACTACTTAGTTGCCTTTTGGTATCATTAAGGTATCACAGAATTTCTGAAGCTTAAGGTGATTAATTTCTTAAGGTGGTGCCTGGTGGCTCAAAGGGAAGAGGGTCTTTATTTTGGGAAGCTAAAAATACACTTTTAGACTGAATGACCCAAACTCTTGCCTCTGAAAGCACATGTTAATGTGTTGTACCTAGGTTTGTCTGCTCAGCTGTTGCTATACTATGGCTATTGGCTCTTTCTGTTTGCTGTGGTTTTTTACCAGCAAACATTAGATACGTGAAGTTTGTTGAAACATTTATTATGGAAAGTCCCATAAAATCTGACATCCATTTCTCCTACCAAGCTAGGAGAATTGTTCTGTTATACTAGATTTTAGTTCTGGAGATAAGACTTGAAAATTAACTTTTAAGTTTGGGCTTCCTGCTTTTCCAATCCTCTCTGTATGTTTTCCTGACCAATTATTTTGTTATAAACCCATAATTTTCATTGAAGCTTCAAAGTGCTTCATGATTTGCAAGGCCTTGCAAAGAGCAGTTCCCCCAGAGGTGATGCCAGTACTAAATACACAGATTGAGAGGCATAAAAATGAGGCCAGGAATGTTCCAAGTCAGAAAATCTGGATCGAAGCTGGTGAGAATCAATGGAAGTCATTGATTGGATTCATTCAGTGTTGACCCGTTCCCTGAATAACTGACTGTTGTTTTATGACAGCCATCCACCTTTACAAATCTTCACAATTTAATATTTCCAATTAAATTATTGGCTTGCTTGTGAATGTTAGAGTATATAATAATGTTATATAAAATAGGAAGCAGAGTAAAAAGTAAATGAACAGGAAAAAAGTGGAAGTCACGTTTTGGTCTGATAAATCCATTTTCTGTAACTTCATTAAAGGCTTATATTTTTGTCAAGGTTTATAAAAATCCCCTGGAAGAACACTGTGGAAAGAAAGGTGTCTGAGACATTGGAGGCTGCAGTGATTGCAGGGAGTGACTTGTTTTTCTTGATGCCATTGGTACATGCAGACACATTTTTTGTCTCAGCATGATTCGACATTTGGTTTTCTGCTCAATAAGCTACTTAACAGACATAAAATTCAATCTTCAGGAATTCTGAAGTCGTTTGCTTGTCTTAAATATCTTATATTCTAAACTAGGTGTTTATGGTCTCTATGATTAAAACAAGAGATGGGACAACATTAGTGTCCTGACCAAATATAACCTTTTTCATAGGATGTGATCAAATAATTTAATGGAGAACTTGAATAGATTTTTTTCCAGTCTGGTGTCTGTTACATCCTGCAGTTAGAAATAAAGTGAAAAATTATACCTCCGACACAAAGAGAACACGCTATGAAAATGCTGCAGAGGATAATCTTAACATTTACTCAACCCTGGTGTCACAGTGAAATTTGGGTGCCTTTTAACATCTCCCAGTGCCATATTTGAGTGACATTTATCATCACTCCTGAGGGCATTGCTGGAAATGAAGCGTCAAAGGCAGCTGAATCAGAATGGCTGGAGTTGTGTAACTCAGCTGGCTTTACAAGGACTGGTAATTTGCAGAGTCTTTAATACGGTTTTGTTTGGGTTTTTTGTCTGGTTTGATTTGTAACTTGTTTTAGTTTTTGGTTGCTTGTTTGTTTTTTTTAATGTGCCTAAAACTGAACTTCATAGGCCATTTCTGATGGCAAAAGAGTTTTCTCTTCATACACTTTCAGTCATTAACAAGAGTGGCAGCTGATGATCTGAATAGTAGATCTTTGCTGCACTTGCTGCACTTTACCCTGTGAGTCTCAGGGGGAACAGCAATTAATTTCCCAGGCAGTTGGGTCACAGCTGTTTCCTGGGTTAAAGGGATTTATTCAGTGTACATGACAGGATAAAAGATGTCTCTTAGCCATCAGCAATGTTTTTAATAGTTTGAGGATCAACTGTATTAGTGCTCCTAATACGTTAATAAATCCCACTTGAGGAGTTTGTTTCAGTCACTGCATAAATACATTGGTTTCTGCTTCATTTTTCTCTTCCCATGTTACTTCTGAATTCTGAGATCTTTCGTGACCTTAGTCCTGCTGAGCTAAACTTTCATTTCCTCCACATCATCCTGTGCCATATATTTAATAGACTGTCATTTATTAATCATCTCCAAATGCAAATGAAAGATGTCAGGTGATGGAGCCCATGTCATCTATTCTCTGGGGCCTGAAATTCTCTGCCCAGGCTATTGGATTTGTGGATCCAATCAGTTCTGTGGATATGTTGAAAAACCAGGAGAGCACCCAGCCAGTATCTCAGGTGTTCCAGGCAGCTTGGCAGAACTGTGGGGTCTCCTCTTGTTGCTGGATTATTATTTCCCCCCTCTCTGTACAGTGCCTTGGGATTCTCATCATGAAAGGTGCTTTATAAATGTATGTTGAATAGCTAAATACTGAGCTAATTTGTAGAACATCTTGATAATATTTTAAACCTGAATTAGGTTATTACCTTGATTGCATTTGACTAATGTGCCAGCTCATTAGGAAGCTGGCATACATAAAGTAAGCATATTATGGTAAAGAATGAATCAAATTTTACTGGCATCTCTTAGGAAGACATCATGTGCAGGGGAATAAGGAATACAGAAATCAGAATGAAAGCGTGCAGTTATTAAAAAATGGTTCTCTTCTAATTCAATTTCTGAAGTATAGATGGAAAAATAACTCCTTCTTATTCAGTAAAATTTTTCCAAAACTCTTCTTCCTTTTTTTCCCACTTCTAACACGCTTCTTAAAATAAAGAAACAAAACTTAGTTTTTATGACTGTGACCAAGATACCTGGTAGTATGACTCTCCTGATCTCAAATGCCAAGTTTAATTCTGAAATAACAGCTGTAATGTGTGACAGGGTGGTTGTGGATTTTAAAAGAATACAGGAGAACCCTGGGGAAACCAGCAGAGGGTTGCTTTTGAAGTATCAAAGTAAAGAAAATCTGCTAATTTTTCTTCATATCTTTTCAATGTAGCTCTTTTTTGGACACTGTTTACATGAGGGCCAGAAGCAGCAGGGTAGGTACAAAAGTCAAATGAAACAGAAGATGCTGAGTAACAAAGATAACAGATATTCCTAAATATGTGATTGTTTTGTACTTTTCAGTGCTCCAGCTTTCTTTGGACTGTAAAGGAGATTTTTTTACTGCTACCAGGCTGTTTTTCTGTAGCCCCATTTGACATAAGAAAAATGTAATTCTTCTCTAGGTAACTTCCTTATAAAAAAGGTTGTGGTACCTACACGTGCTGTGCGCACAAGGAGGTTTGGATCAGAGTTCAACAAGCAAATGGGAAAGAGCTATTTCTTTATCTGCCTCCTTTTCCTTTTGGCTGCTCGTAAGAGGGGAAGGGATTGAGGTGTGTTACAGGTGATTTGATGTTACAGCAGGAAATGTCATGTTCCACCTTTTGGGAGCTTTCAGGATTTAATATCTCCTGGTGCAAGAGAAAGCAGTGGAAGAATCATGACTTGAAAATGTTAGGAATGGCATGTAAATGGCCTTTGGTGATGATGTTCCCTGGTAGCAATGCCCATCTGCCAAGTGTTCCATGAATCCGTTAGTATTCCTGCTATACTTTCATTATGGGAAGATCTGATCTTTGTAATAGAGAATTCAGGTTGTTCTCACGTGGGTTTTGGATGAATGTAGCCTGAGTTTAACGAGGCACATCCACATTGCTTTGCACTGATGCCCTTAACTGAAGTGGTGTTGCTCCACTGGTATTGAAGGTGTGGGTTAAAGCTCAGGTCTGATGAACTTCAGAAAAGTGTAAAAATCTGTGAATTTTCATCAAGTTTGCTCTTGCAGAGGGTGGCATTGGTGGTATTAGTGTATAACCTAATGAGTTTAATACTGCATTGCTAGTCTTTAATCATGTCAGGTTCTGCTGTTCATCCTTAGTTAATATATGTCACAGACTAATGAAAGTGTCAAGGTTAAACATATATCAGGGGTACATTGTAGGGAATGATTTTTTGTTCTGGAAATAAGTTCATTTTCTTTTCTGTGATTTTTTTTTTTCCCTTTTCTTCTCCCTCTACTCCTACCTCCTTCTAATTTTTTAATGTTTTGAGCAAAATGTTTGTGTGGCTTCTTTCTTCTGCTTCTAGAATGTTTTGTGATTCCCTGGTTTAATTAAACAAGTTTTCCTCAAAGAATCTCATACTTTTACTGGGCTACACCAGTTGGACCTCATTTGGCATGAAGGGAAATACTGGTTTCCACATCATTTCGTTAAGAAACCCTTGATAATTGTAGAAATACTTCTAGGAATCCTTGTAGACACTGCATAGGGAGGAGCTCACAAGGAAATGGAGAGCTGCCACTGCCTCATCTTGGTGTTTGAGAAGGAGGGCAAAAGGAGGCACGAGACAAAAAGGTACCTTCATGCAGTGTGAACTTTAAGACATTATTGAATGTGACTTATACAAAATGTAAAAGCTCTTTGGGGGCCCCAAAACTGGATTTTAAGTGAAACTGAAGCCTCAGCTACTGCTCCTTTTCACAGATGTTTTAATAAATGCGCAACTAAATAAATGAACTCGCTGTTTGCATAAAGTCACTGGCAAATGGATGGGAAGATATGGTTGAGCTCCTTAAGAAAAGCCAAATGTCAATCACATGGAACAAAAATAAGGACCTGAGCTGGAGACAGATAGTTTTGACTCCCCTAGGCTTTAGAGTTGACAGTGTTCATCACCCTTACCAGACTGGATTGCTGTGAAAAACAGGTTGAAAAGGGGTTAAAATTATGTTAATTCTACTTCAATTAGATTCTTAAAAAAATCATGGAAGGTTATTTCTGTGGTTTATTTATTGTGGGGGTTTTGTTTGTTTTGTTTGTTGTTTTGGTTCTTTGGTTTTTTGGGTTTTTTTTTTAGTTCTGAGCTGCCAGTTTTAAATGTCGTTATTACAATAATTTGCTCCTTTTTTTGCATGCTTGGTTTTAAGTATTTCTGCTATGCTTGAGCAAGTGATTATTTCAGGTAGCTCTGCTTCCATTCTCCTGGGTTTGTGGAGCTTTGCTGTGAATTCTGCACATTCTTCTGCATTGAGCCTTTTAACATCCATTCAGTGCAAGTGTAGCAGTAAGAACCCTCTGAAATATGAAAGGCCTGGATGCTGTCAAGAACCTTATCAAGTCAGTAAATTATCTGATGTAGTGTTGGGTCCTCCATGACTTCAGTTTTTTCACCCTGACATTAAATGAAGGAAAAACAATTACTGTCAGTGTACAAGTGCTCCCTATCCTGTGTCACATCAAAGAGCTCTCCTGATTAAATAAAATTATCTCCTCCTCACTGTTCTGTTGTTCTGATGCTGCAATTTCTGCCTGACAGCACTACCTGCTCATTAATCTTTTTTTTTCCTCTTTCTTTTTCTCCTTTTATGGCTGGTAAAGGTTTAATTTCTAAGCAGGGCAATTCAGTGCTCGGATTCTGGTATGCAGTGTTAAAATCCCGTGATTTCCCCAATATAGTTCTTGAAGATATGAGACTTGCCACATTCTTAGGCTGACTAAAGTAGAAACAAGCATAGCAAAGGCAGCTTTGTCACAGCAGAATGATTTGGAAGTTTTTGGGTGTCCAGAAAAGTTGAAAAGCTGTTGCAGGATATATATCTTATGTTCCTGATGTCTGATCTGATCCTTCTGGTTTCAGGGGGTGCTGGATTACAGATATCTGCCGAGTGTAAAATGTGGGATCTGGGTAAGGATTCTCATAATCCCCCAAACCACTGCCTTGTTTGAGGGGATTCTTGTGCCAGGTGATCTGTTATCAATGACTGGGGGTTTCAGGATTCCTTTCCAGCAGTTCTAATAATCTTTGGGAGAGGCTGAGGACTTTACTTTTCTGCTTGTTGCCTCTAATATTTACTAGGAATAAAATAAACCTCCTTATATTTGGAAGGTCTGTTAAAACTGTTTTCACGTTGGCTAAATATGTGTCTACTTTTGTGCTATAACAGTCTGATAAGAAACTTGGGCAGCACAGGAACATAATATATTTAATAGCTGATTTCACTCCCAATGCACAGAAGCATCTCTAGCACATTATTTTGAATTTCTGTGATTTTTCTGTGTTTTTTTTCTGTATATGAGAGAAAATTGGACAGTTGTGCAGCAAGAGCTGTATTGGAAAATCAGTGGGGGAAACAAAACAATCAGTGTTGTTGTCCTATGAGCTTCTGAAGGTTTGAATTTTGATCAGATATGTATATCTATACAGATAGATTCGTAATATCAAAGCTAAAAAGTTCTAATGGTGATTTTTAGTTTTAATGGTGATTTTTAGTACTAATACATTTTTAATTCTGAAGT
This sequence comes from Pseudotriccus pelzelni, assembly GCA_035584735.1. Classification (NCBI taxonomy): domain Eukaryota; kingdom Metazoa; phylum Chordata; class Aves; order Passeriformes; family Tyrannidae; genus Pseudotriccus; species Pseudotriccus pelzelni. The sequence goes on along the minus strand of JAWMRA010000001.1, from coordinate 3,567,957 downwards.
GTATTTTTATGTGTTCCTGCACATTTGTTTTCATCAGTTGACAATGGACTGTATACAAGAGTAAACATAAGACCACTATTAGAGTTTTGAAAATGGACCTTTTAGAAACCTGGATGGAATAATGGTGGTATTGAGCAGATGAGTGACATAAAGCTGAGAGAACTCAGAGCAGGTGCAGAACAACAGTTGGAATTTCACAAATGCAGAATGTTTTCCTTGAGTCTCCACTCAACATTCCAGCATTCAGACATTTCATGTAAATGGTGTTACCTTTCTTCTGTATCTTGAAATCACTGAGCTATATTTGTAAGATAGAGGTTTTTACTACTTTCTGTCAATTTTTAACCATCAATGCATACAAATTTCATTCATATTGCAGAAATGCCAACTATTTTCTCCTTTTGCTGACTGAGAGGCATTACTTTAGTCAATGGAAAACTTGAAAACTTCAGGAACACGAGGAAAAGGTTTTGTACCTTCCCCTCGGTCTTTTGCACTGTGTGCTGACAGCTTCATTTTCTCACCAGTGCTGTCATTTTTACCTGTCTTCAAATTTCACTGTGTTCCAACTTCTGAAGCACAGTGAATAAAAGAAATAGCCATTATCCTTAAGGAAAAGAAGTTAGTTAGGGAGGAAAAGTGATTTCTGGGCGGTGGTTACATGATTTTTGAGTGAGTGTGGAACAAGAATTGAGCTTAGAGCAGGCATGTGGTTTGTGCCACATTAAGAGGGTTTTTCTTTTGCTACTTGGAACTCCAGATTTGGGTTCAATTTGTTGTCAAACAACATTCAGTGACAAAATACCGGAACTGCTGAGCAAAGATTAATCATGTGTAAATGTTTCAAACACTGGGAAGGATAACTCGGTGCATGTGTTTCTTGTTTCAGTCTGGAGTGATTTCACCCCGTACAATTACCTGAACCAAAACAATGCCCAAAGTTGACAGTGGAGGTGCCAGCTCACTGAAATGTAAAGCTCCAGTCTCTACAAACCGCAAGTGGAGTGTGAAGGATTAGTTTGAACCCCTCCAGACACAGATTATGAAGAGGTGACAGAAATGAAGTGCTGGCTGAAAGGATAGAGGTTTATCTAAAGCACCGTTGTTGCTCCACTATGTTTTCAGAACTTAGGTGTCCTTGTCATCTTCTGAGTTGTCTTTCCAGTCTCTGTGCTAATTCCACATATTCTCCTCTTGCTTTCTCATCCTGCTCTGCAAAGCAGAGCTGCCTGTGGAAGAGGGGCTGCCCTGGGAGCATTGCTATAACTCTTGGGCACTTTCACATATTATTCCTTGTGGAATTCAGCACTAGGAAACGGCAACGGTGCCTCAGGAGGCAGAGTGGGAACAGCTCTGGAGGTGGGAGGGATTTGTCCAAAGCCCATCCCACCTGACAGGTTTTCTGTAAGGCTGGAATGCAGTGGGTGTAGGCATTGTTCCGGAATAAGTGCACACAGCGAAGGGGAAGCTCTTTGTGCTTGATTTCAGCAAGTTAATTATCACCTTTCATCTCTTTCTGCAACTTTCAGGGAACAAAAGCTCTGTAACTGTAGGTGTGGCGTGAGGAAGTGTGTGCACACATGTAACATCTGCTCTGAATCAGCAGTGGACTTGGTGAACAACTGCTAAAAATGCTGTTCTAAATACTGAGTTGCATCGAACAAGATAATTTGGGGGGGGTTATTTTTTCTAAAAGACGTTTCTATTTGATACCTGTGTATCAAGATATTCTTTCTACTCCACGTGCCAGAAATGTGAGAATTTTGTGTCTTCTGTAATGCAAGAAAGCCGAGGTACTTGATGTCTTCAGATTACAGTGAGCGATGTTATTTGAGTGGTAGGAGTGATAGACCACTTTAAAATTTTTCTTTATGTTTTGTCCTTTGTGCTTTTCTCTGATATCTCTCATATTATATTGTCACCAGATAAACTGTTTTCTGCATCAAATAGAGACACACCCCATACCAGAACTGGTCAATGGTTTCCAAATGGGTTGCTTAACAAATGTAAAAAATTTAAGATACAATTGCCTGTTATGAAGGTTCCTAATTTTCATTTGACTTAAATTGCTCCTGTCTTTCACCATCTTCCTGCTCAGCCAGTCATTGTTTGTACCTGGATGCTTTTCAGCCTGACAATATATTCTTTGACATAAAAGGTTTCAGGAACTAATGATCAGGTGAACTTTGTGTGCCAGAGCCTCTGTGTTCTTTGCACCCTCTCGTGTTAGATTTTAAATTCTGAGCATTCTACATTATTAATTTCTGAATAACATGTAAAATCCACATGTTTTGGCAAAAAGTTTGGGTGAATGTGCCGTATGTTGAGTGATGAAACAAGCACGAGAGGCAGTGCATTATTTTGAGGTTTTTATATCACCACTGGGTCTCATACCTCAGAAACACTAAATAGACAATTTGCAATTTTTTGCAATTTTTGGTGCTCAGAAGAAGCCCTTGATGTTCAGCATGGTCATAATTGCATTCAGTTCTGGCAAAAGTCTTGTGCTCTGTTAATTAGAAACTTACAGTCATTGTAGGGCAATTCCCAGGTTAGGCAGTCTGGGAGGAGTTAAGAAGGTAACTAATGTCCTTCTCTCTGGCTGATAAGCTGAACTACAAGAAATACTTGTGGGTCTGGTTTTTATTTACTTTTTCCTGCTCCTTTGCCTGTCACTGCCATATCTCCTTAATCAGCCAGAAAGTGGAAGAAGGGGAGGGAACGTTGTTCAGAAGCAATGAGAAATGAAGCTGGAGAAACCGTAGGAATTCTGACATGAGTAAAGAGACTAAGAAAGAGGGGGGGGGAAAGCATAAATATCAAGGGACAAGTCAAAACAGTCTTCTGCAGCTGAAGATGAATGTCAGGTGAGATCTAAAGGATTCTGTGTGAATGTGCTTGGGTTCCTTTTCCCTGCTGGAGAGTAAGAGGTGGCTCTAAAACTTAAAAAGGGAAAGATCTAAGCTTTCTGGCCTCCAGAGCAGAGTCTGGGCAGGTTTTGGAGGGGAAGTAACTGTCTCTCTCTGTATTCTTCAGATGTATAAAAGTGTAATTCCTGTGATTGTTGTCTTCTGTGAAGAATCTCTCTTCCCCAGACTGCGGTGTGCGTCAGACACTTTGTCAGCTGCCTTTTCCCTACTGGGAATGAAGATGAAAAGCCAAAAGGCAGAACAGGAGGGAAAAAATGACTAATTCTGGTTGAATTAAAAATTAGTCCACAATGTCCAAAGCTCTTACTACAAGATGTACTTCTAGGTCTTAGTTAATCTAAAGCTGCAACTTGGACCAAGTTCTGGGTGTTAAACTGTGAGAAAGCAGGAGTGGTGTGCATCAGTGAAGAATGGTTTCTTACTTTAAGTATCTTGTAAGATCACTTGCTATATTTTGCTATTAGGAAAAATTAATGTGGCTGGAAATGTTTTAAAAGAGAAGGAAAATGGCTGTACCCAGGATTAATTGCAACACAGCTGGCAGTTCTGGGGGGAATCAAAATGTATCTGCCAAGACCTTATTACATGGACTGAATCTGTGAGCTGGATGATAACCACAGTACCCTAATAGCATAAAAACAGAGAGTCTTTAAGGTTGGAAGGAACTACTGGAGATCATCTGGTTTAAAACTCCTAATCAAGTAGAACCAGCTGGAGCTGTTTGCTCAGCACCATCAATATCTCCTTGATGGAGACCCAAACACTTCTGGGCAACCTGTCCCAGTATTTGGCTAACTTCACAGAGGAGAGAATGTTTTCTTGTGTTCAGATGGACTTCATGTGTTTGGCTTTGTGTCCACTGTGTCCTTCCCACTGGGCAAGACTTTGCTCCTGAATTCCCTTGCCTCACCACATTTTCATTAAGCTTTATTTTGTTTAGACTGAACAGTGCCAGCGTTTTCAGCTTTTCTTCATGGGACAAATGCTTCAGTCCTTTCATCCCTGTGGCCCTGCACTGGACTGGCTCCAGTAAGCCCATGTCTCCCTTGGACTGGGGACTGCAGAGCTCCACTCAGTATCCAGCTGTGGCCTCACCTGTGTGGAGCAGAAGGGAAGGATGTTGTCCCCTGATGTGCTGGCAACGTTTTCATAGCAGAGACTCTGATGCTTCTGGCCTCTTTTTTGTGCTGAGTGTGTATCATTCCTCAGTTTAACTGAAATTCTTGCTCTTTGTTTTAATTTGTCCTTTGCTGCCCAGCTCACGTTTGGTTTTGCAGTAGCTGCACAGAGAGGCTACACAGGTTTTCATTTAAATCTGAGCAGAAAGTTAAATAAAATTGATGTTGGAGTGAGGTAAGAGGTATTCCATATTCCAAAATCCATCTGGCCTGTAAGAAAAGGTAAGTATTGGAAGGAATCACATGGCCCTGAGATCAATTAAAAAAACTTAATCTGGAACCTTGTTCAAGACTCTCAAGCTTTATGTCCTAGCCCTTGTCTTTAGGGGGTTACTTTACCTGCTTTCTCTGTATTTGTGCGAAAAGTACAAGCTCCTTGGAGTGAGAGTTGTTTCTGCCGTGTCTGTGCCCAGCACTGAGACATTGCTCATTGCAAGTGGCCTCCGAATTTTGGACTAGGCACAGGCATATGGCTTGTCTCCTGATCTACTTCAGAGAGTTGCAGAACTGCCTGCAAACCCCTGGGACTGCACAAAGATCTTGGAAAAGAACACCCTCAAGGGAGTGCAGTATTTTAACTTGTGAGCAGCTTGGCTTTTCAGTTCTTAAACTGAAGTTCATGAACCGAGAAATATATTTTAATCACATTTCTTCTGACTTTGCTAAAACCCCTGTTAAGTCTATTTGCATTTCTGAGTAAGCCATAGAAGGATTAAATGCTATTTTCTTACTGTGCCTTAACTCTGCATTGTGTGTTTGAAGTAGAAGTGTGACAAAGGCTTGAAATGGAAAGTTCCTCTGAAAAGGAATTACTGTTCTTTTTAAAAACTTTTCTTTTTTCATGCTCTGGAGATCTCACGCTCCCTTATAACAGTTGATAATACTTATATCTGTAAATGGCAACAGCTGTGTCATCCCGTTATAATCTTGCCTGAGAAACTGTGTCTCCACCAAGGTAAGGTTCATGGTGTTTGAGAAAATGTCAGCTATAGAAAATGTTTCAGTAGGCAAATGTCAGTGAGATATTAAAATGGTCTTGGTGGACAGAACAAGAGCATAATGTTTGCCAATTTCTAAAGTCACACTGAACTCAAAAAGGTACCACATTTCTCTCTCTTTTTTTTTTTTTCCTCATCACCTCAAAGTTGTTTATTTTCAGGGCATTTTAGTTCCTTTTGGTAGAGGTGGATGTATTTCTCCTGTAAGCACAAACAGTTCAGTAGCTGGTACTAGATTGATCTCCTTTGTGAGATCTCACAAAGCTGATACCTCACTTTAAGGTTTTTCCTCTTTGAAATCCTGAAATGACTATTTATTCTGTTTGGGGCTTGATGAAACTGTGATTTTAGCAAAATACAGGCAATTTAAATCACATGAAGTTACCACAGTACTATACAAGGACAAACTGCTCCCTAGATCCTGTCTTCTTATGAGGATCAGTTAAATTTCCTCAACCATTAACTAATTAATGGATATAAAACTTAATATTGGTCCCTTAGGATTCTAGGATGAAACATGGTTTACTAACCCACCTTCTGGTCAGTTTGATCACTGGCAGAACATTGACTGTGGTAGGGTTTCGAGTTCTATTAAAGCTCGGTTTTAACAGGTAAATATTACTTCTTCCTGATTTTTCTCTCTGCATTCTCAACCTTCCTTTATTGTGGTAGGAAACTGAGGAAGACTGGATTTCTGAATTCTCCTGTTTTTGTTTTTGTTTTTTTGTTTGTTTGTTTGTTTTGGGGTTTTTTTTGTGTGTGTTTTTTGTTTTGGTTTGGTTTTGGGTTTTTGTGGTTTTTTTTTGTTTGTTTGTTTTTGTTTTGTTGTTTTGTTTATTCCATCCCCCCACAGTCCCTTTAGGTCAAACTTGAATGGGAAAGAGGCAGCAGCGTTTGCCCCTTCCTGTCATCTTTGCCCCTTAAACTCCAGATTTCAGTCTGTGTAAATAGAGACTGAGGTGAACTGCCTGATTTTCAAGTTAATGGGAAATTTTGACATGTTAGTTTAATTTAGTACAAACTTCAAATTTTAGATTTCCTTCAAGATACAGCTCAAAGAGAAAAAGATTTCCAAACCCACTGACTCTTTAATACTCCTCACTTGATTTAACTGAAAAGAGAGAGATTTTAATTTTCTGTTTGCATAATCAGATCTAAAATTGATAATTTATTGATTAGGTTTTAGTATTTTTCATTAGCAAAATATAGTATATTCTGGCAATAGGCTGTTGTCTGTAGTAGTCAAGTGTAAAGGAGATGTGAGGATAATTTATGACAATTATTTTCTTTTTCATTTGAATTTAGCTTAGTAACGTAATTTTATATATCTGGGGTAAACTGTTTAATGTGAAACTTAGTGTTTAGTGGAATTTGCTTGAGAAAGTGAGTAAGAAAAGTATAACTGGAACTGGAATTTGGTTTCTCCACCACCAGTCTGCTGCAATGAAGCTCTATTAGAACAGACAGTTTTCATACTGTAATTTCTAAATATCTATGTTAATGGCCCTAATGATACAACTTAAATGGCTTTGATGGAAAATGAGTGTCTACCCACCGTAATTTGAACACTACCTCTAGGAAAGCTCACAAAAAACCATAAGTCAAAACCCGTAGACTGAGCTTAAAAATGGGTCTTGAGTGAATATTGCTGCTATTAATTGGGTGAGACATTCATAAATCAAGAAATTTTATATAGTCTCTGCCTTTTTTCAGTGTTAATAAAATAGTGTAGGGAAATAGAATCGCTTGTGTAAGACCAAGTATCAGATCTCTGCAGACTTTCTCAAAGATTCGGCCTCAGAATTTGTCCTCTGCCATTCAGGGTGTCTCTGATTCAGAAAGCAAAAAAGCTCTGACATTTCTCTAATGTTATAAAACTATTGGGCAATGACAATATGGAGCAAACTGCAGGGTTTTTAAAAAGAAAAGAAGTGCATGTGTGTTGTCTGCCGGCCTCTTGTTTACTCAATGCTGGGTTGTGCCTGAATAAATTCGAGCCCCTCTCAATGTATTGTCAATATTTCTTGAGCCACGCGGGTTTAAAATGATCATATCTTGCATTTTAATTCTCATTTTAATATGCAATACTTAGCAGGGGTGATAATGAACCTCTTTGTATGTATGAATGGCATTGTATCATCTGTTTCTTTAGACAAGTGAGGTGATTGAATGGTACAGGATGGAAATTGCGGCAATCTGAGCTTCAGAAACACTCACATTGAGCACACCTGCCTGGCTGGGACAAAACCTAAAGGTGCAAAGGGGAAATTGCTTTTTCAAGATGATTCTACACTGAGTCCAATACTCAGAATTCCATATATGATGTTAATAAACATCTTTGTGTACTGTGAAATGATACATCTGTAATGTGACATGCATTTAATAAATGTATGTATAAATCAGTCTTGTTGAACAGCAAAGTGGTGATGAAAAATAATATTATCCTTTTAACACAAGTTTCAAGTTATCTGGTGCCAGAGATGGAAATACCTTAGGATAAATCAGCAAAAATATTTTCAGTTGTGGTCCTTTCCTTTGCCACTATTTTCACCTACTTTTTTATTTGAAATATAATAGTCACCCTTCTAGCTTCTGCTTTAGAAGAAGCTTGTCCTGAAGTTTTTACCAAAAATCCCAGATATATCTGGCCACACTCCTGTCAAGCCTCATAGTTGTGTTCCTTCTTCCTCCCTTCCTGCTGTGTAGCTGCTGCCTTAATTACACAGTCACTGATTTAGGTTTTTTCATTTCTTTTAGCTGGAAAATGTTAAATCAGGTTCCTCTCATTCAAAATGCTTCTCTCCCCACAGATGTATCACAAATACCCTGCATAAAACCTTCCTATTTCAGCTTCTTGGGTGGTGTATTGTGGGCCTTGATTCCCCTTTGCTGTGGTTAATACTTACCTGTGAGGGCAGTTTCTTTGCTCAAATAAGTGAATCCAAGAAACTTGTCAATGTGGGAAAGTTGTTAGTCAGAATTCGTTTTGAATTGCAGGGCTAAACATCTTCAAAACTCTCATATATGATCTTGAAAAAGAGCAAAGAACATAATTTATTTGTTAAGAGGTGGCAATAAGCCAAGGTACTATTAGTCACAAATATATTACTTTGGAGAATATCTGAGAGCACGTTGTCATGTGGCAAAGATTTCTTTTTTTCAAAATTCTAGTGGCTGAAATGTTAAACTGATGGCAATAAATAGCTGATTTGTCTCAAGTGCCCAAATGAACTGTGGAGAAAATCTATTTTGAGTAAACAAAGAACAGATGGAAAATAACGTGATTGCATTAAAAGGACCGTGATAGTTGTCACCACGTCAAAATGAGCAGCGGGCTGTGGTTTTCTGAAGACTCTGTGTTGTAGTCTGGGGAGAAGGAACACCACAGGGGAATAATGCAAGTCTCTCAGCATGGCTTTTATTACCTTTCCAGAAACTGGCCTTGTTGTAAGCATTTGTGTAAAGGGGAGGCTCCAGTAAATCCGAACAGGTGAGGATCACGTGGGGAATACATCCCCATTGTAACTTCCTCTGAAAATGCTTAATAAATACTTAAAGTGAAAATATCATCAGGTTACACGAATGCAAAAGGTCTTTATTCTAATACTAATTAGCTGAGTTTAAGTTTGTTTTGCACGTTGCTGGGAGCACTTGGCACAGTTTTAAGCTACCAACAACAGTCTGCTGCTTTGGTTCTGGCTCCTGCACCATTCTGAAAGCAGACATTCATATGAACTTGCAAAGAGCTTTGACAGAACATGGAACAAAGTGTTATGACAAAACACAAGCAGTTTTTTCCTCCAATTTCCCCTCGGAAGGAGGTCAGAGGGCAACTTAAAAGAAAGCTAAGATTGGTTTTCATCGTTTTGTTACCTGTTGGTGGTAAAAAACCAAGAGTAGGGTGTGCTTTGACTCATTTACAAGGATCCCTAACCCCAGTTGCAGGGACAAGAGCTGAAGGAAGCAGAGTTTTGACGGTTCCTGAGGTACCTGTGGTCTGGGTGACTTCAGGACTTAAGTCCAGACAGAACCCGATCCTAAAGGCCTAAACTTTATTCCTTAGAGGCTGTTGATTGAACAAGGACAGAGTGAAACCAGAGACTGACCCTGGGACACCCTAATGAAGTTTTCCAGTCAGCTGGAGCTTCTCTGTGCGTGTGCAATGCAGTGACCTGGAGCAAAAGGATCCCGTGGGCAACGCCTCATTCATTTGTCAGGAGCAAGGAGGAGTGCTGACAGTGGGGTTTGCCAGCAATCACTTTTAGTACTGATTTTTAAATACACTGGGGGTGTATCCAGGTGACACTCAACAACTGCAGCTCTGAGAGTACAAGAATAAGAAGATTTTAATGTGCATTTGGAGGTGTTTGTTGTTTTCTCTTTCTGTTTGGCTTTATACAATTTTCAGAGGTCTCTCTTGGTTATTTCTGGAGAACTTTGTGGGAGGGAAGGGGGCAAAAGACAATTTTATCATTCTTTGCTTTTAAAAAGATAGAAGTAATGCAAATCCTGCTTCTTGGAAAGCAGTGTGCTGGGTAGGATTCTGTATTATGTTTGCTCCATTACACTTTCTGTCTCTTGTCTTTTTTATGATGAAAAAGATGCCAGAAGTTTGTGTTGATAGAAAATGTATTAATTTGATATTGGACATACCTGAAAGAAAACTTTCGAGGCAGTGACCTTGCAATCAGATTTTTTCTTTTTTAATACTTAAAGGTTGCTGATGAGGAAGAAGAATGTTTGTTTGGGGTTTTTATGTTTGTTTTGGTTTTTGGTTTTGCTTTGTGTTTGTTGTGGAGTTCTTTGAGACTAATGGTATATCTATATCTTTGAGTGGTGAAATAGAATAAGACTTGAGAATTTTGTTGTGATCTGGTAATGAAAGGGGTGGAGGGGTATTCTTGACAAAAAACAGCCACTGATGCCTGCTGATCCAGATTGTTCCTCCATTTTATATGCACGTGCACACTATTTTGTGGAAGGCTTATGGATTTATGTCAGGTCAGAGAGGAGTTCCCTGCTTATGAAATCCAAAAGGCAAATCCAGGTGCCTTCTGCTGGAGTAAGCCTTTTGTTCAATAGTCTGCACATAATCAAAGACTGAAGGGGACTTCTGAAAAGGAACAAACTGCTTATTTGTCCCCCTGGTCATGGAGTTGTTCTTGACTTTATATTAGATCAGAAATACCAGATGCAGAAGCCAATTAACTCTGTACCAGTGCAATGTCTTTTATTACTCTGACCCAGATGAGATGCTGCTGTGATACAGATCTGTATTCTGCAAGCTTAATGTGAATAAGTGCTTTCAATTCCAACATAGACAGGAGAAATAACAAGGACTTATGAGTGTCAGTATATTGTTGGATTGGGGACCACAATACAACGATAAATCTAGAGTGTCCTTTCACTCCAATATGATTAAGCAAATTAGTGAATAATATGCTGATTAATTCTCAGAATACATTGGATCTGTATGGATGCATCCACAACTTCTCTGGGCAACCTGTTCCATTGCCTGGCCACCCTCACAGTAAAGGATTTCTTCCCAATATCCAGTTTAAACCCACCTGCTCTCGGTTTAAAGACCATTCCCTCTTGTCCTGTCACTCCATGCCCTGGGGAAAAGTCCCTCTCTGGCTCTCTTGTATCTCCTTTAGGTTCTCGGAGGCTGCTCTAAGGTCTCCCTGGAGCCTTCTCTTCTCCAGGCTGAGCAGCCCCAAAAAGTGATTCAGTATTTGTATTAGTAACTAAAATATCCGCTACAACATTTGGTGGAATACATATATATAAATGTATAAATAAATATATAATAATATAAAGTATATAATGTCCTAAAACCAAACAGGAGACTCTCAGTCTGTCTCCACAGCTGAGGGGGTCCGACAAAGAACTGAAACTTCCTAGAAAAGATATGGTTGTACACTCGTAAATCACTAAACATTCTAGACTCAGGTTTTGCTTTCTCACACAGCAGTGCCTTTTGGGAGTAAGTATTTTATAAAAAGTGGGTTTGTACAAATGCAGAACCGAGGCAAGTGAAGTGTTTCATTTTCAGTCCTTGGTAGCACGTGCAGTACCACTGAAATGCTACTTGTGCTTCTTTGGATCTGCTCAGTTACAAAAGCAAAGCAAAAAGGCTCCACTGAGAAAATTACATAATATGTAGTTATTTATTGGAAGAACTTGACTGCAGCTTTTTCTTCTTTCGGTTCACAGTTGTAACACTGTTTCATTTCCATGGAGTTCTTCAGGGCGAGTGCTTTCCTTGGAGGCAATTTTTGTACCTTTAAAATACCCTTTATTTAAATCCACAGTGCTCTTTGAGTAAACCTCTTCTGTGAGAAAATACTACAAAATGTTCTTTTCAGCAAGAAGATCACAGAGCAATGTAAAAAGTAGCCGATTTAAAAAAAAAAAAAAACAAACAGGCAAGCCTGATTTTTTTTTCTTTTGTGTGCTTTTTCATTAGAATAATCAGTAGTATTTAGTTTCAAGTAAGGCCTTCAATTAGCACTTAACTGACTATAAGTATCTAATTACATTGCAATTAATTCCTTATCTGAATCACTTAATTGAAAGTGCAAGTGAAAAACCTTTAGGTTTGGGTAAATTTGGGACAAGTAATCAGAGTAAAAACCTGATAGGAATTAAAATTAAGATAGATGGGTAGACAGACCATCCTGTAGGTATTGACTTCCAGGCCTGTGTAGCATCACACACTTTCACGATGGACACTGGAGTTGGTAAATGGACTGGAGTTAAGTTTTGATGTAAACTGAGTATTTAGGAGCCTTCAATACTGCTCAGATACTGTGATGAAAGATCTGTTACCACAGGAAATCCCATTAAAGTAATCACTAGACTAGATATGAAACAAAACGCAATCATCTCATGTTTTTATTTAGAGTCTGTGTGAGCTTGGAGGAGTTTCATTTACTTTGTCATTTCCTCTGCCCCCAGATGGAAGCAGAAGTGCCCAGGAGTTGAGGTGAGTGCAGAATGAAGTCCGTGGGGCTCCAGACACAGGTCCTAAGCAGGGAATTTGTTCAGAAATGGCTTAGGAGAGATTTCCATTCCCAGAGTACACCAGGGGATGTGCCATGAGGATACCACACCCTCTGTGTCCCATAAGGCGGGGAGGGCAAAGTTTGTGTGATTTTGCATGATTTTGGTGCACTGATGTTCTGTGGATGTAGAGGTAGGATGAGAGGGAGTTATTCCATAGGAAACAGAAGGTTTTCAGTGAGGTTTGGGTAAAACTGGGTTTTGTCGCACAGCCATGAGCTTCCCTTGAAAGAGAAAATTCGGTCCCCGCAAAGCAGCTTTCTCTTTGGTATGGAAAGTTTCATTGTGACTGTGAGACAAAGGTCCTGATTCCAGCTTTTTAAAAGGCTTGAGTTGCAGCCTGTCAGCTGCCATGATGAGAGAGGCACTGAATTTTATTTACTTTTATGAGAAAATAAAACACAGCAAATTCAGTTTAGTGTTTTCGTGCAGTGAGTGTGAAGAAGAAAATCATCACATCAGCTCTTGGTGATTCTGAAACTATGCTACCAGTGAGAAATGCCCAATTGATTTTTCACTTCTGTAGCTGAAGACAGCATTTAATCAGCACTATATACTGCTCTGTCAGGTGCCTCCAGAGCAGCAGTAAACACCAGTCAGACACCTCTCTTAAATACCACTGATATTTACAGTATCACTGAGCATCATTTACTGGGTCAGTCTCAGGCTGTGGTAGAGACTCAATCATTTTACAGCTCTCTGAAAATTGTTATAAATTACTTTAATTTTTTTTTTAAATGAGCTTCAACTGAATGATTTAATCAGTGGTGGGGCCAGCTAACAGTGGCACTGAATCATATTGCACCAGAGGATTAATCATGGAGAGGAAAAGTGATCCTAAGCTCAAATGAGTTTTTTAGCATTGAAGCTACTGAGGGTCCAGAAGGGGATTAACACCATTTGTTTAGCAAACAGAGATTGGGGATGATGCCTTTTGCTTTTACAGGGACAGAGTCGTTTAGTCTGTAGAAAAACGTTAGAAAGGCTTTGTGACTTCGGGTCAGTGAAGTGTTTTAAATTAAAAGAAAAGTATTGTATTTAGAACAGTTTTCAGAAAAGCAGCTTCAGGAGGCGATTTCTTAATTCCAGCTGACATCAGACAGAGACTAAGAATTCTGGAACCCTATAATTCAAAACTTTTTTCTGCTTGCTGCAGTTATTTGATGACAATACATGGAGGTCAGTTTGTTTAATTTCTTTTAAAGAACTGATTTTTTTTTTTCCCTTTCACACGTGTTTTCTTTTGATTTCCCACACAGAATTTTACTTTTCAGAATCAAACAGAATCATGAATCAGTTCAGTATGGAAGGAGCTGGTCAAAATATCTGAAAGTTCTAATTTATTTACTGCATATAATTGTTTTTGCCTTTATATTAGATTATACCAGAAATACTAGATGCAGCAGCCAATTAACTCTGTAGTTATTGTAGCCAATTGAGGCTGAATATGAAAATAATAGAGAAATCCTCAAGAAGCAGAGGTGTTTTAATTGAGTCTGAAGAGAAAGCAGATGTCTAATAAGAGTAATTATTATTAATTGTGGGGGAAAGGGCACATGTAGAGTTCACTTAAAATTAACTTCAAACAAAACCTTCACATTTGTCACTCGCAAATACATCTTGATGCAGCACGTAAGCTGTGGAACCCATTGCAACAAGGTATCATGTAGACCAAGAGCTTAGGAAGATTAAAAAGTGATTCAGTAGTTATATCAGTAACTAAAATATCCACTCTAACGTTTGCCGGAATATATCTACAAATGTATAAATAAATATATAATAGTATAAGGTATATAATGCCCTGAAATCAAACTGGAGATGAGAATTTTATGCGTGTTATAATATCAGTAGCCATAAGGTATTTTAACCTTTCTCAGATGAAAAAAAAAAAGGAACTTTTGTGAGTCAAGACTTAGGAGTTAAATGTATAGTAGATTACTGAAATTATTTTGTTTCTGTGTTGTGGAACTTTTTGTTTGTCACTAGGTTTTGGCATTGTGCCTTTTTGTCATTAAAAAGCATGTTTAGGATTTGTACGTAAAGAATAAAACTTGGTATGCCACTTCTACCTTATTTGTGGAAAACAAAAACCAGATGTTTAGATTCTGTGGCTTTGTTGCTGTTGGGTTTTTTTGCTGTTTTGTGGTTGTTTTGGTGATGGTTGTTTGTTTTTTTTTAAATTTGTCTTTTAATTTTTGAATATGTGGTTCTGTAATTGGTAATAATTTATTAATCTATTATTAGTAATTATTTATTATTTTCATTAGTGATAATACATTTTATTAGGTGAATAAAAGGACAGAAGTGAGGTTTCCTATGTGGAGTTTTACGCCTGTGTAAATGAGATCTGAAGCTGCCCTGAGAGGGATGTGCTGTGCAGCAGTGTCCAGGAGTAAAGATGGACACTTGGCTCTCCTGGTACTTCAGAAATAAACCACTCAAAGAGAAGAAAAGAACACTTGTTAGCTGCCTGGATAGATTGAATCTTTTTGGATTATCCTCATGATTTTGGAGACACAAAAGTACTAACTACAAAAGGCTTTCTTTGTTCTGCACCTTTGAAAGCATGATTGGGCAAGGTTTATGAACAAATATTTTCTGACTCTGGGATATTCTGGATTAACTGTCAGCATTACAGGATTGGCATCAGTCAAAATAATCGATCTGCCAAACCATGCAAATGTATAGTTTAATTTCATTGTGAAATGCTGCTTTAGGGGCCAGCAGAACACACTAATGTATTTTTCCTTCCCCACAGAAAAAATTATCAGGTTAATATAAATAATTGCTTTGAACTTAAAAGCTATTGTTATCTTATTTTAATTTGATGGGAGAGTGTTGATTAGGGTAACCTAATGGGTGAGTGCTAGTTACTGAAATATTAATTTGATTTAATTTAATTTGGACTGCAGACATTTTATTAGCCATTGTTCCCATATTAAATCGTGTGCATGGTAACTTTCTGCCTCGTGGAAAGTGAGCACCAGTAGCTTGTTTATTTGGCGGGCACATTTATTGGTCTTTTCTGAAAAGCCAGTGGTGGCTGTACCAAAACAAAGTAAGAGCAGGAGAAGGGATGATTATCAATTGCTCACGTAACTTTGGAGAAGTAAACAGAGCAGCCATTGGTCAAGTCAGGAGGAAACATCCCTTGATACTTTGGTGCTTCAGGCTGGTCTCCACTTAGCAGAATTAATTGCAGGAGTGAACTGGAGTTGTCATCAGTGTGTGGGATGCCAAAGAAAACTCAGGACCCTGATGGTGCTCTTCTCTGATCCAAATGGATTCCTTCCCTAAACTGATCTCTCGAGTACATCCTGTTGCATTTTCAGTAATTTATTTTAGAGCAGTATTTTTGTTAGGCAAATGAAGCTGGGATAAAGACAAATCACCTGAACGTTCCTGCAAGGAGATGCCTTGGGTTTTGCTGAAATTAGGTACAGAGTTCAAAATGTGGAGTTAATCCGCATGGATGCCTGTGTAACAGAGGGATCATTTGCACCCTTAGTGGGCATAGCAGACCACATGTAGTGAATGACATGGGAGCCTGGAAGAGGTTTTCCAAAAATCCTTTCACTAAGTAAAAGTTAATCACTTGAAGGGTGATGATTAAAATGATAATTACCTGTATTTTTTCTGCTCCCTGAGATCGAAGTGGCAAAATGAATGCATTCTGCCAGAATAAAGTATGTGATCCTGTCATGAAGGGAGCATGTCTGGTGGAATCAAATGGGCCTTGTGTGTGTAACCTTACACTGGTACCAGTACACGGGTCCAGGTTTCTCACTTGGTCTTTTACTGCTGTCACCAACCTGATGGCTTGAAAACTATCAAGCACGTATGAGCTTGTAGGACTGAATTTTGATAGTTATGACAGGATATCTTATATGATACATACATATTTGAAGAATAAAACACATTTCTTACTGTCAAGATCTTTTTAAAAACACTTAATAGTGTAATAATTCTGTTTTCAATTGCTTATAAAATCAGACTCTTTTTCCTCCTGTTTTTTTTCTTTGTGGAATGAAGGGACAAAATGGAAAATGAGGTTCTGCCCTGGCAGGTGCTTCTGAAACTGTTTTTCTTTGGGGTTCATCGTTGACTTAAGCTGTGATGACCAAATAAGACTCTTTGCCCGTTCCTGTGTGAGGATGAGGGATGGACTGCAGACTAAAGGGCCAAAGATGGGAGGAGAGGAACAAGACAGAAGCATTGAAACTTGCTTTCCTGGTAAATTAAACCTGAGCCTTCCCATCTCTTTGCAGCACACGTAGTGGCAAAGCTGAATATTTGACAGCCACAGAGTGGCTGAAGCTGGGGTGAGTTGGGCTCCCTGTGCTGACATCTTTGTGTGTGTTAGAGAGCACTGCAAAAAGTATTCATGTTACAGGTATAATTCCAGAACAAATTCCAGAAGAAGGAATCAGGTGAACTTGTTGCAATTTCCTCACGACAAAATTATGTCCATATCAGTGAATGAAGCTGAGTTTTCTGTCAGACTGGAGCAGAGCTCCCACCTTAGCCAAGCAGCTGCTCATACCTCTTCTATTGCTACTTGTGTTTTGCAAATGCTGGACAGTGTGTCCAAGTGCAGATTGAAATTATGAAATGAAATTATTTCCAGCTTTAAGAAAGTTGAGAGGAATTTTAAAGACTTGGGTTCTGCACTAAATTAAGTGTTAAATCAAGATATTTCCATCTGGTCATAGAATGTGATGTACAGCATTAGACACCTGTGGTAGATTTGTGTAGAACCTGAATGTTCAGGGCACTCATTGAAATCATCTTGGTAGTTGCCTTTTAGCACACGGAATGTTAAGTACTTGTGGTTTGACTTTAGTTTATACCTAATGTTTGTGTCTAATATTAGCAGTTTTATTCTTCATGTCTCCGTCCCTCATTTCTGCTCATGAAAAGAAAAAAGGGGTAAGGTGAGATATGCAGATTTAAAACATAAACTCAGTGTTAGCACAGTTCATGGCTAGAATTTTCTTGCAAATTGGAAAAATTACATGACCACTTCCATTATAGCCATGTGTTTTGTGGGAACCTTTTCTTTTGTGGCAGGGTTTTTAGAAATATGGCTATTAAATTAAGCATTCAGAAGCCTTCTGTCCTTATAAGACAGACATTTATCAAATTGTTCGGTTTTTTTTTTTTTCATCAGATAAGCCTTCAAATTTTCCTGAAGCAAAAGGAAATTTCAGGTTTTTTTAAGGTATACCAACTGTGTACGTTATAAAAGTAAAACTTTTTGTGGTTCACTGACAGTGAGCACCTGATCCACTGAAATGTAATTTCAGCTGCCCTATGCTATTTCCTGGTCTTCCTCTCCCAAAAGAAGGGTGTCTTACTCTGTATTTTTGGTAAATGAATATATGACAGATCTGGATACTGTCACTGTCCTCAGCACTAAATTTATTTTTGAGTCTAGCTACGATAAGAAGTCCTTGCCCTGTTGGTGTTGGGCTTCTCTTCTCAAATTTCAAGTTCCCAGAAAAACTCAGG
The DNA here is from genome assembly GCA_035584735.1 of Pseudotriccus pelzelni. NCBI lineage: Eukaryota > Metazoa > Chordata > Aves > Passeriformes > Tyrannidae > Pseudotriccus > Pseudotriccus pelzelni. Next base: position 3,550,275 of record JAWMRA010000001.1, on the reverse strand, counting down.
TTTATTTGGTTTGACTTTGGTTTTTTAATTGCATCTAGAGCACGAGCTTTTTAAGTCATCTCTATAAGCAAAATAGGCCACCCAAGGTTTATTTATATGCAGAATTTACTATTTTCACAAAGCAAACATAAAACAATCCAATGGCAATTTCATGCCAAGAGCAGTCTTAAAAGATAACTAAAACGTGGTACAATGTGGGTAATTGCAGAGCAGGTTTTGACCACACTGCTGCCTGCTGGCATTTTCCAACCTGGTCTTTGTCTTGCCAAGCCGGAACTGACAAAAGAGAGAGATTTGATTTAACTGCCCATTTCTTGCTGAATTTTTTCAGCCGTGGAAATACAATGGCAACTTCCCTGAGTGATGCAGAATGTAAATGATAATGCTCCAGTCCTGCCATGCAGGGGGCCTGATGAAAAACTGCTGTTCAAATGTTGTCAAGAAATTGCTGCCATATGTTGTGGGTATGAAATACCTTTGCTGGCTGTAAATTAGTGAGCACCCCATATTCTATTACATTAATTGCAGATGTTTCTTCTTAAGGATAGCATTTGTTAATGTATTTATAGTCCATTTGTTTTAATAAATACCAGTTTTACTTCAGCGTTTGTCTGAGCAGCCAGACTTGAATGGGTTATAAATCTGCTGTATTCTTCCCTTCTAAATGTCACATTTTAACTGTTAACCTTGTGTTAGTATTGCTCCAAAAAAAGACAGGTTGTCCTTTTGTGGGTTTTGGTGCTCTTTGTTTTTTTTTCCACTGTAAAAATTCTGATGTCTCTTCTTAAGAGAAGTTGAACATACTTAATGGCAAGGACATATATATATATTTATCTATGTTTGTTAAATGTTGATTAAGGAATGTTAGCACTTATTAATTCTGTTCCAACTCCATTGAGTAATACTGTCTGCCCTTTATCAGTGTATTCTAACAGATTCTTTTAGGAACCCACAGATCTACGAGAACTAATTTACTGCCTGGATTTTCTCTATGCCCTCTTATCAGCACTGAAGCTTTTGCATGGTGATGTTTCCCTTTCATTCAATAGAGAGCAACAGATCTTTTGTTGTTACTATTATTTTATCATTTATAACTCTCTCAGAATCTGGACTGATCTATGTGAATACTTAACCTTCTTTCTTGTTTCATTTGCCCATTTTTTGGCAGCTCTTTATTTTTTTACCTCCGAGATAAAACGATATTCTTGCATTTGTAACTGATTGACATCAAGGACCAGTCACTATAACTCTGGGATGAAAGTAACCCCTCCAGAGAAGGCCAGAAATTAATATTTATGTGGATATTGCTGCTGTCTTTTTCAAATTGGAAAAATTACCTCCTTTTGGAAGATATTTAGAGAGTTCCTGCGTGGATGCAGGATGAGGTTCGCCACCAAAACTGAGTCTGATCTTTATGAACCACAAGTCAGAACTTGGTTATTGAAGTTGCCTCTTGAAAACAAAAACTTGTGTAAGCAGCTGATAAATAGATTTTGCTAGAACTTCCTGGAAGCTTGGGGTACATAGGAATTTGAAGAACTGAAGCAGTATTGGAAAGACTGCTCATTCCTGGAGCACACCCAAGCAGTTGTAAATTCTTAATGATGTATTTATCTCCGTAAAGAGCTCTGTCTCATCCTGGTGTGAATAATCAAAGTAAAAACCCTTTTTTTTGGTTCTGTTTGCAGGTTTTTCTCTGTTGCTTTGTGCTAACCAGCACCTGCTCACTTTACCCAGGTTGCAAAGAACACCACACTTTATTTCTGCAACGTGTTGAAAAATGATAATTGATGTTGCAGGTATCCACCTAAATGCTTTAATGAAAGTCATTGAGAAATGATTTTCCAGGGAAGCATCAAGTGTAAAACAAAAAATGTGGGGCCTTCTTTGGACTTGGATTTCAAATGCAAATCTTGTCTTAAATTAGGGCTGCTGTAAATTTTCACAGGAGTATCTTGGCTTTGTAGAATGACCTGATTTCCTGTGTCTCAAATACAACCTTAGGTGGTTCTGATGCGTGGCTGGATGTCTGGTTCTCTTTGCATGAATTGGTGACAGGGTACGTACTCCATATACATTTAATTTTCTTTTAAACCTTTTGTTTAGGAAAGCACAAAACTTGTGCTTTTTTGAACTAAACCCAATTTGTGTTTTTTTCTTCTGATCTCAGTCTGCCTGACCTCTGCCTGTAACCTCTTTGCAATGGAGATCATTCATCTGCTCAGCAGCTAATACCTTGAGCATTGCCTCGAACAACTTTAGGCTGAATCAGTCAACATATTAATTAGCTGATTACAAATGCAAGAGGACATCTGTATTTCTCTCAGTTACACATATTTACTCATGGAAGATGGGGGTTTTTTCAGTTTTCAGAATAAGTTGGCTTTTCTGTGTGTGTTTTACAGTCCATTAATCACACCACAATCACTGCAGGGGGTGCTGGGCATCAAGGACAGTTTTTTATTGGAAGGACTCAGCTTTTGCTTTACTATTTTCCAGTTGCAGTCAATTGGCACATCTGCAAAGCCAAATGAAGTTAAAATTGTAGGCAGAATTTTTTTTTTGCTGCCAATGCTGACTCTGCTACTTTGACTTTCAGGGTTCTGCCAACAGCCACGTTGCAAACCTGAGAACTGGTAGGCCCTGAAGTTTTTCCACTGCAGTTGGAACCATTTGAGCTGTTAGTTTTAAGGCTATTCCTCAGATTTTTACAAAACTTTACAAAACTATGCAAACTTTTTCTTTGAAGGGATTAATTAATTGGTACTGAAATACCATTAACTTAATAGAGGTATGTGAAAGCACTTGGTAAAAATGCCCTTACGGGTGTCAGCTGGGTTACTTCAGGTCCAGTGCTCAGAGAATACCTGTGGTTCCAAACCTAAAGTTGGCATATTGCTTTCAGAAAAGTGTTGCTCTGTGTGCATTAGAACAGAAACCAATTTATATGAAAAAGCTGACAATATTTCTGTGCACGTGGTATCGGTTGCTTTTGCTGCGTTATGTACATATCTTGGCCCCTGATAAATCAACTCATGTTCATGTTCTTGAAGTACCATATAAGAGTTTAAATAACCCCATTCTGAACAGTTTTCTGTGTGAGGAGGGGGGATGTAAATAAAATTATCTATACTGTATCTTGATTAAGAGTCTCCATTGTTCTAATTGGAATGCGAAGTTACAGCTGCAGAAAACTTGGGCTGGGAAAGTGCCTCCATCTGCCTTTCTTACCTAGAAGAATTAGGATGTTGTAGCTCAAAGGGGATAAAGACCATAATTAAGAATTTTCAGTCAATTGACTTCCAAACTCTTGGCTTGTATTTGAAGCTTCCTCACAAGACTCTGTCTGTGAAAACACTTAGTTTTGCTTCCTCCTACTTTGTAGCCGTTCTGTTTGTTAGATGCTTTTTTGGTGTGTATATGTGTGTGTTTGCAAGGGGGTTGGTTTGTTTGTTTGTTTGGGGTTTTTTGTTTTTGTTTTTTTTTTTTTTTTTGTGGGGGGGTCCTTCTATTTTGGAAGAGAGAAACAGGAATGGAGTAATAGGAAATGTTGGACTGTACTCAGATTTCTGGTATGAAATCTAAAGCAAATGTGCTCATGTGCTTATAAGGAAACTTTGTGACTAATTGAGTAATTTTTTTCCCCCCTCATTTTTTTTAAAACTCTTTGAATGTTGTGCATACACTCAAAGATAGGATAAATATTTTATGTACCTTCCCTAAATATTAATGGATTTTTTCTGCTTTTGATTTGAAATTAAGCACAGAGGAAGAGCTTGATCCAGCTCTTTTGAGTGGCTGGATTAGTGGGACATCCTGTAAAAGAACTTTAAAAGTAATGTTACAGTTTCCTTGGTTATATTTTTAGGCTTCAAATTATATAACTTGTTAGAATACAAAATATCTTGTTTTGATTTACTTTTTTCTCAAATTCCTTTTTTTTAGGAATGGATTATGGAGCAGGTGTTATGATTAAATGGGTGTTATGAGATATAATTAGGTCGTGACACCAGGAAGGGAGAATAGATCTATTTGGCACCTCTTTGATGTCTGAACAAGCTGGATCTGGCTGTTGAGCTGCATTTGTCTCCTCCATAAACTGCAAAATTGCAGCCAAGGATCATACAGACTTTGTCTCGTATGCAGTGGTAGGAGAAGAACAGACAATACACAAACACATATATGTGCATACCTTCACATGTCTTCTCATGCACAGGGGTTGTGTGCATGGACACATCCAGATTACTATTCTGTGTCATGTTCCTTCATTCTTATTTTCTGCAACAAGGAGGAAAAGAGGAGAAGGCTGGTGTCATACCAAAAAAGGAAGTTCACTAGTTCTGAAATAAATCTGCCTTGTTATTTTACAGTAGAATACCAAAATATTAAAAGAAATGCCAGTGTACCTTCAGAGACATGAGGACTTAATTTATTTTTTTACAGAAGGAAAATTATTGCATGCTGCTTTTGGTACAGTGTAAAATTGAATAACACAGGGAAAACCTGTGCAAGTGTAGGTTACTCTGCTTCTAGATATTTTTAGACAGTCTTCTGTTCCAATATAACAAAGCTACCACCATTTCATGTTAGGTTAACAAGGAATTGTAATGGAGAATAAGGAGCCTGGCGGGTAATGATTAAAATGTGGTCAGGGCTGTCTCCATTGCAGAGATGAATACCAATATTAGTCTAAAACCTCAAATTCCTGGAGGAGATGATTTTCCAGTGTTGTATTTTTCTTATCTTGACTCACTTCATTATTACTGTCTCAGACTTGTTAATAAGTTGGATTCATGTTGGTATGAAGAAGGAGCTCAATAAAAAGAGAACAGTTATTTCCATATGCAGATCTCCCCTAGGCAGATGAGATTTCCCTGGCAGCAGAAATGATGCATTTCCAGTTAAGGATGTCAAAAACATCAGGCCTAGGCAGTAGGGTCTCTTGTATGTGCCAATTAATAGTAGTTTTCCGTGCAAAGCAAGTGTTTGGGAACAAATATGCTCTTAAGGTCAGGTAGGGATGACATTTGTAGGAGTAACTCTGTAAAGGAAACTCCTTCTGTCACTTTATGGCTGGGAGAGCACTACTGACCTTTGAGCTGCTATCGCGGGGTTGAAACACCATCTCTGTTGCATGTTGATGAGTAAATGCACAGAAGTCCTTTGGGATTTGGTTTCTTGCTGAAATGTCACTGAACTAAATATACGTCGTTTTCATTGGAATGAGCCTGCATTGTGTGATAAAGGAGAAGGGGAATATTGCAATGTAAGAGTCCTGGTGTGGTTGTTTACACTGTTGGTGTGTGTATAAAACTGAACACCTCCGTGTCCCAGGTGGGTCGGGAGGATTCTTTGACACCTTAAAAGGTTTGAGGATGTATCAGTTGTCTGGTGCTGTATACACTTGTTGTTCCCACACTGCCATGGTGATGGCAGCAGTCATCAAATTTGTTTAGATCCAACAGTGCTTATTCTAACAACTTTGCAACCACCCTTTTTGTTGTTATAACCAAGGCCGTTTTGTCATGAGCTTTTCAATTCCAGAGCCAGTGCCCATCATTCATCTGCATAACTAAAACCAATGGTAAGCACATTTCTGCCAGAGTGAGACTGATCATGGTTTCTGGTAAAGCTTTTTTAATTATTCAATTTGAACCAGTGATTTCCAGAGGAATGAAACACTATTTTTTAAGGTTATTTTTTAAAAAAAAAATTAATTTTTTTTAAGAAAAATGTACCAGAGAATAACAAAATAATTCCTGCTTTTTTGATTTCACAGGCTTGCCAAATAGCTGCATAGAGAATAGGAAAGTGTCACTGCCAAAAAGAAAAGCTTTGTTGATGGAATAACATGATGTAACTGCAGATTCTATGGCCTCTTTCCTGCTCTGTGTAAATTGACTGACATAACTGCTATTGCTTACGTGGTTTCAGTTATGTTTGCAATTCCACATTACCTCAAACTGGAGAACAGTAACTCAAATGACTCCTTACACAGAGAATGGATTTGTGTCTGAAGCATTTACTGGTTATTTGAGCACATACAGGTGACATGATTTTCCAGTCCACTTCTGCAGTCCCTGTTCTGTCTTCACGCTGAAGTCGTTGGCAAATATTCCTGATCCTGATTTTTAGTTCTGTGCAAGCATGTAAAATGTTTAAAGAAGGGGGGAAAAAACCTCACAGAAATGTTAATGAGGAGCTTGTATTCCTGTGATGAGAAATGTAGTTACATAATACCTGATTTACTGTAGTTCAGGAAATGGAGTGAAGGCAGTTGCCTGAACCTGCCTGCAAACAGCACATGATTGGAGATGATTGGGCTGCAGTAAATTACATCCCAAGTGTTGTGGTTTTTTTAAATTTATTTTTGAGGATAAATGTGGAGCACTGAGTTTGTCATCTTGAATGCTGACCTTCATTTAGGGCACCCATGCTCAGACAGTGAAGTCAAAATGGAAATTTTGGGATGGGGGTTTGTATATCTGGGCACCAGACAGCTTAAGATGATTTGTTTAACAGCATGGGTAATGGCCCTTTGATAGTCCTGTGGATTTGAAATTCAAACCACACTGAACCTTAGATTGTAGGAAAGGAACTTCTGACTTGCATGTATAATTTCTAAATTTAAGGACATTGCAGTGGTATGAAGAGTTGCAGGGTTTTTTGGGGGGACCCAGTCTCAGTGAGTTTAGGCAAGTAATTTAATCTTGATTTTAGGTCACATATACAAGACAGAGAAAAGTCTTCCCCTTCCTGAGGAGCTGGACTCTTAATATCTGGCTGTGTGCAGGTTGCCGTGCTTTGAGGTGACTGAAAGCAATCTGTCTTTAGGTGGTATCATGGTGTGCCTTCTCAAAGCTACCTTAATACTTGCAGGCACCTCCCAGGTAAAACTGAGCAGTTGATTGTGTACTATCCCTTTGGGATAGTCGTAATTATTAGTAAAATGGTGTGTGAAAAGCTTGACTAGTTTTCACTGCATTTTGCCTGACTAGTTTTCACTGCATTTTTTGTATTTATGGCAGGCACAGGAAATTCTTAAAGATGTTTCAAGTCTGGATTTCTCTTTTTAAACAACCCCTAGGATGATTCCCAGGCTAACTAGCATTCAATACTTTCTGGTGGGTAATGTGACTTTACTGGTAAATAATCTTGTTTACATGTGAGTTTAAATGTTTTTTCTGTTTTTTAAACCTTGGGTTTAAGGGAATTTCAGCAGAAAATGAAGGGAATTCTCTATGTTCCACCTCTTGTGAGTGAGCTGTGCCGTTGGGGAAAAAAATAATGCCAAGGGAAAGACAACCAAAAGAGAGTGTTGTCCTAGATTTTGCATTTTGTGACTTAAAATTTATAAATTATTTAACTCCTTATATTGCTTTAAACATCATACAGTGTTTTATGTGCGAGCTTCCCAGAATGTGTATGCCATGGATGTTTGAATAATGAGCAAAGATGCAGTGTTGTGCGGCCCCTCATCCTCTAGCATTTTGTTGCAGGTTCAAAATCCCGAACTGCTGTCTTGCCTTTTTGCTCTGGGCACAGAGAAACTGCTGAAAAAAGCTCCTCAGCAGCTCATGGTGTCCTCTCCCACTGCTGTCAGGACTGCAGGGATCTCCCAGGTATCACCTTCACTGCTTTTCGTTTGGCACACTGTGGCAGTCAATTCTCACCTCTGATCATGTTTTATTCTACGCTACAGATGTTACCTCTTGGTTCCCTGTCATGCTCAGCTTTCTGCTCCTCACAGCAACTTATTGCCCCTAAATTTCCTTGGATTTTTTGGCTCTTCGTTTGGCAGCTGCTCTGTGACCCCCAGTGTCTTTTCCTTGTTGAACTTGGCACGGCAGGGTCTGGGTGCTTCCCCATGACCCCTCAGTGCCTGCTCACCACCAGTCAGACTTGCAGCACCGCCTCGTCTCTGCTTTCCTCTTTGTGCACCCTGTGATGTTCGTAGGCTATTTTATAGTTTTACAGCAGAACCACTGCACAATGCACATGAACTCTTCTTTTTTTCAGTAACACAGTGTTGAGGTTTTGAAGGCGCTCCTGGTAAGTGCCCCAAAACCAATAGGGAATGAAATTATCTGTGCCTTTGCTTGAATCTACCAGATGAGGTTAGCTATCTTTTGGGGGAGGGGACTTTTCCCAGTTTGAAACAGTTTCCTGTTTCTGCATAGGCACGACACCGTCTTTGGCTTTCCTTCTTTATTGCTCTCTTTGTGGATTAAGTGTTTTGTTTTCTGCTGCTTTAGGGGTTCTGGGTTTCTCTCCTGTGTTTGATGCTGCAAAGCCTTTTTACCCTCAGTTTGTCAGCTCTCAGTTGTCTACCAAGAGGATTTGCGTGTGCATATCTGCAGAGTTCACTGGAAATGCTCACAAGCAAATTTTATGTGAAATGACCCTTCGTATTTCATTAAGAAAAAAATTACTGTTCTCCCACATCTCAATAGACTTTCTTACTGTCCTGTGATAATTAATAAATACAACATGACAGGGCATGAATTGTGTTGAATTAATTTATACCTGCTGGGTTGTTAGCTGTGAATCTGACATCTGAATGCAGTCAGCAGAGCCATCTCTGCTTTAACAAGATTCTTGTGGTAGCCCAGCAGTCTGAGATTATAAAATATGCACACATATACCTGTGTTTTTACTTTTTGCTTTGCTGTGTATATCTACACACACACAACCCCCCCTGCACTGCAAGTTCCTGGGTAGTCATTGATGAGACTTTCCCGGTCCATTTTTCTGTGGGAGCCTTGTTGGCATCTCAGCTAGTCAGTACAATTTTCAACTCTGAGTAATGAAATGAGCAATTTACAGCCCTAGCTCAGAATTATTACCAGCCACTCATGCCTCTAGATTTCTCCTGCCTTTTTTAAAACAAGAAATATTTTGCTGGCCTGCTGTTGTTGACAGCTCTGTTGTGAGCTTTCTGACAGTAATAAAATAACCCCTCCAGTACAGCAGCTAATTCAGGATTTATGGAGCGTGTGGAATTCTTCTACTCCAAGACTGGACGTGTCTGTAATGAGGAAGCAGAGTCTGAATACAGGGAAATCGAGGGGGGCATTGCCCTGCATTCTGCTCTATGGACCATAAACCACCTGCTGGTAGGAGAGCCATGCCACCAGGGAAGCTGGAGGTTTTCCAATCCACTGAGTCATTTTCAAAGATGTGTTTAAACACTGAAAAGGCATGAAAGATGAAGATTATAGATCTTATTACTTATCTTCCGTAATATTTTTTCAGTGTCATCCTTCCACCTTTGTTGCATCTTCTTGTATGTTTTCTCTAATGTCTCTGCTTGCAACTTCAGTCTCTAGGATGTACTTTCTGATCTGGTTTCTCTGTTGCCCTTCTTCAGGCCTTTAAATCATATATATTGGTATTCAGGTTTGTTTGTGGATAATTAGGCCTTTCAAATTCGTTTGAACAAAGTTAAGATTGCAAGTCTCGTGTTTAAGGTCACGCCTCTTCTCCGGGCTTTGAAAGTTTCACTTGAAAATCTTTGTCAAGGCTGATGTTTAACAACTGTCTCTGTGTACAATAAAAGGAGTGAAATCTGACTTCATGGGCATCAATTCTCTAAACCTGTGGCCCTTCCCTCTTAGTCTGCTTAGGCAAATTCCAGTGCATGCTAAATATACACTGGATGAACTAGCATGTAAAACACTTGGATCAGATGCCTTCCATGTCCTGCAGTGGGTTGAGCTAAAATTGCCCTGAAGAAAAGCACCTGAGCTGGAGAAAACTTCAACAAGTTTGTCAAAATATGAAATGTAGCGAAAATCACTTAGTAATGTGAAAAATAGCTCACTGATACGTCACTTTTATCACAATAAACAGTTGTACTTCTGGTTTCATCCCTCTCTCTCTCAGGGGTGCATTTTGCTCCTGTGCAAGGGCTTCTGGAGGGTTTTGGTCTCTTCTTTCACTGAGGTGAAGTTTCCTGCGAAAGTTAGGGGGAAGTGTTTTGCCTTGTGTAGATGGGAAAAATGTTTAATCCTGCAGAGACCAGTGGTTAATCCTGCTGAGTTTATTGGCCTTGGCATCTGGTACAAGTAATTTTGGATTTTTAAGGTTGGACTCGATGTCCATAAGTGATTCTGTCCTGTATTATCTTGCCATGTTCTAATATGCCACAGCAGATGAAGATGCAGACAGCTTTTTTTTATGCTGCCTGGAGTAAAATAGCTATTAAGCTTATCCCATCTCCTTTTCTGTGTATTGCATTTTTGTTTCCTTCAGCTTTGCTTTCAGTGTGTCCCTCCTCTCTTTCAGTCCTCCACTGGGCCCTGCTTTAAAGTTTTAGTGATGATGATTAAAAGGCTGCATTACTTGGCAGAGTGAACAATTTTATTCAAGGAATTTTATGCCTGTTGCCCAATCTTTTGGTGTAAATCCCCCCCCAAAAAAAACAAACAAAAAAACAAACAAAAAAACCCCAAAACAAAAACAAAAAAACAAAATAAAATAAAACCCCAAAATATAACAAACAAAAATAAACCAAACAAAAAACCCCCAAAATCACGAAAACGAAACCAAAAAATAAACAAAACAAAAACCCACCAAAAAAACCCAAACAACCAAACCCCCAAAAAACCCCAACCTGGATAGGAGCAGCACTATGACTGGCTCAGCTTGCAAATACAATCAGCAGCATTTCACTGAATTGTTTTTTTTGAAGGATGTCTCACCCATCTTCAGGGCAGGCTCCAGCCTGTGTGTCTCAAATGGAGGGGGTTCTTTAGGGCTTAACAAATTAAGGTGTAATATTTGTCTACCTAAAGCCTTTTCCACATTTTTCTGCAGGTTGGCTCAGGCCACTCTGACAAGCGTAGTGACCTTCTGTAGGTACGTTTTGGGTGCCTGGCTGGGTCTGTGAGTTAGACACAGCCCTACTGTCCGGCCCCTGGTGGCCTAGTGGTTAGATTGCGGCACCTTCACCGCCGAGGCCAAGGGTTTGATCCCAGCCAGGGACACTCCCTGGGCAGGTGGAGCTCGTTAGCCCTGTAAGGCAATCCACCTACGTTCTAAGGACC
>JAWMRA010000001.1:3474547-3539127 GCA_035584735.1 Pseudotriccus pelzelni | reverse complement strand
GCTGTGGCTGCCCCTGGATCCCTGGAAGTGTCCAAGGCCAGGTTGGAGCACCCTGGGCTGGTGGAAGGTGTCCCTGCAGGGGCTGGAATTCCATGATCCCTCAGGTCCCTTCCAGCCCAACCCCGTCCAGGATTCCCGGAGGTTCCTCTCCCTGCTCGGCAGTGCCAGAGGAGCCCCGGGAAGCTTCCAGTGCTGTTCTCACCCAGACAATTCTGGAGGCCTTTCAGGGTGTTTTTTAAGCAAACCCACCCCCTTTTTCAGTGTTTGGGGATAACTTTGAACCCTCGGAGTCGTCGTGAGCACCACGAAAGCTCCGTGGCAGCGGCTCCACACTTGACACGCTTCACACTCTTCAACTGAGCAAAGATTCATCCAGAAATGAGGATTTTTTTTTTTTTTTAATAAAACTCAGGTCTGGGAGCTCCACAGCGGGGAGGAAGGAGCTGCCAGGCAAAGCTGCAGAGCGGGAGCCACTTTTGCAGCGCCAGCAGCCGAAGCTCAGCAGCCAGCGGATGGGAATAACTCAGCCCCAGGTGATGGAAGTGTGAGCTGCAGCCCAGCTGATCCCGGGGGATAAATCCGGGCTGTGCCGACTCGGGGCTGGGGGTCGGTGCAGCTGATGCTCCAAACTCGGCAAGGGTTTTGGCAGGAAGGGGTTTTGGTTTTTTTTTTTTTCCTCCTCTTTTCTCTCTTGGGGAGAAGCCAAATCGTTCAGCAGGGGCTGAATGTGCCACTTCCAGCGGGGCTGGAGCAGAAGGAGAGAGGGGAGAGGAAGGAGAGGCAGAAGGGAGGGAAAGGAAAACCAGAAAGAAGTAAAACAGGATTTGGGAGGTGTGGGAAGGGAAGGAAAAAGTGTGAGGGAAGAAGTAAAAAGGGAGAGAAGATGCGAGGCGAGAAAGGGGAAGGGATGGGAAAGGCAGAAAGGAGGGAAAGGAGGGCCAGAAAAACTATCAGAGAAATTCTGGGAGGTGTGGGAAGGGAAGGAAAAAGCGAGAGGGAGAAATGAAAAGAGAGAGAGAAGATGTGGAGCGAGAAATGGAGGATATGAAAGAAGAAGGGAAGGGAAAGGAAAAGCAGAAAGGAGGCAAAGGGGACCTAAAAAAAACCCCTTAAAATCTGGGAGGTGTGGAAAGGGAAGTAAAAAATGAGAGGGAACAGATTAAAAGAGAGAGAAGATGAGAAGCAAGAAAGGGAGGACATGGAAGGGGAAGGGGAAAGGCAGAAAGGAGGGAAGGGGGATCCAGCAAAGGAATCTGGGAGATGTGGAAAGGGAAAGAAAAAGGGAGAGAGGAGAAATGAAAAGAGAGAGAAGACCTGAAGCGAGGAAGAGAAGAAGTAGAAGGCAAGAGAAAGGAAAGGCAGGAAGGAGGTGAAGGAGACCTGGGAAAAAAAATCTGAGAGATGTGGAATGGGAAGGGAAAGGTGAGAGAGAAGGAATTGAAAAGAGAGAGGGGATGTGAAGCAAGAAAAGGGGATGTGAAAGCAAAAGGGAAGGGAAAGGAAAAGCGGAAAGGAGGTGAAGGAGACCCAGAAAGAAGAAATAGAAGAAAATCTGGGAATGTGGAAAGGGAAGGAAAAAGTGAGCGGGAAGAAATTGTGAGAGAGAAGATGAGAAGCAAGAAAGGGAGGATATGAAGATGGAAGGGAAGGGAAAGGAAAGGCCAAAAGGAGATAAAGGAGACCCAGAAAGAAAAAAATAGAAGAAAATCTGGGAAGGTGGAAAAGGAAGGAAAAAGTGAGAGGGAAGAAATGACAAGAGAGAGAAGACGTGAGGGAAGAAGAAGAGAAGGGAAAAGCAGAAAGGACGTAAAGGAGACCTAAAAAAGAAATTAAAATCTGGGAATGCGGAAAGGGAAGGAAAAAGTGAGAGGGAAGAAGTGACAGGAGAGAGAAGATGAGAAGCAAGAGAGGGACCCGTGGGCAGCACAAGGGGAGAGAAGGAGCTTGGGGGGAGCCCCGGGGATCCAAACCCGGGGATGGGAAGGGGGGGGGGACAAGAACTAAAACCAGGGAGAAGGGAGGGAGCGATCCCAGGATCGTTTGCCTTGGAAAAGACCTGCGGGATCGCCGGCGCCCCTTGGGGAGGAGGGACCAGCTCTGGGCGTTTTTCCTCGCCCAAGGCTCGTTCCTGAGCTCGGGGCATCCCCAGGTAGGCTGAGCTCAGCGCTCAGTCCCGGCCCAGCCGCCCTCTCTCCCTCCATCCATCCCTCCATCCATCCACGGGAGGGGTTGTTCGGACAGCAAACAATCCCTGGATCCCTCGGGATCCCTCCCCACGCGTGCGGGAACCCGGGAATTCCTCCCGCTTCGGCTGCCCCGCGGTCGGTCGCAGCCGGGTTAAGCCCTTCTTTTAAATATTTAAATGTTTAGGAACGACCCGCTCCAGGGAGAAGGGAAACGTGGAAAAAGCCGCCCTGGACAGTTGTTTGAGGCTTCCCGTGAAACCCCATCACCCCCCCCTTCAGAACCTTCCAACCCAAAAATGTTCCTCCTGGGCCCCTTTCCAGCTTTAAAAATATCCTATTTACAGGACACAAATCACCCAGGGGAGCCTTTGTTTGTCCTTTCCATCTGGTCCCCGCAGACCCGAAATCCCGGGACGTGCTGAGCTGGAAGGGACCTCCAAGGAGTGCAGATCCAGCTGGAAAAGGGATGCCAGGACACCAGAGGCGATGGGATTTGTGGCAAAGGCAAGGGGAACTTCTCGTCAGGTGGGGCTCGACCCAAGTGGCCACAGAAGGGGAAGAACAGGGTTTCAAACAGGTAAAACCAGGCCCTGCTCAGCACAGCCCTCTGGAAAAGGACTTTTCCTTCAGCTTTGGTCTTTCCCAGGCTCTAGATGAAACCGTTTCTTCAGGAAAGCTCTAAAATCTCGTCTCCGAGGGAGAATAAATTCATTTCTACTCCCCTCTCCCCTCACCCCGTTCGTACCTTCCTGGGAAATTCATAAGGAAATGTAAGAGCCGAAGTTGGAGGGGTGAAGCCTCTTTATTCCTTTTTATTCCCTGCCTTGGAAAAATCCCTTCCCAAACCCCATTTGGGAGAAGCTGCTGTGCCCTGAAACAGGGAATTATTGACTTCTAAAGGACCGTGACAGTTCCCTGAATACCCTTTTCTTCCTTCTTTCGTGTTCCTCTCTCTGGGCTCAAGGGATTATTTGGGGGGGGGGGGATTTGGATTTAAGGCTGAATTTCACACCTGGATTCTCTCCAGCCACAGAGAATCCAAAACCTTGGAATTCTCCTCTCCGATCTTGGCCCAGATGGATCGATGGGAACAAAACGTTACAAGGAACTCCCAACTCAACCCCTCTCCCCCGAGGTTTAAGAGCAAAGTTGCTTCAAACCCGGAATTTTCCTTTAATCCTTTGGGGATCAAAACGAATTAGGGCAGAAATTAAAGCTTAAAAAGATATGAGACGTAACTGGTGGATTTTCCAAGGAACCGTGGTGGGATTTGCGAGGGGCACGTGAGGCCCAGAGCGCCAACAACCCCCTGGGAACGAGGATAAACCTTCAGGAGAGCCTGGATGCACCAGCAAGGCTTGGGAATGTCTTGGGAATGAGCGGCTGCTTCAGCCCAGGGAGGTGTCCAAGGCAGTGCCTGGAGTGGCACTCTGGGCTGGGGATGAGGTGGGAATGGGGCACAGGAGGGATTGGATGGGCTGGGAGGGCTTTTCCCACCTTAACGATTCTGTAATTAATTAACTCTGAAGTAAAGGTAGGTTGTGGGTAAATCTGCGACAGCCTTGGGCAGCTGGATGCCGAAAACCAACGTGAAACTTGATCACGAAATAAAAAAAAACCTTTCCGAAAAGCTGCTTTTTTTGCACCCTGAAGGGCCAAGGTGGAGGTTCCTCGACCCACCAGGCAGAGTTTCCAGCGTTCCACGGGAAACCTGCAGGATTCCAACCGATCCAGTGGGGACTTCTGAGCTTGGTCAGGACTTTTAGACCCAGTTTATCCCTAAAGTTTCTCACCTCTTGCTCGGTGCCAGAGGGTTTGTTCTTGCCGTGGCATCGGGGGTGCCTCTGTCACGGGAAGCCGGTTGGAAACATCCCGACCGGGTGGTTTCCCACAGGGAACGCTCCGGGAATCTCGGGATTGTGTCCCGGTGCTGGAACTGATGGATCCTCCCTGACTCTGACCCTACACTGGGAACCTCCTCCAGGTGAGCTGGAGCTCAGCCTCCTGAAAACTCTGCATTCCCGTTTTTAAGCTCTGGGGACAGGGAGGGAATGGGAAAGAGAGAGGGAAAAATCAGCTGAATCTTGCCGGGAATTGTGTGTTATCCCCAAATCCTCACAACTTCTTGCTCCCAGCGAGAGCTCTCAGGGGCTGCAGATGGTTTGTTGTTGCCTGATCTGGTGACCTGAGGGTCTCTCCCAGCTCTTCCATGAACGTCCCCGTGCTCCAGAGGGAAAAATCCAGCCCTCGGGGAGGGGATTTACCCTCCCAAGCCCTTGGCCCTGAGTCAGGAGGACGTGAGGGACCCATCGAGGATGTCCCAGAACGTCACTGGGGTTGTCCCGGGCAGGAGGAGACACGAAGTGCTGGGGGGACTGTTTCATTTTGGGGTTTAAATTCCTGAACAGCACCATCCTCATAGAATAACCCACACCCTGGAACCCAACCGGCCCTGCCTCTCCCAGAGTTCGCGTTCCTGCTGCTGTCACTCCCCGCCCTCTGTGGGACTGGAAATGAAAGCCCCACTGTCCACCCCTCTATTTTAAACACGAGGTCTATTTTTCAGCCCCGATTTGTAAACCACTGGAGCCCTTCTCCAGTGATTCATCCCTTTCTCTTCTAAACAAAGGGCTCGTGGCTGGGAATTCCTGCGGAGTGAGTCAAAGGCTTTCCAAGTCGGGATGGGAGCAGGGATTGCCAGAGGTCACCGGGTGTACGGCCGGGGTGTAACGGGGTGCTTGTCTGTTCGGGTGGTTAAAGATGGTTGGACTGAGTGCCCATAAATCGGTGTATTCCTGCAAAACGCTCATCAACAAGGAAAAGAGGGAAGAGCCTTTCCCAACGAAGTTTTCCTCCCCCCTTCCAGCTGTCCCTTGGCCAGGGTGGTTTGGGAGGTCCTGACCAAACCCGCTGATGTTTTAGTGATTAACCCTTTAGGTTTGCTTGGTGTTGAGTCCTTGCTGGAGGATTTGGATCAGCCAAACGGGAAGGACCTGGGGGAGGGTCAGGAAAAGGAGAAATCGTGTCCCAGGAAGGAGCTACAGGACATGGATTGATGTGGGTTGGCAAAAGGAGAGCTGAGAAGTTGCGATTGTTTTTTAGGCACAGACAGGGAAGAGGAAATAGCAAAGGGAGGAGCTGGAAAGTGGCTGGGGGTAAATTTAGGCTGGACGTGATGTTGTGGCCATGGGAAGAAGGAGGTTCTGCTGTCCCCTGGAAAGGGCTGTTTGTCCTTCCCCTCCTGAGGATCACGACTGACCTGGGGGGGCACCTGAGCAAAACCCAAGTCCTGGTTCCTTCTGCCTCCCTGCAGTTCCTTTTCCTGCTGGGCCAGAGGAAAACAAGGAGCATCTGAGGGCACTTGGTGTGTTCAGCTGGAGAAGAGGAGACTGAGGGGAGACCTCAGTGCAGTCACAACTGCCTGGGCAGGGGCAGAGGAGGGGCAGGACTGAGCTCTGCTCTGGGGGGACCAGGGACAGCACCCAGGGAATGGCTGGAGCTGTGTCAGGACAGGGTTAGGCTGGATATTAGCAAAAAGTTCTTCCTCCGGAGGGTGGTTGGCACTGACCAGGCTCCCCAGGGCAGTGGGCACAGCCCCAAGGCTGCCAGAGTTCAAGAATCATTTGGACACTCAGGGACATGGTGTGATTTTTGGGGTGGTCCTATGCAGGGCCAGGATTTGGACTTTGATGTCCCAAACTATCATAAAAAGCAAACTCTTTGACTGAATGGACATTCAGAAGAAAAGCCACTGCTTTTCCACATCTAGCAGAGTGCTCTGTGCCCAAGTGTCTGAGCGAGGACTGAGAAAGGAAACGATTGTGGCATCTTATTGCAGGGTGGCCTTGACTTAGGAAATTAGAAAGTTTGGTAGATGTGCTTGGAATTTCTATTCTGCTCCTCACTGTACTGTGTTCTGTTGCACTCTCTGCTCCTGTGATGGCAATGTGAGCTCACTGGGGATTTGAGGCAGTGTGACAAATTGCAGGGATTGCTTCTTAAACACCCAGAGCCAGTGTAGTAGCCAAAGGTGTCACTACATTCACTAAGCGTTTAATTCCTAGTTTAATGAGTGTAACATTTGGGTTTATCCACACATTTTTATTCTTACCTAGTTGAGAATCTAAAGGATTAACAGGATGGGCACCAACTACAGTACTTTTTATTCTGATATACAAAAGGTGCTTTCAATTTGCATTTTAACTCCAGTTCTGTTTTAACACTGATAATGCACAAAGCCCAGTGATATTATTACTCTTTGACACTGAATTACCAGATAAATGACTTGTCAGAGTTCATTTATGTTTCTGAATGTTTGGCACAGAGTGACAGCTGCATAGAGCTTACAATTCAGCAATGCATTATCTCAATGAAGTAAAGCAGCTTCCCCTGAAAAATGCATGCAAAACAAAATCTTGGGGGTCTAGATAAGGTGGGTTTAGATTAAAAATGTGATTATGTGCCAAGTAAGGGGATTAGTTCTAAAAGTCAGATAGTGCCAGAGGAAAGGAGACTCAGTGACTTGCCTCCTTTTGAGCTAAGAGCAGAATTTTGGATGATCATCGGGCACCTGTACTGGAAAAAGTTTTCTCCCCTTTAAAATGCAGAAAGAACAAAGCTGTTGATATTGTTCAAATTCAATTCTATGTTCAGTATATTCTGGATTCCACCTTTTTTTATATGCATGATCTCTGCTCTCTGCCAATCAGTGTGATGGGACTTTTCAAAATACCTGATAAAAAATGAGGACAGCAAGTAACTTAAAAACATGTGTTACCACACTGATGCAAAATATAACTTCTTTATTTCAAATTCAACATCTTTCAAATGTGGGGCAGATATATTTGCATTCATTTACAGAGGGGAAAAAAGGTAACGAAAACTAAGCAAGACCCCACTTCCTCTCCTGGTCCTCTTGGTATCACTTCTTGTATCAGCTCAGAGTTACTTTGCCAAAAACTCTGAGTGCGGTGAGTTTAGCTACTGTAAATGCTGTCATGATGCCAGATCGGCAGATACTATTATGGTCTGATTGCTGGATTTTCAGCCTTAACTATATTAATTTGCAAAAAGAATTTCATAATTATGTACATTCACCGCTTCAATCCATGAAAGACGTGTGGCACGCAGGAAATTAGAGCTCTAGAGACAAGAAACCCTCCCTCCCCCACCCAGGACTGTGTAATTAGAAGTGCTCATTTAGTGGATCAGTTCTCAATTACCCGTTAAGTGCAAGCATTTGAGTTGGACGTGTTCTTTTGTCCGACGTGACTGAACATAATTCAGCTGAGAGCCTGTGAGATGTTGGCTACTGAAGGCAAACTGACAGATGACATTCCTTATAAATTGTGTTTCTGAATATGAGGCTTAGTACGCGTAGCCCATGTTTACCCTGGAAGGGAGCTGGGAAGTTACAGCAGAGCTAACACTTGATGCATTCCGTGGGGAACACTTCAGGGACGTGCTGTATAGTTTCAATTTGTTATAATGAGGTTTTGCTGTAATAAATACACAAAGTAAATTGCATAGGAGGCATTGGACAGGATTGATGGTGGCTATAACAAAGCTTTGTTTATGGATAGGTACATAAAAAGGATCAGATACTGCCAGTCTCTAATTCAGGTACCCTGCTGTTGAAAGGAAAATCTCTCTCAGAGAGTTTGATCACTGGAAAAAGAGGAGTCCACAGTGTAAACCTGTTTGTGTGTGTATTTGTGGGTTTTCTGTTTTGTTTGGTGTTTAACCTCTTGCTGTACCTATGGGTTATTTTGTAAACGTTTTCACTACCTGGCAGAGTCTGTCCTTAGTTGTTTTAATATTTTCAACTTTAACACACCTTGCACTTACTTGCTTAGTTTCATTCTTAATTATTAACTATTCTGAGCACCCGATAAATGACATTACTGGAAAGCTGAATAATACAGAGGCATCTCTGCAAAGGGTGAATTTACATCACACTCATGACTTTGCCCCATATGATTTGTTTGGCTGAGGTTTTTTAGAGCTCAGTAAGGGTAGTGTTTTAACCAGTGTAATAGAGCGAGTAAAATCTTTTCAGTTTTAGGAGAGCTTGAGCACCACTGGTCTATAAACTCACACACTTGTTTAAGGCAAAATGCTTCAGACCTGGGCAGCTGGTTCCAGGGAGTGCCCTGAAGCAAGTCAGACTGATTTTGGGTGATGAGCATTGTCTCAATCCTTTCTTGAGTGATTCCCCCTTCCTGAAGGTTTAGGCTGGTCCAAAGACGTTAATTTAGATTTCTCTTATAATCCTTATTGTCCTTGGGGATGTGTACAAAGCTGTCTGGTTGCTAATCTATTAATCTTATTTGTAAATGTGTTAATATTGGACTGCACCTTATCTATAGCAAAACCTTATCACAAAATTCAGGCAGCACCAGACCTGGAGTGCTGGATAATGACGTTAACAGGCAAAATCAGCACCTGGGTTTCTTTTACATATTGCACATTGCTTATTGTATATGATTTTCTTTTTCCAGAATTTTCAATGTCAAAGTCTCCTCTCTCAAACAGATGTTTATGTCCACAGACAAACTTTTAGGCCTAAAGTTCACCTCAGAAAGAAAATGCAGTGAACTATTTATCCTCTCGTCGCTCGTTACTGGTGTTCTATTTATAGCACCCGCTTTTTCTCTCTGATATTTCTATTTAGTATGATCAAACTAAACTTATGGCAGCTGTTCTTCGTTGAAAAATGCTGCTTCTGCTTCAGAAGAAAAAGGCTGCTGGGTCCTGATTCACACCCTGCACTTACCTGAATTGACCCAGACACCTCCTTAGGTCAGACAGAGGTCGGAGCTGAAGAGCAACGAGTACGGTACTAGGGTGTAGATTCACCCCGCCTTTCTACATGGAGTTGCGCAGTTTTGGGGTGAACTCAAGTGAGCACAGGGCAGCAGGAGAGTGCCTGATGTTCTGGGGGTCAGGGAAGCCTGAGACAGATTGCTGGAGTTGCACTGAATGCCCCCAGGGTGGGGGGGTGGCAAGAGATTCAGACCAGTATCTTAAGTTGTTGATCACCTTGGACAGTACAAGGATTTCTCATCTCGGTTTCTCAACTAGAGCTGTGTAAAATCAAGAGTCTTCTGTGATGGACAAAAATCCTTTGCATTTTTGTTAAAAGCCTGACTTGTATGAAAGCACATAAAGCCTGAGGGTACTGTTCAAGCCCTGGAATTATGCCCAGTTATCATGTCCTCTTCCCCAACCCCCCTTCCTTGCTTAGTTTAAAACCAGGCTTTAGCAGTAGATTTATTTATTTTTCCACCCCCTTTTCATACCATAGATATAAAGCAGAATAATTAAGCTTTTTACTGGTCATTTGCTGTTGTTTTGTAGAGATTTATTTCAGCTAAGTGGCTCTCAAGTGTGTACAAAGAATGATAAGAGAAGGTTTTTACTGGAGCACTTAAACTATAAACTGTCTGTCTGTGAAATGTGATGTTGGTTTCCCAGCAAGTTTTTTAAAAGTTTGCTGATTGCTTAAAAGCAGTAGAATAAAATAGGGTCTGGTTTAATATTCCTAAGTAGGTTTGTCGTGACTGCAGGAAGTGTGTTAATTCTGAAACAGGGCATTCACTTCTGCAGTTGTTTTTAACATCTCCAAGGCATATTCTGTTTTATTGAGGGTGGGAGATACAAGGAAGGTACTCAAGTTTTATGCTCATCCGTGTAATAGGTGACCCTCTTGCAGTTATTAGTCTTCTTGGAAATCTTTCTTTTGCTTTGTCTTGTGCATAAAGTCATATTGGTGTCATAATTAGAAAGTAAATTTTATTTCACGTCCATAAATGTCAGGTCAGAAAAAGGTATCTTCAGTGTGAACAAATGCATGACAATCGGCTGAACTGCTCTTTCTGTGAACTGAATATTGGAGAGGAAATAGCAATTCCAGTTTATTGCGTTTGTTCGAAGCCATCTTTATTTCCAAGTTATCTGGTTATTTGATTGGAGCTTTGGAAAGATTTGGCTTGCAAGTCCTAGATTTTTCTCACAATTTGAGAATAGTTTATTCATAAATGTGGCACAAATTAATTCTGTATATAAACAAGGAAAAAGAAATCTGTGAAAAGTGAATGCAAAAAGAGAAATAACATTCTCTTTAACCCCATGAGGTACTTGCATCATTTGTCACCATACAACTCATAACTGGGAGATTTGCTATGTGGTTGTGTAAAGAAAGGATGGATTTCTTTTCCTATGGGACTATTCCTTTCTATAATTGCCTGTCATTAGGGCTACTCCACAATATCTGGATGTCATGATGTAAATGCTGCTTTCCATCCAGATGGTGATGATGTCCCTTTCCATGTTCTCCTACTGTACTTACCTTCTCTAAGTCAGTGTGAGATGTCATGTTTCTAAAAAGGAACAGTTTGGAGTGAATGTGGGGAAAACTTGCTTTTATTCCCAAAACAGTTCACTACTTGGAAGAGTGAAGCATGGGTTTATGTAGCTTCTAAGAATATAGACCCCTAGAAAGGCTTGGAAGGGACCTTCCAACCCATTGCCGCAGGCAGGGGTGCCACCCTCCAGATCAGATTGCTCAGGGTCCCATCCAGTCTGGCCTTGAACACTTCCAGCGATGGGGTATCCACAACTTCAGGTTTGTGGCCCCTAGAGATCTGTGCAGATGGTGCAGCTCCCAGTACTGAAGGTCACTCTTCAGAGAGGTCTGACACTTGTAAGAAGGTGGAGGTGCGCTGGTGCCCCAAGCCCCTGGATCCAACCTCATCCAGGGTTTAGTTCCAGTACTACTTGTTCAAACTCGGACTTGGCAAGTTGGGATCAAAGTGACTGAAAATTTGAGACCAATAGTTATAGATAAACATTCTGCAGGCTGTGATGGCAGCTATCGAGGATGAAAGTTACTGGTGTGCATGTTTTGGAAAGCAGTTAGTCAAAGGTGAGAATGTTGTATCATAGAATCAGAGAATCACAGAATCAACTGGGTTGGAAAGACCTCCGAGATCATCAAGTCCAACCTTGATCCGACCCTGCCGTGTTTCCCAGCCCGTGGCACTGAGGCCACATCCATCTCACCTCAAACACCTCCAGGGAAAGGGAATCCACCTCCTCCCTGGGCAGCCCATTCAATGGCTGAGCACTCTCCCGGTAAAAAACATCTTCCTAATATCCAACCTAAACCTGCCGTGGCACAGCTGAAGACCGAGCCTTCTTTTCCTACTGCTGGTTCCTGGGAGAAGACACTGATTGCTGAGAGACAGAGGCAGTTTTCGATTCATCTGAACATATCTGGTAATTCTGAAACCTTCATTATGACCATTTCACCACAGGAAAAAAGTCTCTCATTATATGAGCATTGACATGCTTTGATTAAAATTTTAAACATGTGTGACAAGTGCAAATTTCCCCACATTTACTGGCATGTGGAGAATCTGCAGGGGGTTTGAGGACCATTTTTAATAGATGAATAAACCATATTTTACTAGAACTTCTTAATGAAGATGTATCTTCAGTCTAAAAATTAAAATTGAACTCTAGTTACCCATACACTTACCAGAAAAGTGTGAGGCTTTCAGCCTGCACAAAACAACTCTTCATGTACTTGAAAGTACAGAGAAAAATTTTTTTTCTATGTGACTGAAGAGAAAGGTTGAGTCCTCACAGACCGATCTCAAAGATGAAATCATGAAATGTCTGGGTATGTTTTAATCCTTGATGTAGTAAGTGTGGTATGGTGCAAATATCTGCTCACACGTCACTGTCCTCTCCGTTTAACCTTGTCTGACTTTATTTCATGGAAAGCATTTGGGCTCCTGGAGATGAGTTACCTGCTGAATGCATTGGTCAAACACCAGCCCTGACAGAGTAACTTTACTCTCTTGCAGTTAAAAAGTTAATGCAAGAGGACTACATTTTCAGAAGAGAGAAAAAGGTTAGTGAAGGAATTGTTTGCAAATAATGTGTCTATGGAAGCCTAGGATCATATTGTTCCAAAATTGATCAGGTGTCGCAGAATCAAGATGCCTGTGGATCTATCAGATGTTCAAGAGAAAAAAAACCAAAACACTAAAGATCCAATCCCCTGAGTAAGTCAGTTCCACGAATAGATGGCTAATGAAGTAAAACTTGAGGCTGAAAAATTGCTGGCTGTCCCTGAGAAGGGTGAGGTGAAACCACTTCTGTGTTCACTAGAAGGAGCTCTGGAGAAGTTTAAAACTGGGGAAATCAGTAGCGAGGCTTTGTCCTCTGAGAAGCACAGCTTGTCTCATGGATGAGGATCCTAATAAGTTTTTTTCACACCTCCAAGCTATATTCTCCACCCTCAAGTCCTACCAAATAATTGATATTCTTAATATAGGTAGCAGGAAAAAACCATGCAAATACACAGACAGTTCTTTACTCTATGACTAGGGCAAGCAGTTAATTATGGAGTCTTGAACAAATCACACTGCTTTGAACTAAGAATTTGGCTGGATTTGGGGTGACAGTTAAGTGGAACACTTTTTAGGACTATAGAAAAAAAATCTATGTACACCCTGGTATAAAAATAAATCATTAATAATTCTAACACCTTTTTACCCCCTCTCCCTAAATGACTTTTCCATGTTACATAGTACCTACCATTAGAGGAGGCTAAGCCTGATGTGTTCAGAAGTCTTCACAAGGATACCGATGGATGAAACAACTCTGTCCTCCAAGCTAATAAGCTTTAATTATGAAAGTAATCCCTCACTAGGATGGTATAGACCTTACTATGGCCAAAGCCATGTCTCGTGTTCTGCCCCTGTCTGAGCAGGTAGAAATTGAGGTCACACAGGTGACTCTGCTCACCTCACTCGTACCTTTCCCTAGAAATTCTGCTCTTTGAGAAAAGTACTGTAAAGTTTTCACAATACAGGCACACTGTGCATTGTTATTTGACACTTCCCCATGCCAAATACCACTGTGCCCACTGACTCCTGTGTCTCTTTTCTAATGCAAACAGTACATTTCAAATCCATCATTAAATGTATTGTTATTTTTCCTATTTTCATTTGTTAAGGTTGAATTACATTTGACATTTTATCACATACAAGGTGCTTCCATGCTTTGCAGTCAGTTATAGGTTTGATTATGGTACAAAACTTGGTACAATACACAGGTTATCACCCTGTCCAGGCCACAAATCTCTGTTTAAGATCCTGATTTGTCTCACAAGCACCT
The DNA here is from genome assembly GCA_035584735.1 of Pseudotriccus pelzelni. Taxonomy (NCBI): domain Eukaryota; kingdom Metazoa; phylum Chordata; class Aves; order Passeriformes; family Tyrannidae; genus Pseudotriccus; species Pseudotriccus pelzelni. The sequence continues at coordinate 3,525,751 of JAWMRA010000001.1, read as the reverse complement.
TCCAGTTTAGGTAGGTAATAATTAATGAAGCCTTTGCTGTCTTACTGTGTCATTCTTCCTAGAAAGACTTGATGACTTTCAAGGGCCACCACTGAAAATGTGTGTTTTCTGTGCGGTTTGTTTGTTTGAGGGGGTTATTTATTTATGGAAGGTGCAAATATACCAATAAATTAACGGAACACCAGTTCATCTGTCCTCCTACACCTTTCAAAGAATCCGCTTCAGTTTAATTGTTTGTCGGTGACTGACTTAGAGCGTGGATCTCCCACCTTCTCTTGTAGTGAATGCAAATGTGAAGAGTTTGGTTAGGCTTTTCCAGCAACTATTTCAATTTATTTTTGATGATCTGTGTGCCCCACTGAGTCTGATAAGCAACTTGACCTTGATGGTGCTCCTCATTTCTGCAGTATTTCTTTATGACAGCTTGAGTTCTGTAGCATCAAAGCTGAATTCAAACACCTGATTGCTTTCCAAGCCTTGTACCTGTCCAGGGAGTAGGAAAACCTACAGAACTACCTGTTGTCTACGGTAAGTACTTGGGGTTTATCACTTTCAAATGTTGCAATGGGAAAATAAAAGTGCCGAAGTTTAGTCTTGACGGAGTGTTGAAAATTGATGGAGTTTCACCTGGCCAAAAACAGTGTAAGCTGGGAGCTGAACAAAGCCGATTTCTCTGTTTGTCACAGACTTTCTTTTGTGCTGTTTGTGTCTTTCCTTGTTCATGGAAGGTTTCGGATTAATATCTACAGTTCATTTAGCAGGGTAGGCATGTGCGTTTTCTTCCTTTTTGAGAAAAATTGCTGTGTGTCAGTACCATGCCCCCTAAAGACAGAGGCTGATCTGTGAACCCTCCTTCCAATTATTGTCTAATGAATTCCAACCAGTTCATTAAAAGTGAAAATCACCAAAGAGACCTTTTAGGGCTAATCATGTATACTGTATGGCTCGGTGTAAGTACAGTGTCATCTGAGCAGGCAGATAAGACCTTGTCTCTGCGGGAATCTTTTAATATTGTTGAGAGTGTTAAACAAAAATAGGCGGAATGTGAAAATGCACATAATTCTCATAAAGCTACATTGAATAAAGTGTTTCATTTTTGATTTGGGTAAAATTAACTCTTGCCGACAGGTCCATTTACCTCAGTGAAATGCTTAGTTATTTACATATCTCATCATATTTGTAGCAGATTGAATAAAACTTGCAAGAAAATAGTTTATTGTGTGGGTTGGTTTTTACCTCTTCTTGTCTGATCCTTTTCTAAATTAAAATGATTTCCCAAATTGTAAATGATTAATAAAAGTTTTCACTGTCATATTCACTTTTTTTTTTTCCTGAAAATGACTAAAAATTGAACTTTCTATCCAGGCTACTCATAAAATTAAGAGCCCATGAGCTTATTAGTACCAGGCTGAAATTCTTCATCTTTCAGGGAATATTCACAGTGCCAAATTTGAGAGACACAGCTGATTTGTCTCCTCACCTCCTGCATTTCAGAAGGTAAGAAAAGCTGCATTGCCCTCTTGAAAATTTAATTTTTGTGTGCTGAAAGTTGTGATATTTCCATGATCAGATTATCACAGACAAAAGAGGGAGCAGTGAGATAGTTTAACCTTTATCTTCCTGCATCTTTTTTATTTATTTTTCTCTTTAATAGAGATGGGGAGACTGTGGAATCTCAGATGTGTGGAAAAGCAATGTAATTGAATATGAAGCAACACACTAAGCAACATCCAGGACTAATGTCTGCTACAGTGAACCAAGTATTTCTGCTCATTTTTAGTTCTAAACAGATTTTAACCATGCAGGAAGAGGACCTGCATGCCACTGCTGACATTTCAGTCAAAATGTTTGTTCAATAAATAAAACTTGATTGAATATTTTGCCCCCTGTAAATACAGTTTTCTAAGTCTCTTACAGAGGCATTTTTCTTTGCTGTTTTGCCATGGGGAAAAATGCCCTTTTTTTGCTGACAACTGAAATATTTAGACAGAAATACTGTATTAGTGCCTATTGGGAATTGTAGCTGCTGCCTCGGGCCTGAGTCGTGATTTGTGCACAAGTTTGGTCTGTCGCTCCTTTCCCCTCCCTTTTGCACACAGAGGAGCAGTGTCCCTGGCCAGGCTGCAAATCCTATGCTTGCCTTCTCCTGTGGTGGCAAAAAGTAGATTCAAAAATGTGGATGGGAGGAATCAAACCCAGAAGTTCCACTGAGATGCACAAGAGAACCGTGGACCATAATTTGTAAGTTACTGTTAACAGGAACTATTTTACTTCCACCTGTTGTGCTTTGGTGACCCTGTCCCTGAAATGGTATCGGACACGTGTGGGCACAGAGGTGATGGGCATGACTTCGGAAATAAAATAAATAAACCATAAAATGCTAATGCACACCCCATTGCTGAGAAGCAAAGGCACCCATCTGCTGTTCTGCTTCACGTATCTGTGTTCGCTCAGCTGCTGGAGGTCACTTGGTTTTTGTCCTATTAAAATCCCTGCTGGTTTGAGAAACAGAGTATGTAAATAAAATAGTGTTACTGTGACAGGAAGGCAAGCCAAGCATCTTTATCTTTTCAACACTCAGTGACTAACTGGCATGCTGTTGAAAGGAACTGATTTAGGGCTTTTGAAAAGAAGTGCTATTCTGTTACTATTCTTAACTTGCTTATGGTTTTATCTAAATGTATGTGCCTTGATGGGTGTGCCAGTGTTATCAAACCTTCATATGTCAGAATGAGGGTTTGCATCTTCTTTAGTAGAATGCTCTTTAGGAGTCTAATGATTGACACAAACCCCAGAGCAGTGGTGTTTGTCAGTAAATTAATATCACCATGGTTTGATTGATTACAAGGGTGATCATCAAGCAACAACTGTTCCTTCCTCCCCTGTTGGAGGTTGGGACTGACTTTCAGCTGTTTCAGTCAGCTGCCTGTATCAAGTGGCAAGTTGTGATACCAAATCCTGCTGCTCTGGAGCGCTGCCATGAAAAGGAAATTAAGGCTGGGGTGAGGTGGGGTTGTAATTTGTCAGAGTTACTCTGAGGAGGCAAATGGAAGTAGTGCTTTTATGGAGGTTTTCCATAAGGCTTTATTTGAGAGGTGTGGGCACCTGAAACATCATCAGAAGAGTTTTATACCATATCTGCTATGATATTTTGGGGTCTCTTAGTTCAAGACATACTTCCATGACAATTGCTTGGATCATTAGTTTTGGCCAAGGCTGGAGGTAAGTGTTAAGTTGGAACATTTACAGTGCAAAATGAGAGGAAAAGGAGAAAGTTTGATGGGTGGAGGGGAATACTTCACATAATTTAATTTATATCAGAGATCTTTCATATTTGGATTAGATTTCATTGTAGAATACATAAAACAAAAAATGTGAAACTATGTTTTCAGTTGAGGTTTAGATTGGTTCAGTGCCAATAGGGACAAGCAAATGCATCAGCTTAGTGTTGCATGATACTGTTAAGGGTAAAAATGTAAAGTGATCGAAGTCCTTCTGCCTTATCAAGAATTAAACCATGCAAATTTATACGGGAATGAAACCTTTTCTTAAAACATGTGTAACCGAAATGCTTCAAAATAAAACTCTTAACTTCCCAGCATTACCAGACTTCATCTATGTGAGAGTTTCTTTTGCTTTACTGTGGATGTGTTGTGTTGCTTCAGATGCACTGTCCCCAGTGGGGTTTAATTCATTTTAATTCATTTATCGTTGATATCTAAATATGATATCTCAACCTCATTTTGGACACAAGTATTCTTCTTGTGTGGACTTGTGAAGTGGGCCTGTATTCTTGCAGTTCTGGTAGATCTTTTATCTCTTTTCACCTGAATAAATCCTCCTTCTCTGCAGATGACTGAAATTGAGAGCTGGTATGAAAACTGTTCAGATCAATGCATATTACAGTGGGAATAATTTCCTTACCTCTTCTGGGTGTTATTTAAATTATGCATCATTGATGCCACTGGCCTCCTCACAGTCATGGTGTGTTTCTGCTGTGGAGTAACTTTGCTCTGGAGTAAAATAAATCCTTTTCTTCATGTTTGATTTTATAACAGCAATGCATGTGTTCAGTCTCCCAGTAACCTTGTATGTACCTTTGCTTGATTTAGTTCTTTAAGGCAGAGTTCTTTATTATTCCAGTCTTAATCTCCTGCATGTTTAAAATTCCAGTCCTTTCCTTTGAGTGTTCCTCCCAGTCTTGTTTTCCAAGAGATTTCATTGGAGCTCTTGTCCCACGTTTCGGGGTGATTTGTGAATACACTCTATATCATCAAGTACTTTGGGAACTTCACTAGGTGGTATCCAGTATTTTGAGTCTCCAAAGAAGCAATGTCATCATTTCTACCTGGATGAAATCTCACTTTAAAGGTCTTGTTCTAACATATATAAACTTGGTTTCAGTGATCAATGTTTTCTTAAAACTTTTTCTTTTTTTCTGAAGAAAAATGTAAGTTTATATTCTGGACTGCAGAGGTTTTGTTCTTAAAGCTGTTTATGTGCTGCCCTGTTTTTACCTCATCCCCACCCCCTGGTTATCCTCTTCAAAAGTTATATTTGAAAGCTTTTGGGTCTACTTAAAATCAGCCAGCCTTACCTGCACTCCTTTTGCTGTTCCCACCTGCATTTTTGCACTGATGGTTTTATTTAAGGATGATTCTATGTTTCACTGAATTTATTACAACCCATTGGTCTGTAGTTTTTATGGGCTGTTTTGTCCAAATTTGTGGGGTTTGAGTTATCTGGTCAGTGTGTTGTGCTTTAAATATTTATTTGCACACCGTTTTTAGAATTACTTATTTCTATACTTCTCCCCCCTCCCCAATCCCTCCATGTCCAACAGCATCATCTGTGTACGCAATGTTTTATTGTGTGGTTTCCACACAATATCTTTACTTATTGCTGCTTTACCCTGTGCATGTTTACTCACCATTTTTTAAATGGCTGAATAGTTTTTTGGCTTCATTTTTAATGCAGTGTCTGACTTAGTCTGACCGTGTGCAATTTTTGCTCTATTTTTTATAATTTTCTTCATCTTTGAGACATAATATTCTTTGGTAAGTCATTCCTCTGTTGTTTTATAAAACCCCTGCATATTCAAGTGTTCCATTAGTATTCCATTTTACAGGTAAAATTCCATTTGACTTGCTTGAGACACCCATTCCAGGAAGGAGCTGCACCTTTTTGACTTAATGAAATTCAGTTTCCTCTGTGCTCTGAAATTCTTAGTCCATTTTAGTTTCTCTACCTTTACCAAAGTTTCCTCTTTTGAACCAGTGGTTCTTGATGCTTTTTTTGTGTGCTTTTGCTGAAGTTGATTCAACCTGATTGTAATAATTTCAGCTGTAGTTACTCAGTACAATGCATTTGAGTTTTTAACTTCAGTAATGAGGGCATTAAGGATAAAGGCAATAAAACTATCCATTTTATGAAAGATTTTCTTGAAGAAATCCTAGTATGCCAACAGTAATTAAAAAGGTGGATTTGATTCATAATGTTACCAGACACTGAATGTTTTGGGTCTTGTGGGAGCTATTTTGAAAACACGAAGATTTATTTTTCAGAGTGTTGGCTTATTTTTTGAAGTTGTTCTTTTTTCTAAACAGTCATGCAATTGGACTTCTGGAAATCCATAGATGTAGATAATTCAACAATGTAAAAACAAAAGGTTCCTAAGCAGTGGGCTAAATTTCATGCTGACTGAAACCAGGCTGATTTCAGTATAACCCACGTTTCCTGGAGGATTGTTTTTCTAAGTGGTAAGTGATGGAGGGCAGGGGGCTCAGAAGACATGAATGACTGCTCAGCACCCCTTGCTCCTGGTCTCAGACCCTTTTGTTCCTTCAGCTTTCAAAATGCACAGGTCAAACCTGTATGACCAAAGTTCACACATGGGCACGGTGTGTACAACTTGTCTGTGTATGTTTTTCCTCCTTAACTCCTGTCCTTCCTCCTTATTACAGACTTTGATGTAAGAAAAAGGGAACAGAAAAAAAAAGCGCAAGTCTGAGATGTGAACAAGGGGGAACATTGCCTTCCCTTGTGTGGGAGTTGAAAAATCCTGGAATGCCGGAGCAGGAGCAGGAATTTCCCTGGTGAAATCTTTTTTCATGCTTTTAGTTCTTAGTTTTAGTGGCCAAACAAATAAGCCCAACTGCCATCTCTAAAATTTTGGTTTTTATATTTTAAGTACTGACCCCTGGAAGAGTAAGGTAAACTTTGTAGGAATGGGTTGTCACCTCTCGTCTCTCCTTGAGGGTTTGTTTTATCTTTTCAGTAAAGATAAATTGCAGTTTCTTGGGATTTCTGGGATTGCTCTCTCAATCTGGTGTTTCTAAGCCAAATACTGCATTCAGATTACTCTGGATTTCAGTGATGTTCACAGGAAGAGAGAAGGTAGTTCACCAGCAGAAAGGAAAAAATAGCCAAAAGAGCAGAATATTGGTCTTTTTAATGTACAGATTAGGTAAGAATTATTAGACAATACTCAAACATAAATTTTCTAACATGGGAAGGTCAGGGGGGTGGATCAGAACCTGCTTGTACAAACTTAGTGTCATTCCAAGCTAACTGTAACCTGTTTCTTGCAAAACTGAAAATATAGGGATGTTCACAAAGTATTTGGGCTTTTTGTCAATTAAATTTTTCTTAACACTTGTGCCCATTTTTCTCTGGTAAACGTTAATGGGGTTTAATTCTTTGGGTTCCATTTGGAGATTTTGTTTCAGTGCTCCCCAGTTGGCTCAATAATGTAGAGAACTTCTATCCACATAGTCGAGATGCAGTTTAGGGCTGGGCCAAGTGTGGAGTTTGATGTTACCCAAAACACACAGCATTTTCCTGTGTTTCTTCCCTGCTGTTGTACCAAGTGGGAGTTTAAAGAGAAGAACTTTATTCAATTGTGTTATTTTGGTATTGTATTTGAGGCCAAAGGGTGTGCTTGTTTGGTTTTTTTCCTGGCAGTGTAGGATAAAACCTGTGGGAGGATCATCACCTTTCCTTGTTTCTTTTTTTTTCTCAAAGCAAGGAAGACTCACAGAATTCTCTAGTCCATCCCATGCTCAAGTAGCTTGTCCCAGACGGTGTCCAGACTCCAAAGATGGAGAGTCAGCAACCACTCTGGGCATCCTGTTTGTGTTTGGCCACCCTCACATGTTTTCTTGCATTCGGATGAAACTTCCTGCATTTTAATTTGTGCCGCTTCCCTCTTTTCCTGCCACTGGGCACCACTAAAGTGAGTCTGGCTGCTCCTTCATTCCCTCTCCGCTCTTCATACACATGCATAGGGTATGTGTCAGAATCATACTGTTTCACAACTTGAACAAACCACTTTGTCACCCCATTCCCCATTAAAAAAAAATTAAAATAAGGGAAGACAGGAAAGGCAGAGACAACCCTAGCATTTTGTGATGACTTTACTGTGTTACTTCCCTTTGTTCTCTCAGAAATTTTAATCCCTTTATCCCTGCAGCATTTTTGTATGAAAGTTATATTAAGTGTATCCCGAGCCTGCATAATGATTCCAGCTGGATTACTGAAGGCACACAGCAAGCCTGTTTCATGGGGGAAGCAGAGCTGGCTAATCAGTTCCTTTAAAACCTTTTAGTAACCCCTGGAGTTTCACTTGCCTTTGGGTACCTGAATGTGACCTCCTGGAGAAATTTTCATGAGTTCTGTATTCTGCACCTGTTAATATGTCAGCAACTTCAGCTTTAGTGGCTGGCAATGGAACTGCTTTTAAATAAAAGTGAAAATGGATTTTCATTTTAACAAGTAAATCATACTCTTAGAAAAAAAAAAAGGGCAAGCTATTAACAATAATTTTATTCCTAGTGCTACAGCTGTAAAAATCGTCTCTTTCACAGAGTAAGTGGACGTTTTGCTTATGCTCCCTCTGCCAGTTTTTGTTTGATGGTGTGACATTTGCAGTTCTTATGCTAAACTTCAAAGCTAGGGATCCACCAGGTGTCCAAACTGCTCACCTGAGCCTGGCAAGCAGTTTTATTTAACCTTCTATTTTGAACCATCGAAGTTTTAGATTTTTGTTTGTTTGTTTTTAAGAGGAGGACCTTCCTTTGTTCTGTTGTTGCTGACTGTGTTTTGATGACCGGCAAACATTTTAACACTGCTCGGTTTGCAGATTGGGTGCTTGGCGTTCCTAATGAGCTCATATTTGCAGTTCAACACTCTGGGGCTGGCCCACTTGCTGTCTCCCTCTCTACTACCTCTCCCAGTCATCATTTACTCCTCCTGCTGTGGAAATCCGACAAATCCTGAGTGTGTGGAGGCTGGGTTGTGCACAGCTGGTGTAGCAGAAGATTAAGTTGCCCATACACTAAACGGAATGATTGATAGCCAAGGTTTTTCACCTAGTGAAGTGCAGTTTTGTTACATAATTACAAGAATTATGGGCAGCACTAAATCTATTCCCCGACTATGAATTGAAGGGTTGTTCTGACTGAGTTATGAAAGAAATTAGAAACTAATTTGTGGAAACAACATCTGTTGTACACGGGTGAAAAAAGCTCTTGGAAGAAATGAAGAGAATTTATTCCCCTCTGTTTGCAGCTATTTATAAAGACAAAAGGAGAAAGTCTGAAGTATTCCAGTCGATGTTTTGTGCAGCACATGTTTGTGTACACAACCTCTTCTGCTGAAAAACAAGGGCCTTTTTTTTTGGTTTAAAACCAGTTCACACCCAGTGATATCAAGGATAGGAAAGATGCCTTGAGTGAGGTACAGAGAGGGGGAATCCATCTCCGTATCTCTTTGGCACACGGTCTGTTGAGCTTGTGAGGTCTTTGTCAGTAATGTCACAGATTTGAGATGAGGCTACTTAGTAATTAACACTGGCAGAGACTAGAACAAAAATGGTGAAAACTGCTTGAGTTTTGGGAATATGCCTTCCCCACCTTCCAAGCAGTGAGATGCTGTCTGAAGTGGATAGTAACCCAGAAGGAAATGCTTTACCGTCTGCATTAGATAACATTTACTCAGTTTTGGCACAGCTGAATGCACTACAAATCTAATTCTCTCACTGCCTTTTCACATTTCAAAAGAAACCAACAACAAAAAAGAGAAGATCTTCTTGCTTCTTTTGCATTGTCATCTGGCTACCTGGGACTTGCAAATAATCAGCAAAGGGGGAGTATGGAAATTTAGCACAAGTTGTCCTTGTTATTTCAGTATGTTCTTTCCAAAGACAGCATGATATGACCGGAGAAAAATTTTGAATGTGTAGTGTCCTGGTGTGAATTACTGCAGTGGTTACAGTAGGTTGTACAAGTTCTGTGTGTGCATTTTTATTTAAGCAAAGAAAATGTCAAGGATGTCACTTACCAGTCCTGACTGATTTAAAGCTCACGGGGCTTGTTGCAACCACAAGTGACATTCATATTTGCAGTGGAAATACACCCTTTGAGAGGGCGCAAAGAGTCATCATTAGGATTTCAGGAATGTTGGATGAGAGGGGCAAAGAAGAGGGAAGAGTCAAAAGTGGCAGCATTGTTATCAACCCAAGTCATCCAAGAAAATTCAAGTGGCTGTGAAAGAAGCAGAAATATTCTGGTTTACAAGAGAAAATTAATTCATTTTTGGCCTTGGGAAATAAAACTGGTGATAAAGCATCAAAAATAGCAGTGAATGAAGGAAGAAACCATTACATAATCCAGCCAAGGTGCAGAAGTACTAAAAGCGTAGGTGCAATGATGAATTCAGTCATGGATCATGGGTGTGGTTGTGACTCACAATCGCTGCTTCTGTACAAACACTTGTACATTTTTATATCTTTGGAGTCGTCTTTGCTGCTCATTTTTTTATAGCCTATCATCTGGCCCATTTATTTGAACATGGTTATTCTTCTGCAAATGCTGGTGTCTACTGTTCTGGGTCCACCATTAATTACAGGAATAAACGTCATCATTTCCATGTAAAGTTTGTGAGTGTGATCGGGTAATGTAATTACCCGTGTTAAATGATCGAAGTGATAGCTTCCCTTGAACACAGCAACCCTTGAAAACAGTGTTATCCCTAAAAATGCCAGCCTGGCACAGATTTCTGTGTTAGAAATGAAGAACTGAAGTCAAGAGAAGAGGAACTGTTTACTCTGAGGCTTCTCATCTCACCAGCTGCCAGAGCAATCTTATCTGAGAAAACAGTGAAAGCTACTCTAGGTTTTACTTGATAATAATTCAATAAAGGACAAAATATTTGCATCAGATAATGTGATTCCTCGTTTCCTTTCCCTCTGACCAACAGCTGCCTTCAAAATTTTTACCGTTAGGAGTGTTCTGCTTGTGGTTCTTCTCAAGGCTCCTCCTTCCTTCTTATGTGAAGACAATTTAGACAAGTACAGGCAACCTGAAAGAGTTGTGCACTTTCCAAGAATCATTTCCAGAAAAGTGCACTTTGGCAGCAAGGGAAATTGCTGCTTACCTGCAGGAGGAATGTCTCAAGTGTTCATTTCAGGGGTACGCAAATTATTCCTTGGTGCATTAGAACAGTAAGGAATAATTTGTATTTGACATGACTTTTTTATTCCACAATCTCTGAAAAAAAAAGTGTTCTAAGGTCTGAGGGGCCAGTCTGCAGTGAAAAGAGCAGTGAAAGTGAGATTCAAGCCTCTTTAGTGCAAAATGTTAATATTTGCTTTGTTTTCCTCTTGGAATACCATAGGATTTTACAATGAAATGTATACAACCTCACTGGTATGAGCAAAGCCTTTGGTTTTCTTCAGGTTTGAACTGTGTTTTGGGCCAGATAAATGTGTTGGAAATGTTCTGCCAGATCTGTGGAAGTCCTATGCCTACTGGAATTCCACTTGGCCCTGGATTTCAACTTGGAATACAAGTTCACCGAGGGCATCACTATTCCTTGTCTGTGCATCCTTGGCCACCACATCTGATTCCCAGAGAAGTGAAGGAAGTCATGTATTGTCCTGGCTGATTGATGTGGCACTAACAAAATCCAAGCCCCTGGGGAAGCCTTAATTTTCTGACTGAAGAGAATATAATCTTGGCTTTGTTTAAAATGATTTAGAATTATGTTTTAACACAATCGTAACATTTAAAAAACGTGTAAGCGTTTTAAGTTTCTCCGCCATTGTGTTTGTGGTTAATTGTCCAGGTGTGCAGCTTCTAATGGCAGGTAGTGACCTGGTAACGTTTCACGTCCAGGTGGACAGGGGAACATGCAGGACTCTTCTGCGATTTCCTCTGCATCGCTCTTACAGCTGTCATCCTCCTGAGTGTTTCTTTTTCAGGTCCTGATGAGCTGCAGGAGGGATATGGTTACAGTATTTTTCAGAATTTTATGAACCAAAGAACTGAGTGAATAAGGAATACAGGTTCTAAGATACTTCTAATATACGTAAATTTACAGTTCCTGTGAAGAATCCAATATGTAATATATAATCCACATTGAGTTGTGTATTAATCCCATGGAATTTGCCTGATATTTAAATGAACAAACCCACCAGTAAAAGCCTTCTTTTACTTCTGTAGTGCCACAGTGATCTTGTAGAATGCAGAGGGTGGGGGAGGACAAGAAGACCCCACATCCTGGTCTAATATCTTGCTATAGTTTTTATCCTTCTCACTCTTACACGGTATAGTCATGTAAGACCTTAGTGCTAGGGCAGTAAATATTAATGCTGCAGTAAAAAAAGGTTCAATTGGCATACCCACCATTACCTTTTATTGAACAGCTGCAAAGACTGAGCATCTAAATATTTCAGTATTCTTAATGTAGAACTGTAAGATACTGATATGAAAATCTATTAGACTGGAGTTTTTGCACTGTACTTCATGTTTTAAAAAAATTCAAACAGTTAAAATACAGTCCAGACTACCTATGCTTAAAAACCCCCCATCAGAATTCAGTATTAATTCTGTTTGATAGCAAGAGAAGAGGCCCTGTGATCAAAGCAACCAGTGGGGTAGAAGGAATCAAGGGGCCAGAATTGCTAATCCTTCCTCCTCATCCATCCATGTATCCACACTGATACAATTCTTAATGTTCCATTTCTTCCTTCTTATTTACAAACAGATTTTATGGGCCCTTGGTGTTGTAGGGAGGAACAGCTGCAGCCTCAAGTACCTGCTGTATTTTAGAGCATTAGCAGCACAAAGAGAGGCATTCTCAGAGATGATAAACCAGGTACATTCATGGAAGTATTCTCTGCAATTTTTGACCCAGATAAAGTAGCAGCAAAGACCTTGTCATGTCTTTCCACGAGCTGTATCTCTCCGTGATACGTGATCAATAGGTTTCACTTGAGAAGCCAGTGGTTTGATTTATTAGTGGAAGGACTTGAAGAAGGAAAATGTTTGACTTAGAAAGAGGGAAAAAAAAATCTTTCAAAACATTGAGGGTGAGGAAAAGAGATTGAACTTCCTTTCAGTGGGACTGCTGTTCTTCAACCAGAAAGGTCTGTTTGCCCTCTCTGGTTCCTTGGGAGCAGGAAGAAGTTAAAGATATCCTTCTGTTCTTGATGGGAATATGTCAACACTTATAATTTGAACTGAGCCTGTCTGTAGAGTTTTACCATTTCCAGTACTTTCCTATCTGAATAAAAACACGTTTAATCCATAGCTGATACAGGCATTTTTTCTTTATTGTTATTCATAAGGAATTCTAAAAACAAAAGTTCAGAAAGAAGAGTGAAAGTGAGATTCAAGCCTCTTTAATACAAAGTGTTAACATTTGCCGTGTTTTCCTCTTGGAATACTTTGGGATTTTACAATGAAATGTGTACAACCTCACTGGTATGAGCAAAGCCTTTAGTTTTCTTCAGTTTTAAACTGTGTTTTGGGCCCGATAAGTGTGTTGGAAATGTTCTGCCAGATCTGTTGAAGTTTGATGCCTACTAGAATTCCAGCTGGCCCTGGATTTCAACCTGGAATACAAATTCACTGAGGGCATCACTATTCCTTGTCTGTGTATCCTTGACCACCACATCTGATTCCCAGAGAGGTGAAGTAACATCTTGTCTAATTCCTGGCCTTGCTTTAAAAGCTGACCACATCTTTAACAGCAGTAGAGGCAAGTCTAAGATGCAGTTTTAAATTTTGCAGTTGCCCTACAGTTTAAAAGTAACTTTTGACACCTATTACCTTGAAAATATACAAAAGTTCTACTCCTACTAAAACCCTTAGGACCCAGAAAATGAGTTTTAAATGCTGTTGTCTTGAATTTGTGTTCTGCGTTTCCAAATTTTAGAAGCTGTCTGCAGTTGTAATAGATTACTAAATTTAATACAAAGATATTTGCATAAAATACAGTCTCCAAAAATGGTGTAGCTAAGAATACAAACCATTTAAAATGAGTGCATGGTTGAATATTACTAAGAAATGAAACAAGTTACTTAATTCCTTTAAAACTTTTTTTTTTCTCTGCCCTGTGTTGCATGAGATAAATCTGAATTCTCTAGGTGTTTGGTTAGATGAAATAGCTCAGGTATTAGTTTTGCTGTGAGTTTTTACTAGATTTCACATGGATAATTAGGAAAATGAGTTGCACATTTGGTACTTATGAGGGATATTCATCAATAGACAGTAATGTTGAATAAAAATTTTAGAGCACCCATTCACAGCTCATGTAAACTTCTCTAATCTCACCCTTTACTGTAATAGTTACGCTCATGGAAACTGCTGCCTTTGTATGTTGTCTTGATGGTTATGCTGTTATTGATTTTTTTTCATAAATGTAGTAGGTTGACTTTCTGCTTTGTTAGTATTTATCTATTTGTTAAAACTCCAGAAGTTTCTTGAATAAACTAAGGGCTCATTCCTGCAAATTCTTACTTATCTGTTAAGTTTGATTGAATTCAATAGGTCCCTAATTCTCTGGAGAAGGGGCTCCCCATCTGGAGTCTGTGCTTCCTGTGAGCTTAAAATATATTGGGAATTACAGTGCTGAATCATTTTCTACTTTAACAGACAGGAAAACCTTCAAATGTCTGCAGAACAGACCTTCCAGGATTTTGATGGTGATAAAGTGTAGAAGTGGCCATGGGCTCTTGTGAGACAACATCGTGTTGAAGGGCAAAGGGAGAATGGAAATTCTGCTGAAGCAGCAAGAGGGAATTCTGCAGGGAAATGATAGGACGTTTTCATTAAACCAGCCAAAGAATAAATTTCTCCTGTTAAGAGAGGTTGGGGGGAATTGTTTCAGCTTGGTGGTGTTCTCCCTTCTCCTTTTAGCTTCTCAGAGTAGCTGAAATGTACAGAGGTTTTTTAATTTTCTTTCCAGATTTATGTGTCCATAACCTGATTAAAGCATCACCTGTATTCTATTTTAACAATAGCTTATTACTCATAAAGGGTGATGGGATTTTTAGGTAACAATAGTGTAAAAAAATTATTTTCTGCCTAATTCTGCCATCAATGCTCTGTTTGAAAATTATATTTCCTTAGACAACGTATTGGACTGATGTTTGTGACAAAACTTGTTTGCTCTGTTATACCGATGGGATGTCCCAGTCAAAATTGGTGTGTCGGTCTGTACATAAAATGGAAAGATCGTTGTGCCCCAAATTTGCCAAAGGTTTTTTCCCACAGAACAATGGCATGTAAGAAATGTTCTGGAAGGTCAGATTGGAGTTATTTTTTTGAGAAATGTGGTGGAAAAATGGTTTGTCCTCCTCATTTGTGGTAAACAAACCTTGCCTGCTAAAATTAAAGAAGAACAGGGACAAGCTGTCCAGCATCTCAAATGTTGCACCAGCTCAATGTGAGCAGAGGATCCATATGGAAGTGGGACTGGAAATAGAGAAATGAAACAAAGTTTTATGCTTGGCACTGTCCAAACTGGGAACGTGTCCTTAAGTTTAACTTTTGTTTTGTTATTATTACTTAGTGATTGCTGTTTTTCTTTGTCCTGGGAGCTGATGCATCTGTCTCCAGGAGAGACAGGTTATTGATGGGATTGTACCTTTTTTGACTTCAGTAGTAATTCATAAAACAACTCAAAGTGCTTTAGAAATATTCATTAAACTTTGAAGCCCCCAGCTATGAAAACTGTTACATTGAAATCACTGAAATACATCTAATACTTGGGGTGCTCACATAGCACAAACAAAAAAAAATATGCCAGAAGATAAAATAATAAGCAATAACAAGGTTTTGGATGTTTTTTCTCGCGTTATGTGAGAATATCTAATGTTTTTGAAAGGGTAAGTGAACATTTAAGCAATACCTGATTTGTTTAAGTATTACAAGTCCAAGTCCATCCAGCTTAGTGTAGAATCTGATGTTCAGGTAAATGTTGTCTGGACGTTAGACACACAGCTAGCACAGAGTTTAGGCAGTCAGTCGTCAGCAGAGAGGAGTTAATTTCTTTCTCATTCTTCTTTCCTGTTTTCCCCCACTCCTGTTCTGTAAGAGTTTAGTCTTACAATTAAAGTAGTAGTTAAAGACAAATGGATCTTGATTTGTATTTCCAGTTGTAGCAGATTGTAAAATGCAATGCTGAGTGTGTGCGTAACTCTCTTAAATTTAAATTCTTTGATGCTGTTCTACAATTATGCAAATAATGGTTTTCTGGTTGGTTTACTGACTGGGTTTTTTTCCCTTTGTTTAAATTCTCATTAGTGTAGGTAGGCCCAAATTTGTCTGATTTCATAGAATCATAGGAAGGTTTGTGTTGGAGGGGACTGTTCCAGGTTGCTCAGAGTCCATCCTTCCCACTTGTCCTGTCACTACGTGCTCTTGTAAATAGTCCCTCTCAAGGTTTCCTGTGGACTCCCTTCAGGTGCTCGAAGGCTGCAATTAGGTCATCCCAAAGCCTTCTTTTTTCCAGGCTGGACAATTCCAATTGTCTCAGCCTTTCGCTACAGGAGAGGTGCACTTTTCATGCAAAGACTATTTTTTCTCTTTCTGACATGAAACATAAATATATCATAAATGCATTGATGACATTTGGAAGAAACTGTCTTTTCTAAACAGCAATTATCTCTCCCCTACATCATCATAATTCAGAGAAAGGAGGAGGAAATATTTTAAATATCCTTGTTTCTAGAAAGAAGCCTAACACAAGTATCCTTGTGAACAGGAAAAATAACTTACAGGTCTGGTATTTTTTGTATATTTTAAAAAAATCCAGATAGTGTGACAGAATTATTCTTGACTTAAGCTAAGGATTAAGTTTCTCTACCTTGTTTACATATGCAGTGTGATATTAAACATGGAATCAGCTTATTGATTTGCAAAAATATTTGACTTCTTCCTTTCCTGAGAAAGACTATAGAGACTGTGTTATGAAGTGCTATGGTATTTTTCAAAAGTGGGATGAGAAAAAGGTTACTTTGCAGATGCAGGCACGTAACCAATGGTGGAAAATGCATAAAAGATGAAAACTTCTATATAAGTTTTCAAAAGATTTTGAGAACTTAACTTATTTCAACCAAGAAAATAAAAGTTGCAAAATATTCTTCATAAAGGCAAATTCTACAGTATATTTTTTAAGGATGGAGGAGAATTATTTTTACATTCTTTTCATTATATAGAAGGAAATTTATAAATAAGAAAAAAGTGTTTGTTTTGAAACTTGGGGGCTTGAAGCTGAATACAGTTCGATTCTATTACAAAATAGAGTAGAGGTGGAAATGGAAAATAGAAATGCAATGAAAATTGTGTTTCTTTTAGACTAGTACTATTAGAGTTTTTCTGTTTAGATCAAAATAACTATAATAGTGATAACTATGTTGCCGATTTTTATTGTAACAGAGCATGCAGATTTGAGTTCAGACAGGTTCATTTCGTTGTTGTAGGTCCTTCCCCTGCAGGAAGCATTTCTTCTTTATGTTCTTAGCTAGAGAAGGATGGGAAGAGAACAGACATGGATATTAATTGATATGCCAAAGGGTTTGCAGCAGGTCAGCAGTTAAATAAAACATATTCTGAATTGTGATACCGATTTCTGTCTACATTAGACCACCAATCTTTGCCAAATGCACCTGCATTTGCCTGCCGGAGAGATACTGAAAGCACTAAAGTTGCTGTAGTCATGATTTCTTTTTTACATCGTTATTCCAAGTGAGGTGCAATTCCATGGGCAGTTCTTTCTGTAGTTAATAATGGACTAAGCAGCCCTTGAGATGCCCTGTGCTGCACTTTCATATTCTGCTGCACAGCTTTGGCCATAATAAACCACTGAATTTCCAGGAGGGAAAAAGACAATCAGCACAGCCCTTCAAGCCATTTTATGTTTTGTTCTACTGTAATTTCAAAGTATGGTTCTTTTATCAGAATGGTTATTGTTTTGAATTAAAAATGGAACCAAGTATAGAAATTCTTCTCCCACCAAACAGCCAATTTCTCTTTCTTTATTCACGTTCCCACTTCCTGCTGCATTGCCTTGGTTCCTGAGTGCCAGTGTGCATGTTAACCAGGGCTGTGCATGCTAATACTTGAGGAGGGGGAAGGAAAAGGAAGGCTTTTATGTAATTGTTTTATAGATGTTGTGTTGTTGTGTAATTTACCCCAATGATTTCAGAAATTCTCTTGAGTGCCAGCATTAAAAGCTGTTATAATTTGCAATTATGTCAATTGTGTATTTTTCCTAGAAAATATTAATGTTTAAAATTCTCTTAATGAGAACTTAATGTGTGAGCAGCAAGAAAGTGTATAATGAAAACACAGTGCCAGACGGTATTTCTGTTGTAACAAAGTAATTTCTGTGAGAAGAACAAGGTTCACTGGGTGAAGAAATACTTGTGTTTCCCCTTGGTAGCTGAGAACCTCTAGAGCTCTACTGGAATGAGAGTTTAACAAACAGTAAGTAGATACTGCAGCTGACAAGAAGATGGGAGTTGGGGAAAATATCAGTCATAATTAATAATTAAGTTGGGCCCCAGAACGGTCGTGTTAGTGTACTTGATACAAAATCCTCTCGACATTTTGAGTGCTTGACATTTAGTGACCTGGAGATTTTTCAGCTAAATGTGTTATCCTGTGTATGGTAGTCAAGAACTTGTTGCATGGCTGACTAATGACAGAGGGACAGCAACAGGACAAAAGGAATTGCATTTTAGCTCAGAATAACTGTGGTAGGCGCAGGGATAACACACTATGGCTTTTCATCAGCTAATAGTAAAATCTTTGACTGTAATGTTCCTGGAGCCAATCTGGCCAGGGCAGACTGAGAAACCTCTGGATAGCAATTTCGCACACAAATAATCTGATTAGATTCTGTCATAATTTAATTAATGTAATAATTTAATTAATGCATAATAATGAAGCTGGTATTTCCAAAAAAACCTCGACAGTGTATTTCTGGTGCAAAAAGTGTCTTAAATCCTCCTCAAGAGACTGAGGACTGTTGTTCACAAAGGTGATTCACAAGCTGAAGCTTGGAGGAGCTCTGTAGTACCTGCTAACCAGAAACACCAAGCACAGGACACAAAGGCTGCTGACAGCCTTGGCTACAGCAGTTGGTGCTTAAGGAGCAAAGTGAGCAGCGGGAATTGCAGGATTTCAGCCCTTGGTTTGGAGGCAACGCCCAAGTAGGGAGAGACTGACTTTGGAGAGCCAAAGCTCAGGTTTGCTGTGAGAGAGAGAGAGGAGGAGACCCTGAGCAGCCTGATTTAAGTTTGCCTGTTTTGAGCAGGGCATTGGTCCGGGTGGCAACCAGAGGTTCTTCCAACATAAATTAGTCTATGAGTGTGTAAATTTATTAGGCTTTCTCTTGTTGATGGCTGAAGGAGGTTTACAAGAGTAGACAAGTCTCAGCACCTGGGTTATTAAACACTCTGAATTCAGTACTGAGAGATTTGCCTTAGTTTATGCCTTGGATTATCAGTTTTTAAAGTACTTTACAAATAAGGCTTACCCACAGGGAGACTCTGAAACTTAATGTTTGTGAAATGCTTTGGAGTCCTCTAAGGGAATATATTTCTACATTTTCCCCTAAAGACTGTTATAATTTATTATATGGGTTTATAAAGTGGTGTTGTATTTTTATTGGTTTATGAATACAGTAATGATAAATGGGTGTTTTTTCAGGACAGAATATCTCCAAGGGGTTCACATGCGAGTTGTTGAACAAAAAAATGACCCTTAATTTGGACTGCAAAAATAAAGATGGTGATGAGCATGTATGTGTGTGTTTTCATGGTTGCTGCATCACACACTCTGCTGTTGGGCTGGGCAGACACTTGTTGCAAGGTGATTCTAATTCAAGCACTTGTAAACATTGGAGCAGAGCAAAATGAAGACAAAAATTAGTGAATGGACATGATTAGTAATTATAATCAAAACCTGTGAATTAAAATTAATTTTATGAACTTCAATTTTTTTGTGGTACTAGCATTGTTCATTATAGATTTAATAGAAATGGCAGATTTCCTGTGACCCCAGCCCTTTGCAACGGTAATGTAAGCCAGGACAGTGAGATTAATCTCATCTAATTCAGCCTTCAGAAACATGTATGTTTATTTCTGGATAGATCACTTCCAGCTCTTTTGTTTTTTCTGGAAACAAGTAGTCCTGTTCAGGCAGCAACTGATTTGTGTACCTTTGCGATACTAAAATTAATGAATTTTGACAAATTGCCCCTGAGCTGTTGACTCTCTGCTGAAGTGCAGAAGAAGCTGAGGTGGCTCCCATGCAGGCATTCACATTTATCCTGATAAATCCCAGTATCAGCCATGGTCTTGTAATGACAAAAATTAGAAACTTGCTTCAGAGCTCATGAGTAATTCTGAGGCTCTGCCCTGCTGAGACTGTGTCCTGCACGCAGTGTGTGGAGGATGCAGAGCTGAGTGTTTGTGGCTTGGCTGTGTTACAGCTTAGCTTAGTGATGCATTTCAATAACTTCAGGTCTGGCCAGGCTATCTATCTCTAATGACTGATGTAGATTAATTAGGAGATTGGAGGTCTGCATGTCCAGAAAGAACAGTGGCTTCATACTCTCTGTTGAAAAGAAATGAGATTTTAATCAGGAGGTTGTCTCCTTTATGCCTGTTTGTGGCCCAGGCAGATGGTGCACTAATCATCCTTGCAAATATAGTGTATTGAGTATAGATAATGTAAAAAACCCCCAACTTGGAGCAGGTAATGTGTTATTTCTGTAGTCATACTGCAAGAATTGTTTCCTCCTGCCACCCTGTCATTCTGTCTGGGAGACAGAATGGTTGAAAGAGCTACTCTGTCCTGATCTGACAAGCTGGATTTGGACTTTACATTCTCTTTGGGCCTTTCATTCTCGCTCTAAGTAGGTGTATATACAATATATGCACTTCCATTGTTTGCATTTAAATTAAGATCCACCTTTTTTGATTCTTGCCACCCACCTCCCCACCCAAATGATATTGCAACTTCTTTTAAAAAAGCAGATCTATGTTTCACCAGAATGAGACTGTATTTCACCCCAGAATGTCTTACTGGACTGAACTTTTTGATTTGTTTCCAGTGACAGGGGTGGGAGAGGCATTTCTGTAATTTTTGTTTATATTTAGGTCCCAAAATACAGTAGCTCTCTTAATTTCTCCATACAATGTGCTTATAAATTTTTAACAGACACAGTGTACAAATCCAAGCAAAATGAAACTAAATGAAAATTAAAAATTTAAGTGAGGGTCAGTAATTGTTATTCAGAGTCATAAAGGGATTGAACGGAAGCCTGAATGTTTTCTTACTTATAAAAATTCAGACTATTTTAATGCATTTGGGTTTGTATTGTATTTGTTTATTAATTCCTTCCTGTTTATTTCCTAAGGGGTGATTTTGTTAATGCATATCAGTGATGGAAATACATAAACCAAAAAACAACTCTGTAGTGTTACCAAATCTCTGCAGTTAATTAAAGGAGGGAATGAATGGAGGGCACAGGAGAAGGTGACTGGATGCCTCAGGCTCAGCCTGCCACCATGGCACTGCTTCTGAAAGTAACACTTAGTCTGTTAGCAAAGCACACCCAGCCTACCTCCAGTGATAAGGTGTCAATACTGTCAATCTATATAAGCTGAAAAAACCCCTAATTTAAAAAGTGCAGGTTCCCTGTTGGTTCCCTCAGCGGGCTGCACATTTTGAGTAATACATCATTGGATCGACACCACTTCCCTTTCAAGGTGCTGAAACTCAATTTGTTTGCAGGGCCGTGAAGTCAAGTACACTGTAAAACTCTGCAGCTCAGTGGCATAAAAAATACCTGTAAAAACAGACCTTGTGGAAGAAGTGAGGTGATAATGTGGCATGGGCATGGTGGTTCAGTCATGCTTGCCTAAATTCAAATTTCTTTAACCACAAAATTGAATATGCTGCTTCTTGGGTTTTCTTTTTCCTCCCTCCCCTTCAGGAGTTTCGTACCTAAAGGCAGTTCTGTGATCTGCTTTGGAAAAGTTAGAAAAAACTTCTGGAATGCTAGAAGTGGAAAGAGGATTTCTGTGCTCCTCCTGAAAATGGTACATGTTTCGCAGGGCCAACAGGTAAAACAGTCCAACCACATTCCTGGCACTCAGTGTGTCATTCTGCCTGGCACAGCCCAGGGATTCCAGGGCTGTGGAGGAAATGGCCAAACTGCTGGTTGTATTTCTGCTTCTTCTGGGAGAGCAATAAAGCTGACTCCCCTCCAAGTGTGTTGAAGCTAAATTAAAATTTGCAAGGTACATGATATTCGGTGATGGAAAGTGCTAATAACGTGAGAAATACAATGAAAACTGGGGAGAAAGCTGTGTTTTGATGTGGAACAGTGGAACTTAGGAAGTCCTGAGAGTTTAAAAATTATTCCTTTCTGAGCTTGAATCAGTGAATATTCACTAATATTTTGGCAGGACCTAAAGAAGGTTTTTTCAGTCACCATCTTCCATCTTTTCCCCACTGACTCTGCAGAGTGGCTGAGCTGAGGTGAGATCAAAGATTCCATAACCAGACAAGGGGAATTTGGAAGGTGAGGAGGAGGTGGAGGTATCTGCACTTGGGGATGTGGCTGGACTGGGGATGGCTGCTGTGGTCCATGGTAGCAGCAAAGACTGAGAATAACAAGGGAGCTGGGAAACCTTATTTTCCACTTCAGTGCCATCCTTTCAGCTTCAGCCTTCCCCCTGCACTCCCTTAGCTCCGTTGGCCAGAGCATGGTGCTGGTAACACCAAAGTTGTGGGTTTGGTCCCTGCATGGGCCATTCACTTAAGAGTTGGATTCGATGATCCTTGTGGGTCCCTTCCAACTCTGAATATTCTGTGATATCACTAAACCCCTTCACAGCTCTGTGGTTACTGTAAAACTGCAGTGCACTTGCACTGCTAGGAAACTTTTGAAGTAGTGTGACCTTTTTAGTTTCTTACGTGTTGCTTTATGCCCAGAGAGCCTTAATGCTAGGGAAAAAATTCCATGCAGTGTCTCACTAATGAAAAAGCTGTTCACCTGCCTTTTAAGCATTGCGTGACTGCTGTTCTGTGATGTCCCATCTCTCTTCTTGTGAATCCTCAGTAGACGGAAATCACACCGTGTGAGTGGGAATCTCCATCTTTAAACTGTTGACGCACACTTAAAAGTAATGCCTGCAAGGGGACATCCTAGAACAGCAATAGGACTGTTGCTCTGGAAGCTTCTTTCTGGTTCTATGAAATGTAGAAATAATTTCTTTCTGCTTGGGTTTTCTTCAGCAACAACTTTGTGGGCACCAGAATTTTCCTAACAAAAGCCATTTGCTAAAATCATCAAGCTACTTTTCTGCAAAGATGAAATAAGAAAGAGATAATATATTTATTATCTTCCATAAAATGTTTTTATATAATGATACTGCAGTTTAAAAACCCTAATTAAAGATCATCAATGAAATATCAAGTCTGTTGATAACAATTCTAAATTATACCTGTCATGAAAAAGGACACTTGTTAGAATTGTCTTTTTTACTTCTATATTGAACTCATAGACAGGATTCAGACGAGTGTTAATTTAAGGAGGAATGATTGTGTTAATAGTACACATAGTTAAAAACTATCTAAGGAGAAACAGGTGACAAGACTTGGAGCTGGACAGGTGGTTGAGATAAGAAAGCCTGAATTTTCAATAACGAGCTCCTCAAAAAATCAGAAACAGCCTGGCAGAGGCTGTTACAGGTACCTAAAGATGGCAGTGAGCCTGGCAGCTTCCCTGGGACACATTTCCTGACAGTGACTGCATGTCGTGCACTGCCCTTAAGGAGGGTGTGTGCCTGCTATTGTGGAAGGTACCTTTGATTTCCCAATCTCCAGCCTGCCAGGATGGGCTCAGGGGAGTTCCACTGCACTCACATGGAATGGGCTTTGTTTAACTACCCGTGTCTAACTGCAGATCACTCACAGCAGGATTTCTTCATGAGCAAATAGTGTAAAGCACTTGGAAGGGACAACGTGTAGAGGTAGGAACACTCGAGACCTACTGAGCTGCCTCGTGGCACAGGGACGTTTTGTGACTCCCCTTTGCCTTTGCCTCACAGCACCTGCATGTCCTACTGGACTGATCCACAGTTTGGGAAGGCAGAGGGGCTGATGCACAGAGAGGAAACACCTATGCCTGCTGATGGAGAAAGCAGAGGGTTTGCTTATGCTGACTCTGTGAATTAGAGGAAGCAAAATAAAGGCAGCTGCTCCTGTGGAAGATGGAAGCCTAACACATTTTAATGAATGAATTTATTAATGAATGAAAGGCCATGAAATCTTTGGAAGGAAAAAGGTTTCAAGCTGAGCCATATGCACAAGGTCACAAAGGACAGAAAGTGTTCAGTCCCTCCAGAACGTAACATGACAGTTCAATTGGTTGAAATAAGCTGGCACCTTCCTCTGGAGGATACATACTGGAAACAAACCAACCAGGCAATGTGGCAGTGGTGGACTGCTGGTCAGCCTGCTCTGCTTTTGGGCAGGTGAAATGATCTGAGATTTAAAGGAGGAGGAGGCTCAGCTGAGACCTAATGTAGCTGTACTTGCTTTTGTTTCTTGGTTGGATGGATTGGTTGGTTTCTATTTTCTTGTGCTTGGTAGAATTACTTGCTCCATTTTCAGCACAGCAATAGGCCACTGAGAGTACATTTATTTGTACATAAACCGGCTTGGCTCTTTGCAGCTCATCTCAGTTTAATGGGGCCGCAGTGTTTTCCTAAGGAGGATGAGTTATGAGGAAGACCAAGCTCCTCCCTCTAAGCAATTGTAAATCTACAATTACATGGCTTCAATTGAGGAAATGTGGAGAAAGGAAAGACAACAGCCCTTTATTAAAGGCTATTTGTGTATTGGCAGAGCAACAAAAGAACACAAAAACAACCAAACAATGATCTCGCACCCAAAGTTCCCTCCAAAAGGAAATAGGTCTGTACTTTCCACCTCTTGGTGCAATTCCAGCCCCCAGGGCAGGGGACGCTGTTGCTCCTCCTTCCCCAAGCCCCTCCGGTCTCATCCCCCCGACACAGCGAACCTGCCAGGCAGGAGACACCTGGGGACTGCTGTGCAGAGCAGAATATCTGTGGGATTTGCAAAAGGAAGGGAAATGGGATCCCTGAATGCATTGCTGCTGGTAGGGAAGTGACGTCTGAGTCCTTGATTTAGAGGAACTGTCCAGGTGGAACAGGAAGAAAAATGAGGTGCACTCACTGTGCTGTGACTGTGGATTAAATGAGCTGTTGTTGCTCGTCTTTGTCCCAGGCTCTTCTGTTCAGGCATAAAGGAAGGAGAAGGCCTCTGTCATATTCACTCATGGAATGAAGGAACTGAGAGTGTCTGTTGTGTAGAAATGCCATGTCCAAATAATGCAACTGTGATGTAGGTTTTAAAAGTTTGCTGCTACTAAATTATATCCACAAAACCTGGCAAATACAGTACTTTTATCTTCTGCTTTTTGACTCAAGATTGAACTTCATAGTCTTTTACTTACTCCTTAAATAACAATAAACTGTAACAGTCTAGCAAGTGTAGCAATAATATTTGAAGGAGACAACTTAATGGACAATGTCTTTGAATATGAATTGTTTTGCTATTAGAGTTTGGAGCCAGCCCCAGAGAGCTACTGATGGAAATTTGTAAGGTCATGACTGACTTGATGGTGTAGTTATAAATTCCTGCTGAACATTAAGCACATATTTATTCTTCTCATCTCTGTTTGGTCATTAAGGAAAGTGATGGACATCACATGGTGACAGAAGTGTGGAGTGAGAATGAATTTAGGAAGAAAAGGTCACAGAAAGCAATGGAAAGTGGAAGAAAAACAAAAGAGGAATTGTAGTAGTTCAAACCTTTCTTAAGCAGGTTTTATAAGTAGATTTTTTTGTTTGCTTTTTAGAAGGGTCTCAAAAGTTTATTGCACGTGATGTGCAGAAGAAGAGCATAGAATGTGTCCTTGGCCCTGAGACTGTACTGGAGTTTGGGATTCTTTGAGACACATTAAACGTATAAACACATAGTCAGTCAGCTATCTGTTGACAGGAGTCAGTTACATGGACTAAGCTCTGAGTTGTAGCAAACAGTATGCTTTGGTAGGCAATAATAGTACAAAAATTCACTTTCCTGTCCTAGACATCTTAGTTATCTTTTCCACTCCAGCTTTTAATTTTGTACATCTTTTACCCCTATTTTTTTAGCTGTTCATGCTTTCTTCTCTACACCTAACTCTTCTTTGCCGTCTTGACTCAGCTTCTCAGCCCAGATTTTGTGGCAGGATTGTTTCAGTGGTGTTCTCTAGTACCGGCTCTTCATCTGTCCTGTCATCTCCTCTCTGTTCTCTCAGTTCCCACTGCTGTTCAATTTGTCATCACAGTTACTCCTCTGCCAGTCCCAATACTCTCCTCCAGTTTGCCTTTTCCAGTTACCATCAGTTTTCAGTCCCAGTGTTGCTTTTTCCCTTTGTGTAATAAATTGTCTGCTCTAAGTGTATCAGATACTTTAGTATCTCAATATTTGCATTTGAGACCTTCCTAAACTGTGTTGCCTTGGCACCAGCGGGAGGGTTACTGGAATATCAGGAAAAGAGGTCGAGGAGAGGGGAGTGTGCAGGTGGACTGAGCATTCTTTCACTGCAACAGCGAAGACACAATAACCTCCTGCTGTTAAATGAGGGCTCCAGCATCCCCAGGTTTTCAAATAAAGGGTGATCTCAACTGAACTGAGACAAAACAAAGTACTTGACAATATTACAGGCAGACTTGGGCAGAAACAAAATTAATTTTTCTTACCAGAGTCCCTCAAGTTCTGTCCTTACAGAGTGAGACAGTGTGACGTGCTCTGTCCTAAAGTACAGGTTGTTTCCCTTCTGAAAGTATGTGAGTCCTGCTTTATTTTACTAGGAGTTTTCTCTCCCACTTAACTGGTTAGTAAATAACTTCTTGCTTCAATGAGGTCAAAACCTTCCATCCCTCAGTAAAGATTTATTTTTTTTGTATAAACCTAACATTTTATATCTGTCTCTACATTAGAAGTCTTTGTGATAGAAGTGTCTAAACACTGTAGTTGCATGTAGCTATTGCTGAGCCTTGACTTGTCCAAGACAGTTGTGTGACAACAAGTTTGATGTGACGCTCACTTTTTCCTTTATAGGGAACCTACAACCTCTTCCCAAAGTGGTGAGAAATTTATGTGGTACTTTGTATCATAAATCACAATCACTTTCAACCTATCAGTTTTCAAAGTTACCCAGTGAACCAATTTCTTACCTATTATTCTGTGCTTTAAAAGGAGGCAAAGTTAAATGATGGCATTATGATTTGCAAATTGACATTTTTACTTGATCAGCCATTATTGAAGTGGAGTAAGGATGTGGTTGATTAATGCTGAGGAATAACTTACAATGTTTCATTCTGGTGTTGGTTTTCTTGTCACTCATGATCTGGTTAATTAATATCTTCACATTTTAAGAACAGCTGTGAGTAGTGACAGTGAAAATAATGCATGACCAGTGAGCTGTGTTGCTGTGCTGCTGTGAGTAGCATACAGACTGCTTGCTTTAATAGAAGATGTGAGGAATTTTTAATTTTTTTTTTTTTTTTTGTAGTGACCTTTTCCACCAGGGCATGTGCTAAATGGCAGCCAGCTATGCATCAGAAAACAATTATGCCTGGCGGTGCAACTGCTCATATGTTCACAAGGTCTTTGAGGTCTTTAGTTTTTCTCTGGCATTTAATCTGAACTGTGCACTGGAAAGGAACCAACGGTTTAAAAAGAGATCTAAATATTTTTGGAATTTAGACCTGAAAATAATGTTGTTGAGTACCCGTTTTTATATTGTACAATGGCTGTAGAGATGGCTGTTATGTCATTGATCACCTATATTATGAAATGTTTGAGAAATTTTTCTTGCCATTTATTTACAGTTTCAGAACTGATGGAACATGATTTTGTAAATTCTCTGAAGGAAACATTCTTCAAAGGCATGTTTAGAAATAGGCACTAAACCTCTGTTAAAAGTCAACCGAAATTGGGCACTTATTTTTCTGCCTTTCCCCCATTCACAGCCAGTGGACCAAATTGTTGATTTTTGTTTTTCTTGTTCTTCTGCATGATTATACAAGAAGTGTGTGCTCAGAATGAGTCTAATTATTATTTGGTTCTCTACTGCTGTTGATCCAAGGTCATCCCTCTAAAAAGATGAATTTCACTTATTGTGGAGATGAAGAGATGAAACTACTTGTGGCGAGTTTACTTATTGTGCATTACATGCTGGAAAAGAACATGAATACAGTGGTGTGATGGGTTATAAAACCAATTTAGGACAAGATGTGAAGGTAAGTAACCTAGGGACACATCTATATCATTGCTCACTCAGTGTCTTGCCCTCACTGCTTTCTCAGATGCTCTTTGTTGGTGGGTCCTAAGCATGTGCTTATGTTAATTCTCGAATCAAGTCTTGAAATATTCATTTTTCCACTTAGCAAATTCCTTTTGACAGCAGTTGCATGCTGTACCACCCGTATCTAAACGTTTTGTGTAGAAAAATGAATGCACTCTCACGTGCTGGCTGCTGCTGCACCAAGCCTGTATTTCACATCCCCGTGTTGTGTGAGGGCTGTCTCTCCTTTGTGCTGAGCAGCTGCTGATTATCAAGTATTGAAATCTATTTTTGTGACTTATTCTTTCCAGTGAAACGGCTGCTGCATCTCAGAGTGCAGGTTTCCTTCAGAGATTCAAGAGGGCTTGTAAGAGAATTTGCTTCCTGATGATGAGTGAGGTTTCTTAGGAGGTTGTTTCTTTGTTTTTCAGGGAAGGAAAAAGGCAGGAGGGTATTTGGAAGGGCTTTTCCAGTTTTCTCCCAGTACCTACAGAAGTACTATATATTTCATTCTAAGGAGAAAAGACTACTGTGATTTTATGTTGCAGTACCACTACATAGAATTGATCAAGGTGTTGTAGTGTAATCCCAGAAACGTTTGGAGATGGATTCCTCAGAGTTCCCATTTATAACAAAAGTCAAAGCTATATCTCAGCAGGACTTTCTAAGTCTTTGCATGAGACTGAGATCAGTTTTATTTCTTCTTTTCTTTTGCATTGGGATTTGGGTTTATTATTGACTTAGTAGGGTCAGAAATCCTGTTATTGTGAAATCCTTGGTTTTACACGTGAGCAGCTCAAGAAATAAATGGCTTTTAAATTTTATCATGGATATGTTTTCTTTTCAGAAGTGCCCTGATTTTGCATGCACCAGATTTTAGGCATTTAACTGTTCTGTTTTTGTGATATTTGAGTGAAAAAGAAACAAACTACTCATATGCTTGTCTGTAGATCCATCCTTTAACTATTCTGTTGGAATAGGGATATTCTGTGCTTTGCTGATGAGAATGCTGCTGTATAACAGCACAGATTCACCTGCTGTTCAAAGCAGTTTGGTGTGTTCATTGTTTTACTTTGGGTCCTGATTTTTAAACAAGCCATGCCATTTTCAGTCTCTGGCAAGATTTCTTTTCCTTTGTGAGTTAGAATGCTTAAAAAAAAAAAAAGTCAATATCAGACCTGGTTGGGAACCCATTTTTAATTAGAAGCAGATGAAACAACTAATAAAAACTTACATTACAATAGGGAGACACCTGCCTTCAATTTTCTGAATATTTCTATAGTCAAAATAGTACCTTGCAATATCTTTACCTATTCTGCAGTATACTGAAGTGCACCTACATCTCGTTGCATAAGGTGAATGTGATGTAGTATGTTTTTGGTGGATATAGGTAGCAAAATCTTTGCAATTGGGAAGCATGAAGGAGCAATAGAGGATTAGCTTTTAAAATGTATTCATCTGTCTGAAGGCTATGCAGGCTCCGGTCAACTGAAACTGGGCCAAAATGGCTTTAACAACCAGATGATATCTCCTTATTTTGTATTCTTTTTTTCCCTTTTCTTGTTTTCTTTTTGCATTGCGTAAAAAAATCAGTCAAAGCAAAAATTCAGTGTAAAAGACTGGATTTTAAAAAAAAAGATATTATTTGCAGGAAATTATTGGTATAGAATGAAGTTGTGACCTCTCTGCAAACACTTATTGTTGCAGAAGCATGCACAGTGTTGGGAATGTTCTTATCACTGGTGACTGAGTGAAATGGCTGTTTATTATGTTGTGTTCTAGTGGCAATTGTTGGGGGAAATGATAAGCAGCATCAGGATTTATCAAATACATTTTTTTTCTCTCTACCAGAATTACTAGGAAGTCTATTTTATTTAGAAGCAGGTAGGCAGCTAGCTTAAAGTATGTTTATATTTCCTTTTATGTGTTTGTTATTATGTATATTTATAGTATACATGGCAGAATAACAATTTCACAGTCTGAGATTTTTCCTATGCCTTTTGTCTTTGTTTGCTTTAGTTATAAAATCTCAATGTATGTGGAGATTTCCTTCTTCTGAATTTTGCAGTTCACAGCACAGAGGAATCTGAAGTATGTTGGGATACCTGTATTAGAAACAATCAACACAGTTTGTCTAAGCTATTTTACCTTCCATCCTGGGAAGTTAGACATCTCTTTTCTTCCTGACCTTGGATTTCTGCTGTCTTTGCAGATTACGGAGAGCTGTTCCCCTTTTCATCCTGCAGCCTGGCGTGCTGCTTTCAACTGATTTTAGTTCCAGACCAGTGGGCTGGGTTTCCCAGGAAATGCCAGCTGACCATGGCAAGATATTTAGCTCAGCAGAACAAATTCCATTCCACACAGTGGATAGTGAATTCTGTGGAAATGGCTTTGCAGTTCCCTCTGTGTAACCCCCAGCTATGAAAAGTACTTCAAGATGTTGCCCTTTTGTGCTTCCCAAATCATCCAAGCCCATCAGGCAGCATCTTCCTGAAGTCCCCTGCTTCTCTGTGACCTGACATTTGCTTTCCTCTGCTGTACAGGAGCTGGCCTTTTTGCCAGCTTTTTTGAAATTAGAAAACAGCACTTCATGTGAGGCTGGGGAGCCAGCAAAGCCAGCTGTTTCGTGGAAGGCAGATGTTTGTGCCTGGAGCTCAGGAACGAACAGCAGAGCAGGACTCAGCAATACAACACCGTGGGTCAAATTCTTCCATAACCTGTCTTTCTGTAGGAAACTTCCTTTGAAAGGAAATTTGGGGGAAAATACCTATCTTCCAGAGACATTTTACTAGGGCTGATGTAGGTCTTGTAAACAAACAGGGCATCACATCACTGGCCTGCAGGAAAAAATAGTGCTCTGATTTCTGTGCTTTTATGTACCTTTAGTCAGAATCCAACAAATTTAATAGAATAACTTTATGGATATGAATAACTGTTAGATGAAGCTTTACTTTATGCCTGTGGTCCTGTGCTTTAACCAATTAATAATGTACTTTGTTCCTGTATGTCTGTTGAATTCATAGTTCTGTGTTAGTGGCTACTTTCAATCAGAGAGTGCTGGCAATATGAAGAAATGCCCTTGCCAAGATTTTGATAAGAGTGAGTTTAAAATTTCAGATGTCTCGAGTATAGAGCTTAAACACACCAAGACTTGGCTTTACAACTGTAGTATAGTTCAGTATCCCCTAAATTGTGTCTTACTATCCATGTTTGGGTTATTTGGCCTGTTGAAAATGAGGCATTTGGACCCTGTATCAACACAATTCAGATTGTCTTTCTGTCCTTGATATAATTTTAGATCTATTTGTGTTGATAGATCAGAGATTGTTAGCCTTCAATCTTACCTAAGCTTATACTGGTTGAAGAGTGCTGTGATTTTACTTGCCAGCCTTACAGCCATCAACACATAAACGGTTTAGAAGCCCATTTATTTGTCGTTTATTTATTTAATTAATCGAAACTTTTTTTATTAATTTTAAATGTCACAGGGAGAGTAGTTGGGGCGGGGGGGGCTTAGGGTTAGAAAAACCTGGAAAAAGATTGTGTCAAACACATTTCTATCCACCTTTGACTGGCAGATAATCCTCAGCCCTGCTCTTTACGTTGTCTCTGAGTTGATTCTGCTGAACTCAGCGGCGGTTCTGAGGGGCTCTCCCGAAAACAGGATTTCTGTTCTGGACAAATCGACTGGGAGAATTAACGGGAAGACGATCCCGAATGAGTGCTGGAGCCTCTCCCGGGGATGTTCCAGCTGTGCCTCTGAAGGGAGGACGAGGCAGGGCAGGGGGAGCAGCCCCAGCAGCCCCGGGGATGAGAGTGAAGGAGACAACAAAAGCCTCTCAGCTTCTTCTCTAATAAGCCCCGACAACACCAACAACTACGTCTAATTTAGAGGTTGTTAAGTGCAGGTCAATTGCCAATAATTGTCCTAATTAAAAAGCAAATACTGAAATGATATTACGAGTCCAGACTGGACTCTATTGAAGTAAGATAATTAGAGGATGGAACCATCAATTAAAATCTCCAGTTGGTGTCGTTAAGGGACAAACTAGACTAAAAACAAAACAAGCAAAAAAAAAGCCCCCAAAACGTGTATGGTAATTGGCATAACTCCTCAGTTGGCATGAAATCTTTATTTGAAAAGGAGATGCTGCCACTTACAATGAGCTCTAATGGTTTTTAAATTTTGCAGCCATAAAGTAGGTAGGAAGCTAATTTGAAAATATATAGATTGATATACATTTAATTAGAGTTGCTAAAGCAATACATTGTTCACTGTGACAGAGCCATACAATCCTCCTCCTGAAAAATCTTTAAAGTACTATGGTGTAGTCACCTGTATTTTTGTATGAATTTCAGTTCCGAAGTAATTAACCTTTTGAACTGTAGTTCAAAGTAAATGTCTTTTACTGCATAAGACTTGGCTGCCTTGAATCTACTGCTTCAGAGAAACAGATAAAACATTCCTGTGCAAAACAAAGATTTAGCATCACAATTATTAGAGTAACGCCTGTCAAAATTATTTCAGTCATACAGACGGTTTATTTTGGTGTCTGGTAACAATTTTAGGCATGAATAACATGAATTCCTCTCCCAGAAGGTATGAGAAGATAAAAATGGTCTTCTGTTGTTCGTTTTTTTAAACCGTCCCAGAAAAGTCAATAAGTCTAACCAAAAAGTATATGGAGTGAAAATTCTCACTTGACATGATCAGATATGTAATTTGGAGCTGTTTCTGTTTACAGCTTTGTTAGAAAAGCCAGCAAAAAACATTCTTCATCTTCTCTGAAGTGAATGTACAGACATGGAGTCCCTCGCTTATTCTTTTGAACAAGATAATCAAAAATAGACATTAAATGACCTGTGACTTATCAGAAATCTAAATAATCTTAAGGCATCCATTTCTCTACAAGCATCTCCTGAGGTGGCAGCTAATGAGGAGGAGTCTGTCAGCACCTTCAAAGTGGATGAGATATGTAAAATTCATACAGGCAGTATTATTTTTTATATTTATGTGCATGTGGCTATAGCAAGAGAACTGCTGGACGAGTGGTTTATGCACATAGTGAAATCAGGGAAGTCATCCTGTTTCCTGACTCACAGTTGGACTGTGGTGTTTCAGTGCTGCCTGAGGAATTTCTGCAGCTGGAATTTGTCGTGTCTGACTCTCCTGAGGATGCTGTGGTGTCTGATGAGAAGAGATGCTTCAGCTTTTCCTGGGGTTGGGGTGTTGCAGAGTTGTTTCCTCTTCAGCAGGACATCAAACAACTGCAATGCACTGGTGAGTAGAATTCAGTTCAAAATAGATTATTAGTAGAAGAGATGTTTCAGACTTCTACGCTGGGGCATTTACAAAGCACAGCCAAACACCTTTCATTTTGGCTGGATCAAAACATGCTGAGACAGTGGTCATTGTTGGAAACAACAAGATCTTTGTTCAGCCACATCCCCCCAACAAAACCAAACCGAAACCAAAACCACCATCCCCCCTCTGCTCAAAAAAAAAAAAAAAAAAAAAAAAGAAGGAGTAAGGAGAGAGCAAGACTTCATAGCCTGGGAAATGCCTAGTTGTCATCAAAAATCACACAGGAATGAAATGAACAGCTGCAGAAAGACCTGCTCACTGCTCTGTCTTTTCTATAATTTTACTATCTGATAATTTTGAAAATCATGCTGCTCTGTTTCCATATCTCAAGTGGTATCCCTTTTCCATCAAACAGGCATGTCAATGAAGCCCATAAATTCCAATGTTAAAAGCTCCTTGAGAAAGGAATAAATATTTGTGTTACTGTATTTTAAACTATTCAAAATAAATACCTTCTAATACTTTGCTTTTTAAGTAAAATTAAAAAAATTAATTAAATCAAAGTATATGTACAACTTTTCAGACATCTGGATACTTTCAAAAAATGCTCTTAAATAAGTATGGGTGATTCACATTCAGCTTTATTTCTTTTTCTTAATTTCTGCTGGCTTGCTTGTGTTGAATTCTTCTGGTCATGCTGGGTTAGATAAACAACTTCTTCATCAATTCCTTTTTTTCTTTTCCCCAGCACGGTGGAAATAGAAGAATTCTCATCTTAATTCTGTTCCTTTTGTGGAATATGTGATGCCAGTGTGTTTGGGAAAACGTTATGCAGAACTACAGTGGAAATCTGCAGTGAAATAAAGCATATGGAGCCAAAGAGCATCTTGTTCTAAGCTTGCAACAGTTGCTTAAAATGAAATATCCAGACATGGAAAATATTTTATTGAATATAATCTGAGTGTGTCAGGGCAATTTGAAATGACAGCAGTATTTAGAGCTTTAAATAACCCCAGTGTTACTGTAACTGATTACCATCAGGATAACAATTGAAGTGTAATTTGTTTGATACTCCCTCTGGCTTTCCTTTATATCTCTTTCTACATCTCCCCTTTGTAAATATATTGACTTTTATAGCCATGCTAACTTCCACTGCTTAAAAGTTGTCTTTGTTTGCTTTGCAGTAATTGCAGTGCCTCCTTGGCTGCTGACAAGATTTAGGCTTCGAGATAACTCTCTCACCTGCAGTTGTGGTTTTTAGGGACTGTTTTCTTCCTGCCTCTCTCAGGCTTTCACTCAGAGGTGTGATGGTGTCTCATTTCCCAAATAAATGACTAGATAATATTTTCCTCAACATTGGCAGGACGTATCTAATGAGCCCCAAGTTTCACCGAGTAATAAAAATTCTGTTTTCAATGGAGTCTTGCTAAAAACAAGACTGTTTTTAGCTGTTTCCTCTTCCTATGGCATTTGTTCTGTGCCCTGCAAAGATTCTGCATTTAAAAACCCTTCGGAGAGAGAACATACAGCTTTGAAATGACTGTCTTTACCATGAAAAATTATCACTACAGGTACTGAAACAACTGCAATTGTTTCCCATTGTGATATTCCTCAGCTGTCTGTACTTCTGCATGTAACACTGAGTTTCACAGTGACTTCTCTGTCGCCTCCATCTTCCCTGATTAGTTTTGCAGAAGTTCATAACCTCCCACAAGTTAAAACAGTGTTTCATATTCCCCTGCTAGTACAGCCTTAGGACAAGGCTGTGACCGTCATTTTTACTGCATCCTGACAAAAGGAGGGGGCAGCAGGTGTGGGGACACTCGTCATCCTGGCAGAAAAAAGGGCTATTTTTCTCTCTCCACTTCGGAAGCAGAGGAGATAAAGGAGAGAGGAGAAAGATTTTTGGGTCTCTGTAACTTTGTTACATCAGTCAAATTCAGTAGGATAGGTTACTATTAACATTTCCATTTTATAAATAGCAAGAGACTGTGATGTCTTGGGACACACAGGTGTATTAAATGGTGTTCCTGAGGTGTGAAACCTCCCAGGGAAGGAAAGCTTTGAATCTAAGGCTGTGCTCCAAGACTTTTACTCCTATTGGTGATGCCGTAAATACGAGATGCATTGTGAAATTTAGCTGGCAGGAGATAAGGGTTGTTTCACTTCTAATCCCCACGGGATAGCTCTGTGTGTGCTGCTTTCCACGCAGCCTTGGTGAGATGTGGTGAGCTTTTAGCAGAGCCCAGGGTTGCAGAAAGAAGCATGACTTACAAAAAGCCTTTAGTCAGTCACAGATAATGACCATGTATCTAATAGCACCCTGAGATGCAGCTAAACACACCCTTGGCAGTTTGGTGGGGCACTGATCACACCTTTCTTTGGCATCCAGAATTTGTGGGAATGGGAGAGGAGAAATTAATTTCTCAGGAGAAATGAAGAGGTTTTTTTGAAGTCCTTGCGTGACAAGCCTTCCCCTGGGTAGGAGGTTGCTGCTGAGCTCTCTGCTGAGTGCTCAGGACAGGAAACCATGGCTGGACCAAGAAGAAACGGCAGAAAGTGCAGCTAAAACACCATAATTTTGTAAACTGCAGCATCTTTGTCTCAAACACAAGAACCCCCAGTGTTCTGCCAGAAGCAGTAACATATGTGTTAGTATTTACAGCTATTTTAAAGCTCTGTTACTTTTCTGCTATTAAAAAAAACCTAACACAGCAACAAACCAAACCCAGAATGCAGACCAATAAGATAACACTTTTCTCAGGCTCTATAGTTTTTAAAATATTAAAGACAGAATAAGGATTAATAATTAAAACCATCTGTTTTGGGTAGAAGGCACTTGTGCTTGACCTTCTTTGGGAAGCTCTAATATTGCACTAGTATTTTATCGTGGTTGCATATTATATTTTCCTGTAAAGTACAGGGAAGACTGTGTAGTATCCATGAAAATAAACACTGCAGCAATTCCAGTTGCTGTGTTCTACTTACCTACACTCTCCAGCTGGTAATAATGTCACATCCTCTTTTTACACAAGTTCTAAAGACACGCAATTTCTATTATCATCCTTCTAGAATACTCTGCAAACTCTGTTCCCTTTTTGGTCATGAAGGACTGGTGTAAACTGGCAGCCAGGAAACTGCTGCTTGGTTAGAAAGGAGGGGAGAGAAAGTAGGGGGGACTGTGAAAGGAAGAAGCTGCCATGCTTTTGTTAAATATGATTTTGTATTTCTATCTATAACTAATTGATGGTTTTCCCTGCTGTAGTTTACAGGCTACAAAGCCTACAGACTTAAGATATTTCAATCGTAGAAATAGTGAGAAAAGAACAGTAAAAAATTGCCTGGTGTAATTCCCAGCATGCCATAAAGCTAACAAAAAAAGGCTCTAGCTTTTTACACAGCTCTGGTTAACAATAGTGCAGGGATACTCAGGCACACAAATGGATGCACTTTCAAATACATGGCATAATTGTTGAATACATCCCCATTGGGATTGGGGGTGTAAGAACTGCAGAACACTATTAGAATATGAAATAAGAAAGATCATTTTTATGACTTACAAAGTGAAGCAAAAGAATGCTGCCCACAGGCTGGCTACAGATTTTATGTTGCTGGCTTAAAGTGGAAAATCCTTGAGTAGATTGTCATTTAAAGAATAACCACAGGGAGCTGGGGTGATGTTATGTATGTGTGAAAATCCATATGTTTTATCTGCTGTGGATGCCAGTGTCTCCATGGCCTTCTGTTAAATATATCTCTTATTCTTCTACTAAAATCATCAGGTGATGAAGGTGACTGTCTGGATGGCATCCTTGTAGGTGTGAGGGGTATGCAGCTCTAGATCACCTCTCACAGGAGCAGACAAGAAGTAAAGGCTGTGATTGCTTTGCACTTGTTGACATTCTTAAATGCCTCTTTAAATTAAATAGAACCTTTCACAACATGGAGCCAAAATATTTGTCAAAGTCACACAAGTTTAAAAATTCCAACGTATTTTTAAAAATAGCGCTGGGTACCCAACAGGACCATGATACTTTACTTTTGCATGTTTTGCTCATTGTAGAAATGCATTTGGTTTGGCTCTTTTGTGTTTTTTGGGGGTTGCTTTTTTTTTGTTTGGTGGATTTGGTTGGGGTTTTTTGTTTTAGTTTCTTTTTTTTCTTGGACAGAGTAGGATTAGTCATTGTTGCTGTCAAAACAGGTGGCAATTGGTGCCCATCACAGCAAAGCAGGTGGTGGTGGTAATGTTGCCTCTATGTGTATTCAATGTTACTTTTCCTTTTCAAATGCATATCATTATGTCAAAGCTATTTTCTCAAGGATGGATTTGTGATAAACTGAATGTTCTCCTTTCTCTTTTGCACCCGGTGTGACATACAGTAAGAATATTAATGTAAGATATAATGAAGCTATTATTTGACTTTTCTGTTCTTAAGAATAGCGTTGAAACACCAAGCAGTAACAGAGGAGATACCTATTTTGTGAGAGTGAATGAATATCCCAAGCAGATGCTTGAGACAAAAAATTAAGTAAAACAACAAAAAAGCCTGCAGAAATGGGATATAAAACTGCCTCATGCAGGTGCTTTCCTAGGAGAAAACAATTTTGATAACATCATGAATTACAGAAATAGTAACAGGTGAATCTAACACCCTGTGCTTATCTAGCAATAGCTTGGCAAGATTAAGAGAAGACATGAAATATGCTTTAGCTGATATACAGGAGTTCAACGGTTTGTTTGATACAGCTGTTCATCATCTGCCCTGAAAGCTTAATTACATTTCAGAAATTAATGAGCTTGATATCCTGGGGAGGCTCAGGTTTTGGGGGTGTTGGGTTATGGGTTTTTTTGCTGAGCACGTTCAATTGTTGCTCAGTTGTTTTAGGCAAACTTATGGGTTTGGGGTTTGGGATTTGATTGTATAAAAGCCCTAAAAGCAGATTAATTTCGGTTTTGTTTTGGTGGTGTTTTTTTTAGCTTTTTTTAGTAAATGCAATTTACACTAGCATGGAAAAGGGTGATTTTCAATACACTTCTTGGTAAAACTCTACAGTAACTACTACTAGCCAATGGCTACTGAAAAAATTACAGCTTTTATGTTAAGCAGGCCACAGTTTGTGTCCCATGTGCACCTTCTTTTCCCACATAGCTCCCCTCAGTAGAAGGGTGTGATGTTTGCCATGTTGGAGACCTTGACAAGATGCCACTGCTCCCCTTCAGGGTTTGCCTTTATTCAGGTTGTGGTACTACCTTATTGGGAAGCATTGTCAGTGAATCCTAATCCCTTTAGTTTTGAGAGTCATATCTCACTTTCCAAGACCCCAGTTGAGTAGGATTGGGTAATAGCAGTCTAGTTATTGCTATTAAAAAGTACGTAACAACTTCAAGAGAAGAAAAAAGGTGTGTCATAGACCTAAAAATCTCCCAACAAAAAGGGTATGAACGTCAATCCACTGAAGAGACTTATTTAGAGGGGCATTTGTAGAAATGCCAGTCCCTGGTCTGTGAAAGCTCCTGTTCAGCAGAGTAACCTTTATCACAGGGACAGATCCTGGATGATTTGCATCTGATCAAACCACCTCAGTTCTAGTCACTGACACCTAAGGTTTGAGCTGGTCAGAAACAAGCACTGGGCACTTTGGTATGATGAGGTTAAGGGAGAGGAAACAGTAATCTTTAGGTTTTGCATATTTAAAATAACAGTTCTCATTCATGAGAATGAATGTTCAGTCATGAATTAGATAAGTAGCGATTTCATGTGGGTGAGAGATTAGAGTCGGTCCTAACAAGTAATGTGGCCACTCCCGTGGTTCACAAGAATTCACTGCCTGTGCGTGTTCAGATGTTGTTGGTGAGATTTATCTAAAGCTGCTTCCATGGCTCATTTAAAGTCCCTGTTGAATTACAGTGTTAGAGAGGTGAATAGTCAATATGACCTTTGAAATGATGATGAGAAGTAAAAAAGCTTGGCTTAATCTTATTAGAAGGAGTCAAATGATTTGGAAAGTGACTGAAAGCTAATCAGCCCTGGGGATTACTGTAAGGCTTTGATGATTAACATGGTGCGCTGCTTTTTTTTTTTTTTTATTTCCTTCTCTCAGGTTTTCTCAACCCATTCCATTATTATAGGAAAAATAGAAAATAAAGTGTACTATTTGACCCGTCATTCACTTGAGCCTAATCTTATTTTTAGCTGGATTCACATCATCATATTAGAACATCTCAGTCACCAATGTATAAAAGATATTTCAATTTACTTTGCTCTTAACTGTGTTCTTAAGCCACAAGGAAATCAAACTATAGTATAATGTGAATGAATGAAACGGAAGATGGTGAAAATTTATGTGTCAAGGGAACAAATCACAGAATGTTTCACTTTGTTTGTGTGTGATTTCACTTCCTTTGTCACTGGGTAGTAGTTTTAGCACAAGCTTTCCATTACAGGAAATAATAAGTAGTGATTCTCATCTCACTCAGACCCCACCCAGAAGACAGACCTTTATGAGCTTTAAATGCTAAGAGGAGAAGCTACCTATTGAAGATTTTGAGGAGATACACATATACCTGCTCATCCCAGTTCTTGAGGCTTAGCTGGATTCACCTGGATTCAGAGGAACTCCCAGGGCTGGATTGAAACAGGAACTCATTGTACATGTATTTAGGGCCACTCTTTCTTTGAGTCCTGAAAATAAACGTCACCATTCCCTCCATTGGAAACAAAACTTGAAGTTACACTCTGACACCAGTCACCACAGTACCATTTGTCTAAGTCACCAGACAAAATTTAAAAAAGCTTGTGTAGAATAAAATACATTAAAAAAAAAGAAAAAAAAAGACAGGGGTCCATGCTTTAGCTGCAGTCTGGCTGTGATGCATAACAACCACAAAATGTCCTGAAATAAATGGATTTCAGCCCAGCTTCCTTAAGTTGACTGCAAAGGCTGTTTGCAGCCCTACGTAGACATTGCTTATATGGGCTTATTTTTCCCACAGTTTTGGTGGGTTTGGTTTTGAGGTCTTTCTTTGGAGGGTGTAGGGGGGGAAGGCTTTGCTTTTGTTTGTTTGGTTTTGTTTTGTTTGTTTTGTGTGGGTTTTTTTAAATTAAAAATGCAGACTGAACATGTGATACCACCACCAAGTATGACTTCAGTGTGATCGATTTACCATGGCTCATTTTAGACTGGGAATGTCTCTCCTCTAAAATGCATTTTTATTCTACTTGTTTCAGTTTTTGGACCAGTAGTTTGGCATAGCTGCTGCTCAGTGCTTGGACACTTAAACCAGTGGATGTTTCAAGGAACATGAACACACTCAGCATCTTCGGACTTCAAGTCCCAAATGCCATCTGTTTTTTAGTGCTTCTATAATTTTATTTACCAAAATATAGGATGTCTAAAATTGTTAATGAATCCATCTTTGCAACACCCTTGAAAAGGACATAAGAATATTTGTGATGGAAAAAATAATTGAGCCTGGATTTAGAAGGCTCATGATATTTCCTCTATAAACCAGCCTCTCTGTAAACTGAGCCACTCAGAATCTGTGAGTTTGCTTTCCATTAACACCCTTAATGTACATTAACACAACGATATTTATGGAGGTGCCTCTAAAAGTTTGCTGGATATGAAATGTGAGTAATCAGGGAGTCTCTGACAACCTGTAGACTGAAAAATCAGCCTATGTGACACAGAAGATGCTTCATATTGTTCATTTCCAAAAAGGAAAATTCCTCTGCCATCATCTTGTAGGCCATTAGTGTTGTGCTACCAAGCACTCCAGACCTGTATGAGCATTGATTGTTCAGGGGAACAAGAATTCCTCTGTGGAATGTTTCAGCTATGCCAGTGGAATTCTGATGACTTTTGCTTCCTGGTTCTTGGCTTTTACCTTCGCCTCCCTGTTTCTCTTCAACTATTTCCTCAGCTTCCAGTTGCTTTTGTAAACTGGTTTCGGCAATACCTAACATTACCAGAACCTATTGCTAAGTTCCTTCTGCTGAGTGCAGAAAGTCCCCAGTCTAGTGCTGAGAGAACTTTGTTTTCATCAGTGTTCACCACTGTGGTTTTTAGTGGGATGGAGACCTGTGCTTGTTTTTCTGTTTTTTGTTTTTTTTTTTTTTTTTTGCCTTTGGTCAATATGAGGCAAGAAAGAGCAGAGCCAAGTGAGAGCAGTGATCTGAACGTACAGTCATAACAACAGAAATTGGAGAGCACTAGAGTAGTGTTCTGATACAGAGCATTATGAGGCTGAGCTCAGATCCCATCTCTACTCAGGCTCCCCAGAGTTTGTTTTCTTGATTTCATTAGCAGACATCAGAAATTACCACGGAAAACATGGAATTTAAGGGAGGCTGACTGCAGATAAAAAAATAGATTTGCTGAAAAAGATAGAAGTCAAAATGCAAATCTTGGACTGGAGTAAGGTGCAACTTCCCATATACTGATATATATGTCACTATGTGTGTTTTAAAAACAACACAATAAGCCCATAGTAATTCTGTCATTGTAAATTGTATTTCTACTGATCCAGATTTGCCATTCTTTATGAGTCTTGAACTCAGAAAAGAATAAATGAGATCCCAACATTTCAAACCAATTCCACTGAATTCTCTCTTGAAAATGCCCTAAGGTAAAGCACCAGAAGTTTGAGATTTGAGGTCTTAATATGAGAGTCATGTCAGGCTGGGATCAGCTCGAGATTGTGCTGGAGTTGCTGAGTGTTATCCATGACAAGCTTTCTTTAGGACTTTCACTTCAAACATCACAGAAAAAAAAACCAGATCACAGTTGTATCACTGCTGCTGAAAGAATGGCTGAGTAGGAGATGTGCTGTGTGCTCGTCTCTGCAGCCTCAGTCACCAGGAGAATTCCTGTGGGGCTGTGCTCATTCTTTGCTATGTGAGACTTGAGAAATATAATATAGCTGACAAAAGTAATTTTTAGCATTTTAAGCTTTAGAATTTATCAGACTGTGCCACATTTTCCTTACAGGCTTGGTACATACAGTGATAAGAGAGGAGAACAAGGGAAGGCAACAAAGGAATTTTAACATTAAAAATACACAGCTAGTGCGCTGGGCTGGTTTTGAATGTATTTGATGACTAAACATTTGTGCTCTGTCTTTTGAATGTTAATTGGGTTTGCTGCAGGTTGTATGACATGTATTTACCCAGGAAACATCAGTTACAGCACAGTAAGCAGTAGTGAATAGTGTGGTGTAATTATGCCTCTGTGCCTTCCTTAACAAGCTGGATCTAAATTGAATTGTAAGTTCTGTAGTGCTGAAGGAAATTCTGTAATCCTTTCTTTTAGGGAAAAAGGAAGAGGAGACATTGAGTATCCTACGTGAACAAAAGTAGCTTAAACATGCAACAGAAGTAGGCCTGTGTTGATTTTGATACTTAATCCAGTAAATCTGACCTTGACCTGTGCTTCTAGGCATTAATACAACACATTAATGCAACTTTCACAGGGTTGTTTTTCTTTGTTGTTGTTATTATTATTATTATTATTTTAGGGATTTTCTTGTGAATGATCTCAAAATCGCTGTTTTCCCCAACCGTTTCTTTTTCCTTTTCCCCTTTCTAATCTACATCTTCAGAAACTGCACATTAAAAGCTTCACAAAGACATTCACCTGAAGATAGAATATTTTTAAATAAATCATTCAAAAGTTAAAGAGGTGTTTGCCTTTCTCAGACACATTTATTGTTTGCCTTGGAGGCCAATAGAATTATTGATTTTTGTAGAGAAAAAGAAGCCTCTTTGAAGATTTGGTCTGACCTTCTGCATAATGTAAGTCAAATAAATTCACTCTGTGAATTGAGCAATCATCCTTTCTATTGGAGTCAGTTACTTGTGAGTAAAAACTTCAAGTTAGCCTTTACAAACACATCCATTCATTGTTTTGAAAAACAAAGTAGAAAAGCGGCACAACTCAGCGGGATACAAATAT
Organism: Pseudotriccus pelzelni; assembly: GCA_035584735.1. Taxonomy (NCBI): domain Eukaryota; kingdom Metazoa; phylum Chordata; class Aves; order Passeriformes; family Tyrannidae; genus Pseudotriccus; species Pseudotriccus pelzelni. Next base: position 3,482,763 of record JAWMRA010000001.1, on the reverse strand, counting down.
TAAGCGTTGGATACCCAGGTACTTACTAACTTTACTAAACCAGCTTAATTATGCATAATATTTGACAAGCTGCATCAAATTTTGCAGCTGTGCACTCTTAAGGGTCTTGCCTTGGAGGTCTCCTGTGGTTTTAAAGCACTGGTGCTCCCTGTGGTAGGAAAAACATGAAGAGAGAGTTGTTTAAGCTGACTTTGTCTAGACCCTGAAATGTCATCCTCTGGAAGGCTCTCAGTTTGTCACAGTCTGACCAGCACACAGATGGACCTGGATGAAGAACACCAGCAGCATGAGCCCTTTTCACACCTTGACTGATTTTCCTCTGGTCCTCTTTGTTAGTCCTCAGCCAACAATTGCAGTGCTGCAGAGTGTGCAGCTCTGAAGAACCGTGCTGTGGGGGCCACCTGAAACTGGAAAGCTTCTCTGGTGTTCTGAAAGGCCCACATTTTGTGCTGATATATTCAGGGCTTTTTGTTTGTTGGTTTGGTTGGTTGTTTTCTGAAATTGAAGGAAACCTTATTTTGGAATAAACAATATTTTCATTTCCATAGCTTATTATTTTGAAATAAGCACTTAGGTAAGTGCCCAGCCTTGACCCTGGGTTTGTAATCTTATGGCTACCAAAGCTTTTGGAGGCTTCTGAAACCCACTGACAGCTCAAGGCTGGGGGACATCAACCTTCATGGGTGGGTGTGAGGTGCTCTTTCTGGTGGGGATGGCAGTGGAGTATCTCTGTGCTATGGAAAAGCTGAGAGCTGGGAGGGAATAATTATCAGAGAATGACAAATAGCTGTGTTGAAGAAACAGCCTCATCACTGTAACTCATTGCAGGGCTGCTCGTGACTTGCACTGGGAAAGGATCAACTTAGAGAGTCTCAGCCAGAGCACTCTGAGTGACGCCAGGGGTCAAGACAGAGCCCAAACAGGATGGCTGTACCTCGTCCTGTAGAAGAGTTAAGGTAATTTGAATGACATTTTTTTAATTCTTATAACCTTTGGCCTGCTTTGAACAAGGAGACTGAGTGAGGGCAGCCTCTGCCCAAGCTTGAGCCCATCTTTCTACATAAAAACCACCACAAAACACCAAAACCTTCCATGAGGTGGAATTGTCTTTCTCCACACAACCCTGGCTTGTGCTTTCTGAATACTAAGGTGGTTCTAAACTAGTTGAGAAAATTGCAGTCAAAGATGCACGCTCTGACACTGCAGGGGTTAGGCCCTTGAATGTGAGTAATTGTTTGTATGCAGTGCAGGCTGGTTTATGTCAGGATTAAAAATTCCTTTTCTGTAGAGCCAAGGAGGCAGAGAGCATGTCAACAATATATTAGGTGGTGTGTGAAATGCGTTGCTGGAGATGGCTTGGAGTAGGTATTGACTTGTTCATCTCCTTGATTGTTTTAATTCTATTTTTCTGCGATTACATTGACAGTAAAAAGGCTTGTAAGCCAGAGATTAAATAAGAATCAGCCTTATATAAAGGTATGAGTTTGCAGTAAGAGACAGAGATGGTTCCTCCTAAGTGAAATTTCTACATAGAAAGGTGCCCCGACTAACATAAAGGATAAAGAGAAGACAGTTTTGTGTCATGCAGCCCTTGATTCTTTTCTTTTACATTTCAGTTTTAAATGCTCCTGCCATTTCTCTGCTGAAGTTCACCCTGATTCCTGGTGATTTATTCTTTGTGTAAAATTAATTTTGATTGATCTTCAAAACTCTTTGATTCAAAGAGTATGTACTCCTCCATTTCCATGTGTTTGGGACAGTAGAACCTAGTTTTTCACAGACATTGGGACACTCCTGCTGTCATTTTACATTACTTGTGATAGGAAACTTTACAACTTTTCCAGTGAATTTGGACGGGGATTTGATTCTTAAAATGTGCTTTAATTCTCTACGGGCTAATGGTGAAAATTTGCTTTACAAGATGTGAAGCCTTTATTTTGAAGGAAAATTTTCAGTGTTAATGGCATCTGTTTATCTGTAAATTGGTCCTTCCAGTGCTTATGTGTTGTAGCAACTCCATGTAGAGGGGGTCACATCCTCGTGGAAGCTCTGTGGGGGATCAATAACTGCAGCAATCCAAGTCATTTTAAAGGATGGCAAAAATAGCTGGCACAAGAATAATCTGTTGCAGAGGACAGCTGTCACTTGTCCCTTTTAAAGGAAGCAGGACTGAAAATTGTAGTGCATCTCTTCTCTTTTCAAAGTCTGACCACTTCTTTGTCTCTGTGGTTTAAAATTATCCATTTTTGTGAACCTAAGATGCAGAATCTTTTCAAGGACTCAAGCTGTTAACACATTTTCAGTTGAAAAGACAGTCTCGTGTGTTCCGAAGTGCAGTTCGTGTGGACTCCTCAGGGGAGTTTTCCAGGGAAGCCACTGGAACTGAGACCTTAAACGCATTGACAACATGGTTAGTTACCGCAGAGAAATCAGTTACAAGCAGCTGAAGGAGGCACTGATCATCTGAAAGACACACACTTTTTGGACATGGAAAATCTAGACCACATCAAGCTTGCCCATTACTTGCTAAAAGAGGTTTTAAAGATAGATGTGAACTCCACACCACCAGGCTTAGATCGCGGCCTGCTGGTCGAACTTCAGCAAACGTTTCTGCTGAGGTTGCCTTTTTGCAAAACAAAACCCAAAAGACAAGTTGGGGACTAAAGAGAGATGAGCCTCTCTGTGGTTTTTTGATGAATTTTGGTACAAAACGAAAGTATGTGAAAGTCTAAAAACCATCCCATTTGTAAGAATAGGACTTGTTTGTCAGAATAATGCAAACATTATTCCCCTGGAACAGGAAACCCTGGGAGGATGTGGCTTCTCCATCTTTGGTGAAGTTCAGAGTGTACAAGATGCTGAGTGATGTGGTCAGGCTTTGGAGTTAGTTTTGAGCAAGTTGTTGGCCTGGAGATCTCCACATATCCCTCCTAACCAAAGTCTGTCTAGGTTTCTTTGTGAAGGAGACAGGAGACATCAGGCATCAGGTGGGTGTTTGCCCTTTGCTTAGATGTGGTGACATGGGTTTGCCAGGTGTAAGGTTAAATTCTCCATAACACGTGTCAAGATTTCAGGGATGTTTAAGGAATTGTTCCTTCTTTCACTAAAGTCACTGATGCAACATTAGAAAGCACAGGAAAAAGCCGTGGACAAGACCCATGCTCTGGGTACAAATGGAGGCAGGTTCCTCCCTTTTAATACATTAGCATAACAAACAAATTGTTTTTGCAATTGGTTTTGTTCTCATCCAGACAAAATTACAGTGGGAATCCCCGTGATAATGAGTATGACATGCACATTAATATAAAATGAATTCATTATGACTGTATTACCACAGCAGCTTCCAAATGAATTAATAATGACAGAGTAGTCAAAACAAAGTGGAACCACACTTAGTTACAGGCATAACATGCTGTCAGTGACACCATTAAACAGGTTGGAGAGCATCAGAATTTGCTGTGCAAGACTGTAGTTCTTGTTTCTGTGTTTGGTTGTCAGTTGAAACGGTTGGTAAAAATTATTTATTGGCCAAGGGAGTGGTTTTCCTTTTACACAAAATAAACCAATTCTGATTCTGACTGACCACTCAAAAATAATCTTCAGTGAAAGCTTGGTGAATTGCTCAGACTGAAAAAAGTAAGGTATTTTGCTTGGACAGCTTTAAAAAAGTTTGGGTTTTTTACTAAATGAGAGAAATAGATGTGGATGTGTAGATTTTTTTTTTTTTTTCCAGAATTTCTCACAGCAAAAAATTGTCAGGTGGTCAAAAACTGGAAATCTGCATAATGCCTTAGCTCATTTTGCATTTTCTGTCTTTAAGGTTGCTTTCTTATTTTAATAGCAAACTTGATGTAAGCAGGAAGCAATAGGTTCAGCGAATGAGTTATACAGTTTGAATTTTAATAACCCTTAAGATATTTTATTTTTCTTCTCACCAGGCAGTCTCTTAAACTGCATCCTGCACCTTTTTCCACACTATAAAATTAATTCTAATTCTCTAGGGAAGAAAATAACGACATGCAGGAGCTGTGAATTCAGGAGTGCATAAACTAAAATAACAGCTTGCAGTTTTAGGTCAGTGTTCTAATTAGTCTGATTAACAGACACAGTGGCAAAAGATTTAAGAAGCCTCTTTGCTTTCTGACCCAGAGCCACTGCTTTTATAACTAATCCAAAAAAACTATCTGACTTTCCTCACATTTCATCTTTTGATCGTAATAGTCTGGAGTGGAAATAGTTTTTTCTAGCTCAAAGAAGAAGTGGTTAGCAACTATTTTTCCTAGAACTCAGCTGCACTGAGTTTGGTATATGAAGATGTAACAGTTTAAAAACTTATTTAGCAGAAAAATCCAAATAAGTTCTTTCCTGAAAATGCTTCAGTTTCACCTGAGTGAAACATGTAAAATTTTGCTCAGAAACAAGTTCAGTTTTAAAATTTTGCTTTTTGTGTTTCTACAGCTAAATTAAAATGGAAATAGAAGACAGGTTTTCAGTATTTAATTTTTCTGAGCTATTACTTCAGAAAGCTCATGTTTTTAATCTTCAGCTTCAAATCTGACATTTCAAATCATTTTAATAGAATAAAATTTAATCTCCTGTGTCCTGCCTGCTGTTTAAGAAAGAAGAAAATAATCCTTTATCTTTTTCTTGCATTTCAGTGCCATCGAAGTAACCATTCTTCCTCTGTTAAGAGACATGACAAATAGGAGCACCTCCACTCCATTTGTCTTTTTTACAACATTCATTACTCTGTGAAGTTCTGGTGTGTCCTCTCTTATTTGTCTCATCTATAAACATCTCAATCTTCGCACACTCATTTCTTAAGGGGGAAGTTTTCTCATGCCTCTAATCGTGTTTGTCACCCACCAGTGAGCCCTTTGTACCCTAAACTGAATGTACTGGAGAGAAAGTAACCAAAACTTAGCGATTCCAAGGAAAATGTACATCATAGCAACTTAATACAGCAGCGTTAGAAACATCTTTCTCTACCCTCCAGTTTACGTTCACATCAAACAGGCTGTTCCTGGACTTACAAACTTCTGAAAGCAACATAGTGAACCGACCCAGAAGAATATCCATGTTCATTAGAAATATTGCTGACGGCATTCCCTACATCTCCCAAATATCCCAGCTTAGAAAAATGGTTTTTGCTTTTCGCAGTTTTGATTAGGAGCCCTTTCCTTTTGGAAAGCTAAGGATAAAGCCATGGCATGACAGCCATTCTGCAGCACTCTCAAAGCAGTGTGATTAGTTTTCCTGCAGGATCCAAAAATCAGAATGAGACTGTCCTGTACTGATAGAAAATATTGCTCAAAATTACCTATATTTTCTAGTACAGTTGAGGTTAATTCTTGTTCATTTAACTATTTCTTTTTCTGTGAGAATTCTCAATTGACAACAAACTAAGATCATAGCTGGACAACTGTTATCTGTGATAATAGATAATAGAATGATTGTCCTCTGCTGAAGGCAGATTATTACAGTGGGCAGCTATTAACAGTGAATATGCTAACATTCTGGTTTTGTTCTAAATTCAGTTTTCACCACCACTCTCTATGCAGTTTTAACTCTGAACACAGGATGTGCTGTCAGTTCCTGTTGCCTAGGCTGTATTGTCATCTTGAGGTTCTGGCTAAAAATTCAACAAACTGAAAAAGTGAAGTTTACCAAGAAGGCTGGAAATCATAAAGTCAGTGGATGTGATTTGTAACCAAGTAATAGTACGTAATCTACATATACGTATATGTCAGAATTAAAGCTATTTGTGCTGCAGGTCTCAGTGCATCACATCCCCAGCTGGACCTTCATTAAGTTGGAGCACAGCCTTTTGGGGTTTCTACCAAATTATGGACACGTAAAAGTAGTTTTAGAGTCTTTTCTATTGGAAGTAATTTCTTTGCCTTAATTTTTTTTTTCTCTGAAAGAAATATCATTGTGTAGATGCATTACTAATCATAACATATCTAAGGCAATTTACAAAATAATTCATCAAAATATCAAATCACTTGCGCATGAAGTGCAACAGAAGCAGATTATAGGACCATTTTGGTATGTTGCAAAAGTGTCTTTTTCCTTGTTGTGTCCTGTAAGATTCAGATCCTCCCAAGTTCACATTTCAAATGTCTTTAGTGCGGTCGCTGCTCTCAGGCAGAGATGCCCATCCTATGGGATCCATGGCAGGACAGCGCTTCTGGTTTGCAGCCTTTTTCAGAGCAGGTTGAGGCCTAAATGAATTATTTCGGTAGCAGCAGCAGTTCAGTCTCAGAACTGCCAGAAACAAGGAAGGTATCACAGGTAAAGGTATTGACTGGGAATGAGCTCCTTTTACAAGAGAAATTAATCAGTCTGCAGGCAGTTTCTGACTTTTTCCAGTAAAAAATAAAAAAGGTGGGTTGTGTTTCCATTGGAGATTATGATACTGAAGCTAAAGAGGAAGAACAGGTTAAAACCATATTTTGGCCCATGCTCTGACTTGTTCAGCATGGGAATATCTCTGGGATGGGAGGCAATGACGAAAGCAGAAGGTGCTGTGCAGCTGCTGTCAGTGAGCTGCAGATTTAGAGCCTGAATACATATAGTTTCTCTTGGAAACACCTCATAATAGTGAATTGATCAGTGTACAGGATCCACCTTCGTGTTCCTGGGTCTGTCTGGTTGGTTTTTTCAGGTGGGATCTTGCATCTGAGTCTTGAAGCTGTTTTCTATATGTATGTACATTCAATATACAGGCACATCTAGGGAATACAAAATTTTATTGTCAGAAACAGGTGTATAAATCTTTCTCAGGAAGGGTAGCAGTCTGTCAAAAGGGAATAGACAAGCCCTTCCTTGCTCTGCTGGGTTATTAGAGTTGGGAAGCAGTCTGACATGGAAAGTTTGGGTTATTTGCTGTTGGCTGGAGCTAAAGGATATCTGGAAAACGTACCTGCTAAGATGCAACCTGTAATGCCATCATAAGAAGTACCAGTGTGTTAAATAAGATGGTTTAAGCCTTCCTGAAGGTGTTTGGGGTGTCTGATGATGGAAATTTGTCTACAGAAGCCACACTACCTGGGCACTAAGCCAGGTGGTGGCAGGGCTGAAGGTTGACCTACCAACCTGAAGCATCGTTCCCATCCCTCAGTGCTTCCCAACATCCACTCTCCTTTACTTTCAGCTGCCCCTCAAAGTGGTGAGCAAAATGAAGAGCTGAGCAGCTGTGAAGTTCCCCTCGAGTTCTGTTTTCACAACTGCACTTCAAAAGAAGTGCAAATGTTCAGTTTTGTTGTTGTGACATAGCAATTTTGCAATAAAGCCGCAGAATAATTATTTTTGAAATGAAAACCAATGGGATCCAAATTGGTCCTTCTGACTGTAAAACTGCTTGTATGAGAATTTTCCATTCTCTGGTGGCTTTGTATGCTGGAGCTAATTAGCATTTTAAAAAGTAATTAAATAAAAATGTAATCTTAATGAATGCTAGTTATAGTAAACCCAAGTAATTTAACTCCTGAAAGTAATCCTCATCCAGGCAAGTATCTGTACGATACCCTTGCTTCTACAAATAGAGGTTGTGTAATAGGGCCCTAAATGTGTGATAAAACACCTTGTTGACATGTTGCAGGGCAGATTAAGGGGGCTTGTGCCAAGACCCCTAAAACTCCTCCATGTGCAATTTAGAGAGTTGATTTTAGAGCAAGTTTCATCTGGTTCCCTGGATCAGACATTCCCCAGATGGGACTCTGGAGCAAGAGCGGGTTTGAGAGTAGGCACACTCCTAAACTGCCCGAAGATCTGGAACAACAGCACGAGTTTGGGAAGGGCAGGTTCTGTCTGACCAACCTGATCTCCTTTATGATCAGCTGACCTGCCTGGTGGATGAGGGGAAGGCTGTGGATGTGTCTCCCTGAACTTCAGCACAGCCTTTGACCCCGTCTCCCACAGCACTCCTGGAAAAGCTGCAGCCCGTGGCTTGGACAGGGGCACTCAGTGCTGGGTCAGGAACTGGCTGGAGGACCCAGAGAGTGCTGATGAACGAGGCTGCATCCAGTTGGGATCCAGTCACCAGTGGTGTTCCCCAGGGATCAGTGCTGGCCCAGTCCTGTTTAACATCCTTATGGATGATTTAGAGGAGGGCATTGAGTCCATCATTAGTAAATTTGCAGATGACCCCAAGCTGGGGGGTTGTTGATCTGCTGGAAAGCAGGAGGGCTCTGCAGAGGGACCTGGACAGGCTG
>JAWMRA010000001.1:3413611-3474447 GCA_035584735.1 Pseudotriccus pelzelni | reverse complement strand
AGCCAGGTGGGGGTCGGTCTCTTCTCCCAGGAACCAGCAGTAGGACAAGAGGGCTCGGTCTGGAGCTGTGCCAGGGGAGGTTTAGGTTGTACGTTAGGAAGAAATTCTTTCCAGAGAGAGTGCTCAGCCATTGGAATGGGCTGTCCAGGGAGAGCGTGGATTCCCCATCCCTGGAGATGTTTGAGCAGAGCCTGGATGTGGCATCAGTGCCGTGGTCTGGGAATGACAGTGGGGTTGGATCGGGGTTGGATCAATGTTGGACTGGATGAACTCAGAGGTATTTTCCAACCCACTTGATTCTATGATTCTATGAACATGTAGTCCTTAAAGGCAAGTAATTAACTTCAAACCCCACACAAATGTTCTTAACCACATTACAAATGCAAAACCAGCCAGCAGAGCAGGTCTTGAGTAGGCAGAGAAGCAAAGCAGCGTTGGGAGTAGGGGAGCAACATCCTGGTAGATTAACTGTGAAAGAATTACTGTCTGCTTGCCACACAATACAAGTTAAAGCTATTAAGCTCTTTGTCACGTCTGCAGGAGTGAAGGCCCCGTCCCCTGTGTGGCATTAATAAATGGACAGGTTGAGGAATGATGATGCCCTGATGTTGCAGTTTGTAACTTCAGTGGAGATGAAGTTAGAGAATATCTTTGCCTTGTTTTATTGCATCTCAGATTGACAGCTTGCCTTGGATGCGCTTTCTGGGGAGGTAGAGAGCATATACTGGAGTAGGGGGACTTTAAATCATTTTGGTTTATAAATATTGGGTCTTCTTTCTGTGTTTTGATTTTCCAGTGGCAAATACCTCTTGCTGTCTCCACTGCAGTGTGTCTATTGTATCAGCAAATGAAATGATGGAGCTTTAACTGAGTGGATAACCACAACTGTATTAATCATAAATAATTTCTCTGTATCTGATTACTCAAACATGAGTTCTTTAAAAAAGGAGCCTCATTATCCTGTGGATGATATGCTGCTGGTGTGAATCAGGCTGCCAGAATCAAGTTTAATTTCAGTTTACTTCTTTTACTATCAGTAATACTATATTTTTTCCACCAGTATATCATAAATATACCAAAACCTGTGCTCAGAGGTAACCAGTCCATTGGCTCTTGCTGACTGAGTTCAATTTGAATCCCCTCCAATGTGAGTCTTCATTGAGGAAGATGTATATAAAGAAAAAATATATTGATTTAAATACAAAGACATATGTTTGAAGCCAGTTTAAGACAATACTAAAAAAAAAAAAAAGGCTTCCCTTGTTCTGCACGACAAGCAGATTCATCCCTTTGGAAATACATCCTAAAGAGTGAGAGGAATAGAAGAAAACAGAAGATTCTGTTTTCCAAGAATCTCTCTTTCTCCAGAAAATGTCACCAGCATTTGGGATCCTTTTTATTCACCCAGTGAATTAATTTAGTGAAATAAAATTCTTAATGATGGTGAAACTCAGTTTTAGGATGACCTTCCTCCCTTCCTCCCTCTAAAATGTTCCCTGTTTGTATTTTCTCTTTCAACACATAGACATTTGAAAAGGAAAATTTAAGAAATCCTCTGATATATAATTGTGTCTAAACAGGGTTGAAATCTAAGGCAAAAGAACACAAGCAGTGATTAGGATTTAATAATCATATTTAATAATTCCATTTTATTTTGATGTTTTATAAACACTTGAGTTGCTTGTATGTAGCCAATGTAGGCATAAAGGTGTAAAGACAAGATATTCCAATTTGGACTAGACAAGTTTGCTCAACCAAACCAGCATATGTGAGGAAGAAAGCAGTGTCAATTGTATAAGCACTGCTGAAATCATTAATTTACTTAATTACAAAAACAACCTCAATAAAAATTGGAGCTTGTGAATTAGATCCATTTTGAATGAGCAAACAAGAAAAAAATCTAGAGGAATTTGAGTTATTTGATATTAAATTCTATTATCAGTCTTTCTGAAATCAAGCTTAGTATTACTCTTGAGTGTTTGTACTCTGACCAGATTAAAAATTATTCTCTGTGCATAGCCTAGTGTTGTAGAAACTCATTATCTCAAAATGAATAATCTGAATTATTTGCCTTTATTGTTTATGGCTGGAGGCTACATTTATTGAGGAAATTGGACTCCTATTAAATGAAGTGTTCAAGCATTTTCTTAACTTCTGTTATGCTGGGAGTATCAAACATCTTTTCAGTGAGAATAAAACATTCCACGTTGAGCACAAGTTTTTTGGGTTTTTTTTGTATTTTGCTGAGCCTGCCTACAGGAATTTCATGGGATTAAAGTTTGGCTGTTTCAGATTACTTGCTAGGAAAATACAGTGGGGCTGCCTTTATAACCATGACTTGTGACAAAATTCAGGTTAATGAGAGAGTGTCGCTGACAGTTTCAGGGACCAGTGGTTTGAATGCTCACTGAAAATTCATATTACAAGAGCCATCTTCTTTATCTAAGCCACAGAGGACTTGGCCTGCACATGCACATTATTGAAGTATCTGTCATGAACAGAGTATAAACTGCAGTTTGCATTGTCACCATTTATTTTGTTTTAGAATTGGCTTTTTATTTTGCTTTATATCTCACTATATATGGCCACAGAAAAGAGAGACTGGGGCCCAGTGTTTCTGAAGCACTTTTAATCCAAACCAAAACAGTGCCTAAAAGACCTAATAGGTTTAACTCGCTAAATCCCATTTTTAAAGTTAGTTTAGTGTTTGGCTGCTCTACAGCCATTGCCATTACTGACCACTGTATAGGTGTATTAAAAAGGACTCTGCTGGGGGACTTTGAATTACACAGTGATGGAAGGGAAGTACTGAGGAGTTTCCTAAAAGCAGCCGAATTAGTTCTCCACACTTGTGGGGTTTCTGCAGAGCTCAGCAGCTGCAGATCTTTGTTGCCAGCCAGGCCTAGTGGTTTAAAGGCAGTTCAGACACATCACCTTAACCCATGACTATTCATTCAAACTGTGTTTGATTTTTATTTCTTGGGTACTTCATTCTCCCCTCCATGTCTGTAATTCAGCTTACTGTTCTATTTTCACTGGAGGAAATAAAGACTAATGTTTCCTTTAATAAATACAGCTCAGGAACCGACTATGATCTTCAAGGGAATTACCAGGCTGCAGTCACTGACTTGTGGTGTTGCTCTTTGGTTTCTAACTCTGGCACAAATGATGTGGTTGTGTTCTCACTGTCTGTCACTTCGTAAGAGCTGGATGTGGTGTGTCAATCACTTCAGACTTGCTATGAAACGTTCTTCGTACGAACACAGATTATAAGTATGAATTTACCTTCTATCAGTAAGATCCTTGCTGGCCCACAATCAGAGTAATCATGTAATTCCTAGTAAGCCAATTGATAGTGAGCAGGGGGTAAGCACAGAGCAATTTTTCCCTTTTCATTTTCTTTTTAATTGGTTTTCTGCTAAAAGCCCTTTGAGTGGTAGTTAGTTACATGTGTTGCTACATTATATTCGCCGGCCTCCTCCAGAGCACCGGACTAATTAGAAGCATTGAGCTCTCACTTGTAATTTATAATCTGGCAACAGAAGCAAAGAAATTAAAAAAGTAGTGGGAGCTCAGACTCCTGTGACACAGGGCAAAGCAGTTCTTCCTTACAGAAAGGTCAATATCGTGGAGAGCCTGAGATATAATAGGCCTTGCAACTTGACATTCTGGCGTCAGCAACAGTAATGAACTTCTTAGGCTGCGCTCGAGAGAGTCTAAAATTAACCCCATATCATCTTCAAACTTGACCTCAATCACAGCAACTAATTAACAGGCACTGAAAGGACCCTAGCAAAGGAGATGAGTGAAAGGACTCTGAAGTGAACAAAAGGCACTTTTGTTTTACATTTCAGCCCAGTCTTTCTTTTTCCCAGTGTTGTTTGGTAATCGTTTTTTTAGTGAAATCCTGAAAGAATACACTATTAATATAGACCTAGATGCTAGTTTTTAACAGACTCAATTATATGCTTTTTCAAGTGGGTTTTGGTTTTTGTTTGGTTTGGGTTTTTTGTTTGGTTGGTTTTTTTTATTGTTTTGTGGGTTTTTTTGGGTTTGTGTGTGTGTGTGTAAAAATTGTATGTCTTTACTTGTAGAGCCCAGGAGTACCTGCTGAAAGACACACAAACACACATTTGAAGGCAATCACCAGTGCCATCAGCTTTACTGTTATGCTTTGCCAAACTACACCCATTGAAAAACAAGAAAATAATTTCTGAATAAAGCTGTTGGTTCAGTACAAGGCTAATTCACTTTCTGGCTTTTAATTTCATGTATTTCAACAATATAAGTAATTATGAGAGAAACTGATTAAAACATAGGTAAGAAATAGCAATGTAGTACAAAATAACTGTGTATGTATATGTGAACATATTTATTTGAATGACTGAAGAAAATATGCCCTTGGGAAAAAAAAACGGACAATATGGATTTTTTTTTCTTGAAGAAACACATTTTATCTTACAAATTTAACATTCAGTGAAGCAATCTGCTTCTATTGGAAGTCCTGTGTTGATGAAATTGATGCTGTTCTTCATGAACAATGTTATCTACCTCTGTAAATATACGGGACATCCATTGAGCTTAGGGGAAATGAAAATAAAGCAATTCAGATTCTTTGGTGCTCAGTGATATGCATGCCTTAATGGTGCTTTCTAAACCGTGACAGCTTCAAAGAAATGCAGTAAAAAAAGAAAGTATTTCATTCTTTTGCTGGGATTAACATTTCATGAGTTATCTCGTGTTGTATATCAAAAAGAAAGCTCCTTGATTACCAGTAGATAATACAGGTTTTTTCAGCCAATGTGAATGTTACAGAGAAGCCAGAGATGATAAATCAAGATATTTGTGTAAAAACAAACCAAACCAGCCAACCAAAAAAGCCCAGAAGCCCCCCACACTGAAGTGGAAGAGCTTTTGGTCCTGGGATTTTAACTGGTAAATGGAAAACTCCTGCCATTTTAGTACTGCCTATTTTAGAGTGTTACAATTAATCAAATGCACATTTCCCATTCCAAGTAAAATCACATTTTATGTGTATTGCTACTCTTCTGGTTCATTCTCTGCTTCATGATTTAACAGTAACTTTAAGCTCCCAGCTTTCCACCAAGCCTTAGATATGACAATAATTTTATTCCCATAGGACTGTAACTCTATTCCTTCATTCCATCCCATTAAAACAGAGTTGCTGATGCCATTCATGTTGTACAGGTGATTTCACAGACAAGGCTCCTTTCCTGTTCTTTCTCAGATATAGAGACTGTTTCTTTAAAACATTAAAGGTGTGACAGTCATAAAATAAACTGGTGGAAGAATTAGCTATTGGAATAACATCCTGCTTGGCAAAACAATGCTATAAATATTCTCTCATAGGTTTGTGGTAGAGCTGCTACTTGCACAGAGTTAATTGCTACGTCTTTGTTTAGATTTTCCATTTCTTTTAATGCTCTGTGTTAGTGTCTTGTGTGGTTGACTACCCCAGAAAATTACGAGTCCATTAGTGTGGAGATTAAGTTATGTAGATTTGAAATGTTGGACAGGCAAAGGAAATTCACATCAGAGAACAGAATTTATTTTCAGAATGCAGCTAAATGAAGTGTAGGAAGGTAGGTTAAGAGCAAAGGGTTTTTCCCTTTTTCAGGTGATTCAAAGTTTGTGATAACTGTGGTGAGAAGTATTGTTGCTTTTAAACTCTTTACTGACTGTGGCACTCAATGTCATCCTAATTCATGAAGCCTCTAGGGTATCGTCAGAGAAAAATATTTTTCACGTTAATATTTTAATTTAAGGACAAATGTGTTGAATAACAGGAAGAAAATATTTTTCCTGTCTTGCTGATAGAACTATCAGCTTAAAGTTGGATGGATATTCATTTATCTTGATCATGTCCAAGAACAGTGCAACATTTCTGATGAGCTAAGCAGCATGTATTTTTAACAGATTTGAGGAGGAAATGATAGCAGAGGGTCCTGCAAGACTGATTCTGGCTTCCCTTTGTTTTGTAACCACACATCTTGTCTTTGAGTTAAAGTATGCATGGAAAATGGCACAAAATACAGCTGTGCCCAAAGTCCTTCCAATTTTGGAAAGTCCTCCCTCCATTTCTTCCAATGGGCTTTGAAGAATAGCCTACTGTACATCAAACAAACCTTCTAAGATTCACTATAATCTAAAGGACAGTTACTTACTCTCTAATCTAAGCCTTGCTCTGCTGTCATATTTCAAATATGTCTCCTAATTTACTGGAGGATGTCTCTAACACATGAAATATGTTATATATATGAATATAGAGAATATAGAGAAACAGCCACCGTCTTGGAGGAGTTCTATTTCACAGCAGCAGGACAAGGATGAAAACAGGAATTATTGCAGTAGGTTTCTGAACATATTTCACTAAAAGAAATAGGAGTGCTGTGAGGATACCCTGGGAGTCAAGTACTCATCCCTGTGGATGGCTTTAATCCTTGGGGGAGTTGTGTGGCCATCAGGGAATAAGCAACCGCTGCTGGGTTTCTTTGCGTGACACACGTGGATTTAGCTCAGGAGCTGGTTGTCTAATTTGACAAAATGGAACCTTAATTGAAGCTTTGGCTCGTGAAAGCCTCCAATCAGCTTTGGATGAACTCTTAAGTCAGTCTCAGTTCATTAGCAGTTCTTTCTTTGATGGGACAGTTTTCAAAACGGCTACATAAGCACATTTTTTGTGGCTGTAATTACTTCCATCTGATCAGCTCCACACCTAAATCCCACTTAAGGCCAATCAGGAAAGTGAAGCTGTGTGCTGCTCTGCAGGGATCCTGGACAAGTCCTTAGGGTAGATGGCTTGGGAGTGAGCTGAATGTGTGCAGGCATTGCTGTGCAGTGGTGGTTACTCTGTGGGACATTGCTGCAGCAGGAGGAGAGAGGAGGTTTTCTCTGCTTTGTGCTCAAATACAAACTTGGACCAGGTTCCCAGACTTCCCTATTTCACACACCTGCAGCCCTATTTAGCCCTATGTCACAGCTCCACTGAGAGGAGCGTAGGTAGCTCTTCTACCTTTGTGCATTGCCTGACAGTAAATATGCTTGTAGAAGGCTTGCAGATGTTATTTTAATCTCCTTCAGACAGAGAAAGATATTGGTTCTCAGTCTTCTAGTGCCTGAACATATGGTTTTTGTTGTGAGGTATTCTTTAAGTGGAGATTACTTTCTTTTTTTCAGCTTGTGATTAAAAAATGGCTTAATTTGGACCTCTCCTGAAGCCCTGGCTCTGTGTTTAGGCTGTGGATGAGGACAGGATTTCAGGAGTGTTTGCTTGGGGTCTCTTGAGCTGTCTAGGAATTGCAAGGAACACCTTTTTGAACTGCGTAGTCCCCTCATATCTGGCATGGGGAAGAACTGCTGCTGACAAGCTTCAGGCTGCACCTGAATTCTGGATGTTCAGGCACCAACGTTGTAGGTACCAAAAATTCTTTCTCAGGACAGATTGCCATTGTTACCCATGGGATTAGAAACAATGTGATATAATTTGATAATGTTATGATTTGACATGATATAATGCGATAATCTGAAGGTCTTTGAAGAACTTTTTGAGAACGTACCCATTTATATATCTGATAAGTGCTTTATTTTTGGCAGAGGACAGAAGAATGTTGACACTCAAATGTATCAGACAGCCTGTGTCAGAGGATGGCTATTAGTGGTAAATGATCAGATTTTGCATTTGTGATATGGTCATTAGGCCAAACAGCAAATGCATGGTGATATGAGCAGGGAAGCCAACATCTATTTTGAAATGCGGGGTTTGCGCCTGCAGAAAGAGGTGTTGAGCAATCAGTGGCACTGATAAAATAGCCCCACACTGTACTGTATGGGGGGGAAGTTGTGTCAAAACTCCAGTGGCTGAGATACTTCATCTTAAAATAGCATCGTTAATGCTTTAAATTTTAAATCACAAGAAATATAGAGGTTGGTTGTTTGGTTTTGGTTTGTTGTTTTTTTTTTTTAAATGACCATTTTGTACATGAAATAAAACTTATATATAGCTGAATCTCACAGTATCCTCTTTGCTGAATGGATAGTAAATACAGCCCCTCAGCTGCCTTCTTGCTCCTCAGTCAGGACCCACTGAGAGACTAAAATGGAAAAGCTCATGGGTGGAGGTAAGGACAGGGAAATCACCGACAAATTGCTGTCACAAACAAACCAGACCTGACTTGAGGAGAATTGATTTAATTTAAATAGCCAGTTGAAACAAATTTGGACGGTGAGAAAAAAGCCCCACACCAGGTAATACACATAAAATTAGCTCTAACCCAGCCCAAACCAGCCCAGAGTGACATACAAGAGATATGCAAGAATGATATGAATTGGTTCCTGGAGCTACTGAGAGGGAAAACTTGATACCTGTCCACAAGCACTGGCCCATTGCCATGGTACAAGCTCAGTAGAGGGTGAATGCAAATTTTGACTAGACTTTATTCATCTGCTTACCTTGTTTCTCGGTTCTTGACTAGGATTTCTTGTTATTATCGTCATCATCACCAGAAGAGCCGCTGGCTTGCTCCTGCTTTGTAGTGTGAGGCTGTCCTGGGGCACTGGCAGCAGTTTGCAGCTGCTTTTTTGCTGTAGGTGGGAGTTATACGTTTAAAATGATTCAACTCCATTCTTTATAGCCAGGAGAAGTCTGGGGTAGGAAGCTGGAGCTGCTGATGGGGAGAAATATATGGAGAAGGTAGAAAGTGCTGTTACAGTATCTGCTTTGTCCTGCAGTATTGGAGCTTCTGTTGGAACCAGATCACGTAGAAAAGATGCGATGGTGCTTTAGAAACAAACAAACAAAAAGTTAGAAACAAAACTACAATGACAAAGTCCCCAAAAACCAAACAGAAAAATAACAGCACTGGACACATACAATTAAGTGTGAAGCAGCTGGGGGGTGGGAATGTAATGAATTTTAAATGCAGATCATGCTTGTGGATCAAGCAATAACTTGCATGTGGGAATAGTGTTGGTGTCTGTAGGATCCTGACCTTGCCAAGCAGAAAGGGAAGGACGCAGATGAGAAAAAGACTGATTTAAATGAAGAGTGGTAAGAACATGGCACAAGAAAAATGAGATAGAACAGGGTGTGGAGCCAAATGACACTCTACCTGTGCAGGGGGCCAGGGCAGATGGCAATGTTGAAGGGTGAAAAAAGGAGGAGGTATAAGGTATCTGGAAGGGGGCAGACAGATAACCTATGACAGCACTTTCCTCCACAATTCTTAAAAACGGCCAAATTATTCTAAGCCTCTGGATTCCTGAGGTTTTCTAGGAGGCAAAGACTTTATTTCCATGGAATAAATTATGCTTTCCCTTTTGTGACAGGTGCATAAAAAAGATAGCAGCCTACTTCTGTTACAAGGTTTTCAATTAGCGGAAGTGGGAGAGAACTGCTCTGGGATCTGAAATTGCCAGTTCAGCTAATGAACCGTGGAGGTGTTCAGGTTGGTTCCATGTGACTTGTGTAGGAGAGGGTGTCTTTTTAGCTGTTGCATTTTTTAATTAGAAAATTTCACTAATGAGCACGTTAAAAGGGCATTTAAGTCAAGAATCAAGTTAAGAAATGCCAGCATCAGAGTGTGCCACTGGCATATTTAACGGGGTAGGTCACAGAGTCAGTCTCTGCTTTAGCTGGTAGTTGGCTCGTTAATAGATTTTTTTTTTCCTTGAAGAAAAGTGGGTTTTCAGATAATTTTTGTTTTAAGTCTCATGTGGTCCTTCAGAATGAAAACTATCAAAACTTCAGCAGAAATATTACCATCTTCTGGCTTTGTGTGTTCCCTGATCCTGATGCCTTTTCCTGCTACCTTTCTGTTCTGTGCAGAACCTGCAGATCTCCACTGCTGCTCCTTGCTGGGCACTCCCTTTTCCATACCACTACCCAGGTAATCCTGCCTCTGCTGGACTTCTAAAAAGAAAGAAGACAAAGCTCTAATGAGAATGAAACAGATTAAAGGAACCAACAGACTTAGCACTGAAATTTTAGGGTAGACAGTAAATAGTTGCATGGTCTGGATTGGATGCCCTGGTTTAAATGGGGCATGCTGGAACCCAGGGGATCATTTTGAGGTTGGGAAAGCTGAGTAAAGACTTTTCTGAGTGAGGTCTCCAGGCCTGTCTTATTTTATGGGATACTTTCCTCATTTGCATCAGTTAATCTCATCAATTTATTCTGGCATAAAGGAGTCCCTACTCCCAGTATATGGACTCCTCCTTTTACTCTCATTTCAGTCACTCCAGGACAGAGCCAACCTGCTGCCTCTCAGTTCCTACTGCTCTATGCAAAGGAGACTTTATTTTCTTGTATGTCTGATCTTACACTGCAGAACACCAAACACTGAATCACAGTTTTATCTTGATCCACTTAGCAGTGTACACGGTACTATAAAACTGTTCTCTACATCATTTTTCAAGCGTCTTTTCCAGCACAGACTTAAATTTTTCACAGATGCTCCAGATGTAACTATAATCTTTTTTTGCTATTGATCTGTTCTATCAGTCCCCTAGTTTGGGCTGAGTTATTTTGTTGTTTGTTTGGTTGTTTTCCCTGATACAGATCAGATGAAATCAAATGCAGTCAAAATCTTGTCTTCCTGTAAATCAGAGGATTTCTTTGTACATTAAGGCTGGTTTGTACTTTACACCTGATCTAAACCTCTGAGTAATAAATTTTATCACAAAATCTGAATCCAGCTC
This sequence comes from Pseudotriccus pelzelni, assembly GCA_035584735.1. NCBI lineage: Eukaryota > Metazoa > Chordata > Aves > Passeriformes > Tyrannidae > Pseudotriccus > Pseudotriccus pelzelni. Next base: position 3,463,731 of record JAWMRA010000001.1, on the reverse strand, counting down.
TAGTAATAGTGTATTACCTGTTTTTTCAAGTTTATCACCCTGGGCTTTGTTTGTTTGTTTTTATTGAGCCATGCATTTTAATGCTTTAGGCAGAAAGTAGGTAAGCACTTTGTAAAGGATTTAAAATGCAGGATGTGTAAAATGGTATTATCACTCAACCATGTTAAAACAAAGAATGGTTTCCAAATTATACCCATACTAATATAGGGGATTTTTTGTTATTTGGTTGTAATCCGAAGAGAGTAATTTGTGAGTTTCTTTCAGGGAAAATTAGGAAGGCAACAAATACCACTGAAGCATCAGAAAACATCCTTGGCTATCTTTTAGCCATTGCTTTTAACCATTGTATTGACAGTACATTTATTGCATGTGACAGACAGCTTCAACGGGCAAAAAGAATGTAACCCACTTTTTCATTATTCAGACCAATAATGCAATACTGTTTGGTAGAGACATCCTCATGAAACCTTAATTTCTGATATATCAGAGGTCTGAGCTAGACTTTTAAACTATGGCAGCCTGGTAATAAGAATATACAACATGCCTCAAATAAAATAATATTTTTTGCATAATGAGAGGAAAGTGCATATCTTACAAAAGCAAAAAATCCAACAAGAAAATGGGAAGTGAATTCCTATCTTCGGTATCTCCTCAACTGGAATTGCTGCCACTGGGTATATCCAAAAGGATGGATCTGCAAGCAGTGTGTGCACTGCACCCTCTAGTCCCATGTGTACTGCTGGATGTATCCCCATTTGACAGAGGATTTGGGGGATGTTTTGTGTCATCCTCTCCTTGGAAACATTCCTTACTTTCTTCCACTATTCCTCCAGCCTGGAGGTAAGAAGGAATAACTGCAGCAAGACCCTGTGATTCTTTTGCTTTCCATAGTCTGGGAAATGTTATGCACAGGGTAACTGCTGCATTTCTGGCCTCTCCGGGAGACCTGTTTATTCTGTTGCCTGTTTCTCCTTGGGTTCAACTCCACTTTCCTCTGACTCCAGTTATCCTGTTCTCTGGGCTTGGACTTCTTTCTGTCCTACCATTTGAGGAGTTTAACGATCTGCCAAAGCACAGCAAGAATTCAAAATGCATGTTCTGGAGAGTGCATAGGTGAGGGTGTTAGTTCAGCTTTGCCTTCACGTTCTTCCATCACATCCCACCTTCTCAGAGCAAGAACTGGGAGAAAGGATAGATCATCCTTCCTAGATATGACTGCCTTCCACCCAGATCCAAAGGCTCTGAGGGCTGATGTGGATGACACTGAGGAGAAAATTCAAAATCCTTTTAAAATCTTTCAAAATCCTACAGGTCCTTCTGGAGTGGAAGCTGCAGCAGCACAGCATAGGAAGGTTCCTGTGAGCACCCTGTCTTGCTTCAGGAGGTGCTTTGGGCCACATCCACCCCCAGAGCCTCCCAGGTGCCAGCTCTACCGATGGGATTGTGCATGTGAGCCCTTCTCCCTTTCCTTGCAGTCTCCCATGAACAGCTTCAGTGCATCATAACTGTGTGTCGCTCATTTTACACTCACAACCTGACGCCCAGGAATTTCAGATTTTTTGTTAAGAGTTTCATCTTCTAGCCAAGCTGTTTGCCTGCAAAGTGAGTGCAAAAAGTGGTTTGGGATTGTTTCCACGTGTAGACATCTCTATAAGTAGCTGAGTGTTGAAGGGTAGCAGTCATCTTGCAGCTTTCTGTGGCTCTGTGTGTAGTCCTGCTTTGGAATCAATAGCTTTCCTTGTCATGTTAAGGGTCACCTTCGAAGGTCAACTGTTTGGATGAAAAACACTGTAACAGTCAGGGCTGCATGTGGGGTTTGATTCACCACTCAAAACACTTCAAGCACAATTTAGTGCTTAATGTGCCGGACAATTTTACCCTCTCATACAGCGTTTTTTACGTAGCTGTTTTTTAATTTATTTATTGTTATTAAGGAGGCATCAGATAGGCCCCTTCCATTTTTATCTACTCAGTTTAATTCCTAAGCTCACAAAGATTTCAGTCTTTGAATGGTTCCCCGGTATGGAATTGAGTTGTAATGTTTAATGGCACATGCGTGTCAACCTTTGCAGGGTCACAGCCAAGGCCTGATTTTATCCCAGCCCAGCTGCAAGTAATTTATTCCAGTCCCATTATTGTCTCTTTACAGGAATGTACCCAGGAATTTATGAAGAAGCCATTTTAAATAATTTTACCTGGGGGAGCTGTGTTTGAAGTAGTGAGAGGAGCAGCCTCAGAGGGGCATATTTTTATAATTTAAGAGTTTAACATAAGTTGGATACGTGCTGTCATATCCTGTTTTATGCAGGAATTCTGACCTGGGAGGGAAAAAAAAGGGATTCTGGTACTGTGCTGGGTGCTGCAGCCCTCGGAGCTGTCTGATGCACAGGTACCAATAATGTCCCTTGCAGCTGGACAATGCCTTGTGTCTTTGTCACCACGACAAATTGCACTCAGTGGAAGCGGTGCCAGCGGATCCACTGCCACTCTCATTTGCTGGCTTGGAAAGACTTGTGAAAAAGGCAGATTAGGCTCAGGGTGGCAACAGATACGAGAACAACCTGTCCTGTACATAAGCACCCACTGAGTTGGCTTTGAAGGAGAAACCTTGGGCGAGGGAAGGGGTGAGGAGGTGCCAGTTACGGCACTGTGCATCCAGGTGGTGGGGAGGTGTGGGAGTGGTGGGAAGGAGGTGTTGTTGGGGAGCACTGGAGCCAGGCTGGGAATACATAACTGGAATGGCAGCTGGAGTTAGTTGGTAGTCCTGCTACAAAGAGCTCATTTCAGTTTCCCACTCGTGGACTGTCCTCATGCTGCTGGCCTGATGTGTGGCCCACAAAGTACCACCCAGACAGCAGCTGCATGAACAACTCTGTGCTCCTGTGCCCGAGGCCAAGCCTGCCAGAGCGAGGGAGGGTCAGAAACACTTCTCATCAGGCAAGACCTGGACTGAAAACCAGAAAAAGAACAAGTAAGGGCCAAATGCAGCAGCAGATGGCTGTACCTGGGGCCCGTTTCCTGGCACCTGAAACTCCTGTGAGCAGGATAAATCATTGCACTGGAGGACAAAGGATCAAACCAGCATAGTCAGGGCTCGTGTGAGATATGTTTTCTCTTGGTAGGAAATGCTGCAGGTCAGTCTGGTGGCAAAACACGGTGAAAATAAAAGGGATAAGCAACTAAAAAGCTTAATTAACCTATTAACTTCTCAGCATTTAACACTTAATTTTCATTAAGGATGTCTTTTGCAGTACCCATATTATGGTGAAGCTATTCAGTGCTACACTGAGGACAACTGCTTTCTTAGAATAACTGATTAATAAGGCAGTCATAATACTGTGGCTTTAGAAGTCATACTTCATATCAGAAATATATTTATTTTTGCATATATTCCACACAACTAACCTGAAATTTCCTTTTTTTCTTTTCCCCCTAAAGGTAGAACAGTGTCTTACAAAGATACTGTATTTTCACAGCAACAGAGTCTGTTGCATGACTGACAATTTCCTGGAAAGTTAAATGTTTCAAATATAGAAGCATGTTTTTCTCACCTTCATTGGGACGATCTCTTTGGGTGTTCAAAAATGAGATGCAAACAGAGCTACAGAAAGATATCAAATGCAATCTGAGATAAATCACTGTAGCATATTATTTTGTGTTTAAAAATGAGACTTCTATTTATAATGAGGGAGAAGAAATGGTGGACCCTGTAATTTCCAGAGATGTTCTTTTTCCCAAAAGCTATTTTGCACCATCTGAAAAATCTACATCTTTATCCTCTCTCCATGAATTCTCAGAATCTATTCAGACCTTTAAAGCAACTGAAATATTTGAATAGGAAACACACAGACATGAAAATTTAACACTGTACTGATATAATTTTCTACAAAACTTCAGTCGTAGGAGTACAGTTCAGGTTTGGTTTACATTCTGATTTTTAGACAGGAATTTCATTCAATGAAATGAAAATAACACATATCAGTCCTACCAAATTGAAACTGTAGTCAGGTATCTCAATCTGTGAAGTGATGTTGGGTCTCTAATCAGAAAGTATTCTGTAATAGCTTAAGTGCATTTCTGCTGAGGCTTTCCTCATCAGCGCCTCTGATTTAATTTCTGTGTTTGATTAAGAAGGACAATGATGTAGGGACTGGTGTAATTTTAGAAAAATTAAAGGATGAATATTCTTATGAGGAGAAAGACCTTACGTTTAAAGCTTTCATCTATCCTAGTTATTTAAAATATTTCTCTATATTCTGTCCTATCACTCTGCCTTAATCTAAATGTACATAATTTCAGCTCTGTGTGATTTTATTAAAGAAATGGGAAACCTGTAGAATTAATTTGATTTAAGAATTTGTTGACCCCTTTTCTGCATTACACCTGTTTTTGCAAACCCACAACAGCAGCTAAAGATGTGCTTGTCTGAGAGGGAATTCCCAGCATTCAGCAGATAATTAAGGGCTTGGTTTTCACTGACTCCCTGCAATTCAAATCAATTGCATGCTCAATAATTAAAACTTACAACTTTAGTAAGAAGTTTGTGAAAAGCATATATTTCATGGGTGCCCACTTTCCATTACAGTACATACAAGGACAAATCTCCATGGGTGGCGGAGCAGCTTAGATAAAACAGCGATTCTGGAAGATCTAAGGTGATCAGATGTATTACCTGCCAGTATTTCAAAGGTGGGTCATTTGCAGATGGAGTAATGCAACCACAGAGAACTGATAATTTTCATTTTAGTTGCCATTCCAATCCTTAAACAAAGCTGAGACTTTTGACTCTTTAAGAAAGGGAAAAAAACCTGGCTGCTTGAAATGGTAACCAAAGCAAGCAAATGTCCTTGGAGCTGTTGCTGTAGACAGGCCTGGAAAGAACTCTCCACAGAAGAGCTTTGTGAACTTGCTACTCAATATGATCTTCAAATGTTTGATCTCATCTCAATTACTGCACTCCCATCTATTTATTGAACTCCTCTTCACAGGAAATAATTACTTTATCTTCTGTGTTCTCCAAATTGCTGTTACTTTATTGTTCAGAGACAGCCTGTTTTTTCTATTAGCTTTCCATTCTAAGAAATATTGAGAAAAATACATACGAACATACAAACAAACGTTAAGTTTTGTGTATATAATTTTTGTTTCTTGTAAACACAGTGAATTACCTGGCCATTGCACCAAAAGATCGCAGATCTGACCAAATATCCACAAACTTTAGTATAAATATCTCCACTGGACTGAGTGGATAAAAGGAATAAACCCCAGGGAGCAGTATGCTCGTGCCATCAGCTCTTAATTATGCTATAGATTTCCAAACTTGCTCTGAAACCAGAACTACCGCTCTAACACTACTAAAATTAATTTCAATAGAATCTAAGAGCTTCAGAGCAATATGTGTCTTTATTGATACACAACTGCTGCTGGCAGAGGCCCTTCAGTGTTCCTTCTGCAATTAGCGGACCTGCAAAATTATCATCTCAGTGTTTGAGTTCTTTTCATTATAAATCTGACTCATTTTTCTTCATAATTTTCAAAGCCCTTTCTAGACAAGTCTTCTGACTGCATTTAAACCTTGAAACGGGAGATGGATTGAAGAAAAACCATGGTCTCCAATTGCTTCTTTTTTTAATTCATACTACAGTTTTAAAAGTAAATATATCTTGGGAATTCAAGGATAATTCTGATATTGAGTTGGATTTGTAGTCGTTAAGGTCTGAGAAGATATATTTGAAGGAAAGAATACATTTCAGTGTGTGTATATGTGTGTGTAGTTTTCATTAGCAAGGTAGACAAGTGTTACTTTAAATCTGTTTTGCTGCTTTCATGAAGCATCTGTTTTCAAATAAGGAAAAAATTGTGTGTCCCAATTGTTGTTCAGAGCCCTCCTCAATTTGAAGCTTTCATGAAGAAGAAATAAAAGCATGGCTGTAAACGAAGTCTGTGATAGTTGTCAGCAGGCTGAAATCTCAGTTGATGCGGTTCTAGCTTGAACGGCTCTAGATTGAACTTTTGGCAATTTAGGTTGACAGAGACCTCCATCAAGCACTGAAAAACACTTGACACTACCTGTTTTCTCCCCAGAGAAAACTGTGTCGATTTTATACTTTTGCAAGAGCATACAGATTTCTGTTTCACCGTGAATGTGTCTGGCTGAGTCAGTCCTGCATACTACCTGCAGTATTTGCCACCATCCACTGTGGCAGTGGGATCTCACAGCACAGTGGAAAAATCTGAAGTCTCTCAGATAGATTAGTTGTTATGGTTGTTAAATGGCGAGTTTCTAAAAGCAACTCTAATTTCAACATTCACAGCTTTATGAGAAATAATTGTAAATATGTATTATGTACAGTGAGCTAAATAATTTTACAATATTGTGGTGAATATGTAGAAAAATAACAACTACTGCAGGAGCTGTGCTAAGCAAATATTTAAAAGCACATTATGAAGAATAATAAATAATACACAGTAGTATTGAATGTTTCAGCAACTCATATGTGACTAGACTTAAGTGAACTCTTTCGAAATCTTAATCTAAAGAATGTCTTTATTCTTTTAATTGATTTGATTGCTGATGGAACAACCTAGAATTTTCATAAGTAAGCCACCATCTCAGTTCTTCTTACTGTTTTTTTCTCATAATTTTCACAGCCTGAATGATCTTTTGTTGTAAATTGTTACATTTCAGTACTGGAGCCAATGATCTGCTTTTTCCCCTACCATTTTTTTTGCCACACTTACAGATTTATGACATCTGAACGTGTGCTGGCAGTTTTCACACATTTCCATAAGGTGCACATACATTTCTGTTTTCCTAAGGGTCTGCTGCATCTAACTTTACTTTTGACTTTGAAATTTTCATCTTCTGTTTGTACTTAAAGTCTCAAGTTGGGACTGCTACTACAGCAGCGTGGTTAGGGATGAATGTGTGCCGACTGAAGCACTTGGACCATGCCTGAGCTGCCTTGTGGTACCCAAATCCAGCCGGTTCCTTCAGCTCCAGCATTCCCTCGTTGACTTCAGACAGATACAGATTCTTTTCTTGTAGCTGCTTTCCCTTCTCCAGGCTGCAGAGAAGCTTCCACAGTGCAAAGCCTTTGCCACCTTCAGACCCTCAGCTCTGTTTCTTTCAAGGCGTAGATGGCAACAGTTAGAGCTGGGAGCTGAGAGAGAGCTCACACCTGCAAGGTTATCTGACAATTACCAAGAAAACAATTCAGAAACATCTGGCTGTTGGGTGATAAAAGCAACGTTTCTTAGAGCCATCTGTCTGCTTTCAGATTAGCTTTAGATTGTGGAAATAACCTGCCTTTGATTAAGGTGATGGGGTTATTTTTCCTCATTACACCTCTGACTAGAATTAGAGATGGATTTAATATAATACATAAGGATTGTGGAAGGGAAATAATTTTGCCTAAGACTAGAAATAATGGAGTATATTCAAGGAGCATGTCAGTGGTGACTCTTACAGGGTTCTGATTGTGAGTTTCTTTGTTATTTTGGAATGCTGTTACTGCCAAGCAAATAATCTTTCATCAAAATATGTTTGCTTAGTAGAAATTCAAAGTTATCTGCCAGATATTTCTTTTCTGCTGTGATTTTTTTTTTTTTTTTTTTTTTTTTTTTTTTTTTTTTTTTGCTAGTGATGTTTTGGATGTTTTGTCCCTATTGTAGTAATGGTAAATAGGCTTTTTATTTTTGAGAAATTATTTTATTATTTATTTTTGAGAAATTATTTTGTCCTGAAGGTATCAAAATTCTTGCACATATTAGACAAGCACCTTATTTTATTTATTTCACTGCTTGGAGGGGAAGCTGTGCTGGTCTGTCAAGGGATGAGGAGAAGACATGTTGAAACAGAAGCAGCCAACAAGAGTGAGAAGTGACAGCAAGCTGGCACTGCTGCCTCCCTGATGAAATAGGGGGCAGAAGATATGTTTTGTTTCAATTCCCCACCGGGAAAAGTCCTCCCTGCTTGAGAGAAGCCCTAATGTCCAAAAATGCTCTCAGCCTCATCAAGGAGTGGTTCTGATACCTACAGATGAGAGAAACAAAGTGGTGGTTGACTCCTTCATGAGTCCCCCCTGGGCTTCTGGAAACATCTTTCTTCATTAATCATTTTTGTTGTGCCCAGTTGTTCTTAAATGGGGGAGAGTAGGAGAGGAGGCCACAGACAAAGGCAGAACGTATCTGCCCTTTATTCTAGCCAAGAGGAATGCTTTTGCATGTTCAAGTTTTTTGGCTGGACTCATGGGGCTCCTTGGTCCTACCTCGCATCTGAAGTCAAAAGCTTGTGGTAGATGTCCCACGTCTTCAACAAAGAAGGGATGTTCAGAGATACGCATTAAACTTCGCAAAGTGAGTGAACCATTAGCCTTTGTATTTACTGTGATTTTTCTACTTAAAACAGGCTACTGTCACATGGATGAATGAAATAACATGTTACTGAACGAACTATGATGTTACTAAATGAACTAAAACTATTTCATATGTTAAATGGACTAAAAGGTGTACTTTTAAAGGATCTTTCTTCTTCACTTGTCAAAATATCCCTAGTTCTCTCCTCTCCTGGATCTCTCCTGTAGGCAGCTTTTTAGGAGATTTTTCTGTTACTATTTGTGTTGGCATTGAGGTAAAATGAGGTATTGTGTACAAGAGAGAGCATGGAATGACTACCCTATCAAGCCCAAAATGTAGAATTAATAAGAAACCATTTCTGACCTCAAAAGCTTAATTTGCATGAAAAAAAACGAAAGTGAAAAGAAAAAGCTGAAAGGTTCTTATTGTTTGCTCTTTAATTAACTTGCTGAAGATCATAAAAAGCCTGTAGTTGGCTGAAAATAATAGTCCTGTGTTGCACTTCAGAACCAGTACATGACCATAACATTTTCAACCTTTAACCCAACATAGTTTTTAATTTATAATAATATTGTTAATTACAAAAGTTAAAAAAAATTATTATTTTCTACAAGCTGCAGTAAAATTTGTATGGGATGCTAATAGCTAGATCCAGGAAATTAAACTAATTAATTGGAGAAGTTCTGAGAGATGCTCATTGCCACTGAGTATTTGAGAATGTTACCTTTGTTTCCTTAACAGCTTTGGAGAATTAATGTGGGATTTTTTCCTTTCTTACCTTCTAACAAAGAAAAAAGTTTGCAGAGTCTTTGAAGCCATCTGGCTTAATCAACTTTCAAGTCCTCCCATAAGGAAGCTTTATTTGGCTTCTTTTGTTTTAAAGGTAGGAAGAAAATAGTATATTCCTTATCGGCTGGGGGCTGTGTAGCAGAGTCCTTGTCCAGCACAAGATGTCAGAAGCTTTGGGTTGTCCAAGCTGAGCAGGACTGGACTCCCTCTTCTACAGAACATCTACAGAGTTGATTTTGATGGCCTTAAAGAAGCAACCAACCAAACAACAGAAAGAAATCCTGTATATCCTATATCCTAAATGCTATATATATATAAACATCACCTATTCCAACCCATTGTCACTCAGAAGTGACTTTTTTTTTTCTTTTTTTGAGGAATAGTTATCTGCCAGTTACTGACTGGAATCCGATCAGCAGAAGATCATATGGGTATCAGAAAGAGGAATTAGGGTTAGGAGAGTTTGAGGTGTAGGGAAGGGCTAAGCGGGGAAGCAGAGGGAAAAAGCAAGGTGTAAACCAGGACTGTAACCTTCATGTGTTAGACTGGCCCAGCAGAGTCCCAAGGTGAGTGACAAAGGAGTTTTACCTGTCATTCAGACAAGGAAGGTAAATGTTCAACCTATGTATTATTATGATGTATTAGTAGATATAATATTTATATATATAGTATTATCATATGTCAAATACAGTAGTATATATAGTATTATTGGATATAGTATTTTTATATATAGTAGTAGTATGTATCATTAATATTATACTATTATTATGTAGTATTATTTTTAACTTATGTATTAGCAAATTAATGCTTTTATATCCACAATACTTCAGTTAAAGTTGTTCTGGGCCTAGACCTTTTAGCCCTGTATAGATCTAGGCCTAGAAACAAGACACTTTTGCAGGGAAAGAATTAAGGATAAATTAATTCTAACTACATTACTCCCAGAAGGAGCTGACTTATAAAAGCTCAGGTGTTCCCATTGGGAATTTTCTTCCCAGTAAATGCAACCTGAACTGCAGAGTGAGGAGGAAGACAGAATCCCTCAGGAAATGTGTACTGAGAAAATATCTGGTGTCATCAAATGAGCTGGATACACAGGGGAGAGACCTTTTATGTTTAATAACAATAACTGTAAATTGAATTGTCTGTTCTAAATGTTGTTGAGAGCTGCATTAGCAGTTGGCCTGAATTTGGCTTTAAGGTAGGTACGGGTTTGAGATAAACATTAGGAGTTGCTGCTCATTCGTTTGGGGAAAAAAGCCAACAACCTGGAGAAGGCACTGTAGGTGCATTTAGTCATTGTCTAGATGTACCTTAAATTCTGCCAGGATTAGTGCCATGACCCTGGAAAGCCTCAGTGACTGAGCCCTTTCAGTGAGGAATCTTTTCCTAATGTCCACAAAGACTGTTAGTCTTGAGTACAGCTGTTTTACAGAGCAGTTGATGTGAAGTGATGCTCTTGCTTAGCACCCAGAGCAGACTGTCTCTGAGTCGTCTGCCTTCAGTGGTGCTGAGGATAACCAGTTTTGGTCTTCTACTGTTGCATTTTTTAAACCTGTTTGTTGCAGTTTTATTGCCTGATATCCCATTACAAGTTTCTCTCTTCCTTTTTTGGATAATTTTCTTTTTGCTTTGTTTGGTATTCAGCCCACATAATGCTGGATTTCCTTTGGTGTCTCAGTTAACCTTCTGCTCCGCCTTCTGTTCCACATGCAGAACCTTTCTTCTAAAAACAACTGTGTGGCTCTGTGTATGTGCCGAAGTCAGGCTTTCTTTTTTGTCAATCACCCTGTCTAATATGGGGATAGATCATCACAGTCACAACTTCTATGTCAGAGGAGAAGAATGAGGAAAAAGAACTGTATCAAGGTTTTGTGGGAGAAGGAAAAATAACACACAAGAAATTTGTGCCAACATCTGATCCTTTATCCCATTGCTAATGCCTTCTAATTATGGCCTTGTATTTCCTTTCTTTTTTTTTTTTTTGTTTTTGGGTGGGGGAAGAAGGCATGAATATCCCTTGAATTTTCTTGATTTATTTTTGGAGATCTGCTTAGCTTTTATGCCCTCCTTCCACTTGCAAGGAAGTGACTGTGATGAATGTCTTGAAACAAATGGAGCCAGTGTCACATACACCTTGCAGAGTGAACCCACATCATTCATTATTTAGAAATACTGATGTGTCCTCCAGTTTGGTCCTTTCTGCCAGGGGAGAACTCTCCTATTTCTTTCTTACTTCATGTTTTGTCATAGTTCTAAATAACTTTCAAGGGCAAGAAGTGCAGTTCCTAGTGTCTGTTTAATATAGTCCCTGCTCTGGTGTCTGTTTCAGTCCCTGGGTTCTAAGTTGAAATAACTATTTTTCACCCACTAAAGAAATGACTTATGCACATAATGCGCTGTCATTGCACTTTGTTTTCACCAAGAAAATGTTCCCCTGTAATGCCCAGCCACGTAGAATGGTTACTTGCTGACCCCTTTCTGCTGCTTTATTAAGTGGTGTGCTTTATTATCCTGCTGGTCTTAGTTTCTCCTACAATTAGTTTTGTGCTTTCTTCAGTGAGGCCCACCTGGATGCAAACTTACATGTTGATTTCCACAGAGCCAATTCATTGTCCTTGATTTGAACTCTTCCCAAAACTTCTTGCTACTCTCATTGCCATTGGCAGTTTAATACAATCAGCTTTTTTCTTGTGACTGGTGTTGTGTTGTTTAATCCTGAGCGTGCAGAACTGGGTGTGTTTCAATGACTGTGCTTTTTGCACTGGATCCTTTGGACTAAAGTGGAACAATCTGTGGAAGAACACGTGATTCTAACAAATCAGGAGACAAAGGTAGGACTTAGTGTTGGATTTAAGGTGTCCTGTGAAGTCATACTATGAAACTTTACTGCCATTTGCCCAGGGCAAGTCTGAACCTTCATGTCAGAGGCTACCAAACTGTTCTTTCATTTGGAGCCACTGCTATTTCTCTTTGTTTAGTACTGTGTGCACACTAACATGTTTTGCTAGATATCAGCTTTTTTTCCCTGTATTTTTTTCCTCATGTTTAAACTGGGAAGATATTTAGTATGATGCAGCTTTTGTTCTGGTGTGCAACTGGTAGATATCTATACTTTTGTTCTAAAGGATTTTGCACAGTGAGTTATTGTTTGCTCGATGGCATTCTTCTGTACACACCGTGCCGTAATTTTTCAATCAGGTGGCAATTTGGAAATTGGACTAATACTAATTCTTAAAATAAAAATGTTAATATCAGCCTCTGGCATTATATCACTGTGCAGAGCTGGGCTGGATTTCAGTGCAGAGCAGGTGCAGTTTCACAGTCTGGTCCAGGATGTGCTTTTCATTTGTGAGACACAGGTGTTTTTTCAGGGCAGGGCACAAGTCTCCACATGTGCACTTCAGGTGCTCATAGCCAAAATATTCGTGAGTAGGTTGAGGTTGCATTTGGGATCCAGATGAGAACCCTGTTGAGCCTGAGAACTTGGGCATTTTCTATCCAAAATGTCGCTGCAGTCATGGATACGTGACATTCAAATACAAGAGCCACGTAGCAGACTCATTATAGACATTTACAAAGAAACTCCATAGCTACCTGATAGCAATTAGTCATGTTCTCTTAGAAAAAAATTAGCATTGTTTGCTACAGGCCATGGTTTTTTTTTAGTAACCACTGATTTTTCAGCCACACTGTGGGGAAGTGGCAGTGTAGAGGTAATGACTGGACAACCAGTGCTTTATTGAAATTACTTTTGGAGAGAAGAGGAAAGAATTTATATGTGTTCAAAAAAAAAATCAGGTGAAAACAAATGGGTTTGCGAGTAAAAATTATATAAATCAAGTTATTCATGCCGTTGTCCTTTATTATGTTTTCTGATGGCAATAAATGGTCTGCAGTTGTTGTGAGCTGATAGCCCAACATTGATCATCCTTTGAATTTGCTGAATTCCTCTGCAGTTACCTTAAATATGAAGGTCCCAAGGAAATAATATTTGGAGTGTTAAAGCAATGACAGGTTTTGACCATATTTGTGTGCTATACAAGCACATTAGAAGTGTGTCAGGGTGCTGTGTGAGAGAGTATCAGGTACCTCCAAAGCAAATCAGACTTATACTTCCTTGTTTTCTTGCTTGGATACAGTGCTGTGTTTGTGTAAATGGATACAGTTCTGTGGGTAACAAACTGTGCTCCCCAAGAGCTACCGAGGAAATATTCATTAAAATAAGGTACTGCTGGTACCTCATGGAGTCACCAAACACCTGTGAATTTATTTTCCAATGAGAAACACAACAGATATTTTGATAGGCAATCTCTAGAAATTGCTTCACAAAACAAGAGAACCCAAAATACAACAGTTAGGATGCCATTAATTGTTATTTTCCTGTCCTTCATTTGCCTTTGATCTGAGAGAATTCCTTCTTTTTTTCTCCTGGGCAGGGAATGAGGTGTGGGAAAGAGATTTACTGGGCTGAGACTGTATTACTGCTGTTGCTCTGCAGCTTCACCCAGAAGAGATTATTCTTGTTTTTCACCCCCTCAAGGCTGACTGCCTCAGGAAGTGCTTTAGGTAGGAACCATGATCCCTAAGCTGAATTACAGCTCCTGCTACCAGCGTGCTCGCAGATCAGCTGTGGTTCTCCAGAGCATGAAAATATTCATATGCTTTTTTCAGCACTTGGGGCTTACTTTGTAAAGACATCTTTATTAACAGAAAAAAAGAAAAAAAAAAAAGGCAGATTCTTTTTATAATTCTTTTTATAAGAAAGGGATACGTGCTTCAGGTTGAGACAGAAATCCTTTTCCTGCAGTCAGAAATTAATATTGTACTAAATTTGCCTGCTTGGAAAACCAGCTACTCCTGGCACACAAGTACAAGCATATTTAATTAATTTTTATTTTAAATTGCATTTCTCATGTCACTTCTTGGACAAGAATTATAAAGCAAAACCAAAAAACCCACGAAAAAAGACTCCAAATGACCAAAACCCCAGCCTGGCACTCAGAAAAATAAATTCCTGCCTCAATATTGTTTAGATTATTATTACATCAGCAATTACAATGTAACTTATTTAAATCAGTATTGCAGTGTGATACTGATGTATCAAAGAGCATTCGGTGAGTATTAAATATAACTTTTTCACCGTGTGCCTGTCCATTACTTTAAGTTAATGTCCACAGCTCATAGGTCACTGGTTGTGCCCCAGATAATGTCTCCTAAACTACTGTTACTCAAGCTTCATTTTTGTGACCTCTGGGTGTTCTTTTATGTGTGTATTTGACAGAGAGGGCAAAAATCATATCCATAAAGTTCCACAGCGTACTCTAAAAAGTGACCACCTCTACTCTGGCAAGCCAAGGGAGGAAAACCATTTATCCCCCTGTTTTTTGTGAAGTGTGGATTGCTCTTTCATATGCTGTAATTCCTAACATCCAGTTTAACTGCTCCATCCATATTGATGGCGCATTTGGCTTTCTGCACTGTGAAAAAGGTTCTTTTTTTTTTTTTTAGCTTCTGAGAATAAAAACCACCTGTGTTTTTCACATATTTCATCCCTTGTTAGCCTTATATATAATTTAGCAAGCTCAAGACAGTCTCTAAATGAGTGCTACATACCATGACCAATTATAATCTTTCACTAAATAAGTTCTGTCTGCTTTTATAATTTTTTTTCTTTAAATCATTTTTTTGTTTTATTTTGAAAAATGTGCTTTCCTTGCAGCAACAGGATGCAGAAAACCCCCCTGACTTCTGTGTCTAGAGATAATTCGTTTGTGATCCATGTGCACCCTTCATCTTGCTTGGAAAATGCAGTTTTTAAGTAGGACTTGGGAGAAATGAGTAATTTGCTTTGCTTTATTAGTCCTGCATTTCATTTTTTACTGTCTAGAGGAATATGTGCCCTAAATATCAGCTTGTATTTTAGTCTGTTTCAAAGGGCTCGCCTGTGAGTAAGAATGTGTCTTAATACTTCATTTGATCAATGCGAGAGTCTGTTTGAAAATGAAAAATGTATTTCCAACGTGTTTGTAAAAACTGGATAGATATTATTTGAACTGTAGTGTTTATCCATATGCTGTGTAACACAAAGGGGCAGGAAATCAGTGGCTGAGCCTGGCCCTGCTTCACACAGGCACTCAAAAGAAGAGCCTTTATTTACCACTGCAGGAGACGTTTATGCCAGGAACTTCTGGATCCAGAAATATAACAGAGACACTGTTACTTTAGTAACGGAGGCTGATGTGATTTCAGGGACATGGAGGAACACTGGAGGTCCTATGGAATGTTTTGTACCACTGTTGCCACTCAGGCTGGTACCACCACGGCCTTTGGGAAAGTCATTACTCTCCTTTCCTGTCTCAGTGGTGGAGTTGGACCACAGCTGGTCCAACTAATCAGTTCCCTTTTTAATTCTCCTTTTTCCCCAATAATAAATGTGCGCAACAGCTTCACGTGGTGACAGCTGGTATTTCTGAGGTGTAGATGACCTTCTGAGTAACTCGGTAACTGCAAATTATGAGGCCTTGCCTAGCATGGAGTAAGGAGCTAATTTGACTGACCAGCACTCTGAAATTTTTCTCTCCTTTGGCTGCTTCCACATGACCCCTTTAGCTGTAATGAGAGTCACATTTACGTGCAGAAGAGAGACACGACAATGCAAACAGTCTGAGCATAATAGTCCTGTGAAGCTGCAAGGATTCACTCCTGACAATCCCAGTGGAAGCATTAAAGAAATCTCTTGGGTGCCTCTGGAGGAAGGATTGCCTTAATGGCTGTAAATGCTCTGTGAATATGTTAGTAAATCATATGTGGAATTCCCTTCTGATTCATTCCTCCATCGCTCTCTCACTCCCCTTTCATTGCAAGGCAGCCGCAAGTCCTTCAGTGTGGAAAATTTAGTGTTTCATCCTGCCAAAACAGTTTGCCTATTTGTCTTCTCTGCAAGCCCAGTGTGTTTAAAGGCTGCTACAGTATTGTTTACCCGTGTTTCTTGATTTATTAATCTTTGCAACAACAAACAAATCCCACTTAAAAATACTGTTAATGTCAGGACAGAAAAATAAAGCACAGACAACCAGAAGTTCTGGGTTTGTTTGTGCAAAATAGTGTAAGATAGTCTGTCTAAGTGCTGTTATCTTGGCAGACAAGTAGTTTTGGATGTGACCTCTGTGCTGGGCTAATGGCATCCCTTGTGCTACCTCCTTACACTTATGTCTGTGCCATTGGGCTTTTTTTCCTCAAATTATATTGGGAGTGTCAGGAAGTTGGAAAAATAGCAAGGGAACTGGCTAGAACAGCTAGGTGACGGTGTTTTGGTTTAGGGGAAAGGGAAGCTGTAATCAGGTACATAATGAAAAGGTACTTGTGCACTTGTCTTTTTTCCTTTCTGGGGACAAGATGTGCACGTCAGATATTTGCTTGCTGTAGGAATGTGCCAGGTTGGATGATGCTTTGAGCATCCTGGTTTAGTGGGAGGTGTCCCTGCCCATGGCAAGGGAGTTGGAACAAGACGATCTTTAAGATCCCTTCCAGTCCAAACCATTCTGTGACTCTATTGCTTAACTACATTTTACCCCCAGACCCAAATAAGCAGTTTCTTCCAGACCAGACATGCAGTGGGCACGTGTTCTGTAGGCAGACAAAGAGCCAATTCAAGAGCTCCAAAAAGCTGCAGGATTGCTTTCTTCAGAGGAATGAATCCTGGAGCAGGCTGTGAGGTTGGGCAGGTGAAGGGTAATGCTGGTGTTTCTTGCAGAAGGGCCACTGGGTCTGGCTTCCAGGATGATCACAGATAATATCCCCCAAATAACCCCCATGTTTTTTCCTTAAACATTTATTTTGAAACAATGCTGCCATAACCACAGCATAGCTGCCCAGCATAAAGCACAGCTCTTTAGGAGTAAATCACTGGGACTCTCCAGTAACCCTCGGGCCTACTGATGGAACTCAGGGAATGAGGAACTATACAGGAAGGTTCACGACAGTTGTTCAAGATCAAGGTCAGCTGAAAATAATTCAAAAGACAATGACACTCAGGTCACACACCCAGAAAGTCCCTGACACAAAAGGATGACTGCATATGTGTTTGGCCACGATAGCACTTGGTTTCGAATGCTTTTTTGGCTTTTTTTAGACCATACAAAGTGTGGGACTTCTTACTTAAAACTGATATTCTTCAAACGCTCTGTGAACAGAAAAGTAGCTAGGCCCTTTTTTAACTGTTATTCTTGTGTGCATCTTTCTTGCTTTCCACTCAGTTTTTCCCTTAGCTGCTTCCCCAGGATCCCTGCAACATAACGCTGATTTCCTAAATCCCAGAACCTGTTGTACTCCCAGTGTGCCTCATGTTGTACTGGGGAAATTCCCTGCAAGGGTTGAACTGTAAAAATATCTGTGAAGTCTCAAACCCTCTGAAACTCTGCTTTCTGTTGAAGCGGAAATGTGTCAACCAATTCAACATGGACTGGGAACGTACAAGGACTAGCAGACATATGAACAACCCCAGGGATGGGGCAACTTGTCCCAGTGCCTCACTACCTTCTGAGTAAAGATTCTCTTCCCAACATTAAATCTAAATTGCTTCCCTTTTAGTTTAAAACCATTCCCCCTTGTCTTATTTCTATCTGCCCACGTAACAGCAAAATCTAAAGTTCATTGTTGCCATTTGGAAAGTGAATTTGGAGAAATGAAAGGCTGGTAATACATAACACATTCATTTCTGTGGTAAATATATATCCTATAAGAGGATGCCAGAAAGGAAAGTGGAGCAACGAAAGTGAAAAATTGCCACTAGATGCAATGATTTGTCACCTGTTGACAGTTGTGCCTCTTGGCAGAAAAGTTCATTATGAATGATAAGTTGAGGGCTCAAAGCAGGAAAGATAGAAGCCTTTGAGATTTGTCCTTGAAGACTGGTGATGAACAGTATGGTTTCTTTCTTTCTGTAATGGAGGTTAGTGCAGTTTAATATGGCTGTTAGTCTGTTTTAAGATATCTTCTGGATCAAAAGAAATATGGAATGAAGGATGTACATATTAAACTATATTGTGACAATACTGGGCAAGTACAATGCTCTGTAAATATTTTTACAAATAAAGGAAGAGAGGCCTTTAGGTACTGAGAGCTATTTGATACTCAGAGTATTTGATATTTTAAGCTTTATTTTGATAAGGATGGCTTGAGAACAAGAAGCTTATATCAATTGTGATATTAATCATCCCAGGGGATCATAAAAAAATTCAGAGCAGACAAAGTTTCATGGAACCATTCAACCAGTAGAGAATTTTACATCATGCATTCAAGAATTAAACATTTCTGTTGTTATACCCCAAGCAATGGTTTCTGCTGCATCCACCTCCTCTGTTTCCCTCCTATATTTTCAGTAGAAATTTTCTATGTGTAATGTAGAACAGACAACACCAGGACAAATGTCTCACTGTTCCATGTTTTTTCCATGCTCCCTGTGGTGATGAAAGGTGTAGCCATGAGCACCTCCCTCCTTCCTGCTCAAACAGATAAAGTGTTTTGGACATGGAACAAGCCAGATTTTTTTACACCATTAAGTAAGAAAGTACTTGGCTTAAGGACTGCCAAGGAAACGACCACTTGACCATTCACAGGCTTTTTTTTTTTTCAGAAGAAATACAGTTTTGAAGTATGCGTCAACCTTGTGTAATCTTATTTAAAAGACTGTTGAAATCCAAGAGAAAGAGGGTGACTTGGAGTGGGAATTCTTACTGCTTTATTTCACCTTTCGTTTGGTTATCATATCTTCCACAGTCCTTGCCCAGCTGTCCTCCTGGGTTAGTTGACTTTGAGTAGCTGTTTCTCTTTCCTCCTCGGTTAATAAGGACACATTTTTAACACAGAATTTCTGAAACAAAGAACAGGCTCTGATTTACATAGTTCAAAGTGTCTGGTTCAGCTGTACTTTCTGTTGTGAGTGCTTCTATTCTGAAAAAGACTACCCCATGAGAGTATAATGTTTTCTTTCCTATTGGCATTAAACTAAGTTGTTCATGCCTAGTTACAAAATTTGGCCACATGGTGATAATATCATATTCCTCCTACTCTTACTGAGCATTGATGGGTTTCTCACATCTTCTATCTGAACGTTGTAACTACACATAAATGGAGCAGGTGGAGTTGCTCTGCTTTTTAATCAAGGAATATATTTATTACTTAGGAATAACATACATTTTTTGTTTCCTTTTATTTTTTTTTTGGAGGAAAAAGGAAGTTTTCTACATTATTTATATTGTTCTTTCTTTGTGGATAAAAGCAGAAATGATCAGAGAATAACTGTTCAGAGAAATACTCTGATGAGATTATTTGGTAGGAAGAAGTTAAAAGGTGAAGGAGAAAGGTCCTGCAGAGTTGTTCCATGTTGTAAACTTGACCCTCATGCACAGGTTACAGGATACAGACAGGCAGAATGGGTTTACCTCTCCCGTGTACGGCAGCGAAGCATGCTTTAGTCAGGCCATGTGATCATAATTTCAGCTTGTTTCTTTATCTAATCTCTAGGTAACAGGTTCACTAATTGATTCACAGTAAGAACTATCATTAGTTCTGATAGTAGCTTTTATTGTCCTGCTATGTGTCTCTTCTTTTTATTTAGTAATACTTGTATAAATAGAAATATTCTTGAATATGAAACCTGAGTTTTATTTTCTAAATATCTGTTAATACAGGGAAGAGCAGTTATTTAAAGCATTTGATCTTTTGACCATGTGACACCTTACCATGGCACTGTAATTATATCAGGTCGAGAGTCAATGACCAGCATTCTCTTTTAGTTGGAAAGCTTTTAGTAACTGAGATACCCCTTTATCTCTGTTTTGCTCTGATATGTTAGTATCTTCTTAGACTAATATTCATTATTGCTCTTTTATACAGACTCACGAAATTTTCATGCCACCACTTGTATAGTTATTTTCGGTGGAACAAAACTGAAAGTGATATATTTTTAAAAATCTGTGCATATCCTGGGGGGTCCATTTCAATGCTAATTTTAAGAAGACAGGCCATGGTTTAACTGAAAAGACTGAGAACAGAATATGTCCCCAAAGGGATGATTAACTGGAACCACTCCCTCATCGGTGCATCCTGTGAACAGACTCCTTGCAGAAAGAATTCATCTCCTGAAGGAAGCCAGTAGAATCTGGTTTCAGTATCACAGATCCCTCAGGGACTGTAGGACAGCAAGGATCAGTTAAGTCATCACACTCCCAGATCTGTCCATCCTCCCCTCTATTTAGAATTAAAGGAGCCTTCCAACACCAAAATTACAGATTACTCTTTCCAGGTTTCAGACAAGTGATTTAGAACTGGGAGAACTGTTGAAAATAGTTTCATTTCCTCCCTCGCTTCCAGTATTAATCAGTCTTTGAAGAGGAGCAAGTCCAAATCCCATTCTCAAAAAATATTTTACTGTTGATTTCAGCTTTCCTGTCATCACGTTACTTAGCTTTGACAGTGTTGTCTCTTCCAGTATTTCATGTCATCATAGGAACCTAATTCTCTCCTGTTTTAGGGTTTTTAAAATCTTGAAACTTCTAGAGCTGTGATATTTTTTGTTTAAATGGAAAGTCTGTGAGCTCTGAAATGGTGAACTTCAGGACATTTCATGGAAATCTCTTATCTCCCGTGAGGTAAAAGGGACTGGCATGTCCTTATAATTACTCTTGTGGATATCTTTTTAATAGCCTTGCAGGCAGACACAAACAATTATTAGGAAGGAAATGAAGAATATCATACTAATAATGAATCTTATAAATACATAGAACTCATTAATTGATAATTAATTTGAAAGATAAGCATAACTCAATTGATTTTGCTTTAAGCAAGGAGTTTGTGCAGGTGTTTACTTAGGAGGAGATTGTAAGAAATCCTGCTATGTGCGACTGTCAGTAATTTCCTTCTTGTCCTTGGATCTAAACTAGAGATGATTTAGTAGGGTTTCTTTCTTCCCTTTTCTTACCAATTATGCAAGGCAAGGAAAATACACTGACCTATTTCATTCAGCTGAAGAGTAAGACCTCTTCCCTAATTCTGAACATTTCTAAGGAACAAGAAAGCTATTTTTTATCAAGCACTATTTATACTGTGATCTCCAACTTCGTAATATAATTTAAAGGAAACTGTCAAGTTTGATTTGCTCTCAACTATAAACCTGTAAAACCACACTTTTGTAATCTTTTTGTGACTCACCCACAAGATTTAGTTGCATGCTCTTTGAGAAACTTTTATTTGTGAGAATGGAAAATTCTTGCTTGAAATGCAATGTTTAAAGAGCAGGGTTTTCCTCAGATTTCTTTGAAAATATTTATTTCTTTTTAAAAGGTGAATAATTCACAGTAGCATTTGCGACCCAAGTAAGGCAGTGTTGATAGTGCAGATGAGAAAATGCATTCCTAAAAGGGGTAGATGTGTGGAAGAAATGCAAGTCTTCGGGGGTGGTTTACCCAGCACACACTGTTTTTCCCAAGCTGCTTCTTAGGCAGTAACAAATACGTGGACGTTACTGAAGAGGGAGAGAGCACAAACTCCACACAGCTCTGACAGCTATTTCTAAAATAGAAGCTTGAAGATAACTGCCCTATTGTCATATTTTCATGCTATTTTATTTTCAGGTGAAAGGTGTTACAAACTTACTGATATAAGCCGAATAAAGGGTTGCAACTACTCCATTCTGGGATGAATTTGCTGTGAGATGGGAGAGGACTGTCAGAAGGCAAAAAAGGCCTCCCGGGCTGGTTTGGTAAGTCTCAAATTTATTCCATTTGTTTAGAAAAGAGAAAGGAATAAAGGTCAGATAAAAGGAAGGACTTGAAAGCAAACAAACAAACAAACCTTCAGAAAACTGCAAAGCAGAAAAGAAAACTTAGAGCATTTGTGGCACTATGTCAAAGCAGTAAGTTGGCTGATTCCCTGCCACGTGCAGAGGATATTTTGGTAGAAAGTCTGTCACGTTGCCTGCCTCCCCTCTGTCACTGAGCTGGGTAAAAACATTTGCTGTTGATATCTGCTCTGTGCAAATCCAGTACTAATGTTGGAGGAATCACAGCTTTTAAGTACTCAGCAGCTTCACGTGCTGACATGTGCCTGTGTAATGTGCTGTAAACATGTAAATCAGTGTCATTAATTATCATGGAAAACTTCAAAAACCTGCCAGTTGTTAGTTTTTCCGAACCAAAAGCGTGCATACAAAGAAAATTCTCTGAGAAGCCATTGTGTGATGTGAAAAATAATAAAGCCTCACTAGGCAAGCTACCAGCTGGGAGCTGTTTCATGTGTCAATTCAACACGTCAGTAACATGAAAATGTACACAATTTTGGCACCAAAGTGCAGCAGAGCACTCTATTTTTTTGTGGGGCATAGAGGAAAAAAAAAAGGGTTACCATGTGCTTTGCAATATCAGATTATGTAATGGCAGTAGCAGCTTAGCTGTATACAGCTATTTTTGGGAAACTGTATCAGGTAACAAGACTCCAAATATAACCTTAGTGGATGGATTATCATTCAAGGTATAAATTAACCATTTTGGAGGTAGGGGAGAGAAAACTGGATTCTCAGTTTCCTTGTTTCCTGTAGCTTTTTTCCTCAAACAAGTAAAAATCTCTTAGATAACGCCTGTGTTGCTGCTGGTATCAGTGGCCTTAAGAAATGGATGCAGCTATATAATCCAAATGTTACTTCTCTGTGAAATGCGTGTAAAATAATACTTCAGGTGGCATTGAAGGCTCTTATCTGGTAACATCTTGGCTTTTATACTTGCAAAGAATTTGTCCAACTGGAAGGAAAGGCAGGTTTCAAGAGGCAGTTTCCAATGAGAGCCACCTGTTATAAGTTACTAAATGGCCGAATAAATTTAAAGAGACAATTTTTAAATAAAAAAAAGGTAAAATTTATTAACAAACAGTAAATAAGCAAAGGTCCACGCGTGGGGCTGGTTAGCCCCATGGCTAACAGTGCTGATTGTCTTTTTCTCTCGTCTTTTGTACTCTTTCAGCTTCGGTTTATCTCTTCTTGTTAGCAGCAGTTGTCTGTCCGCTTGGCTTCCCGTCAGTGTTTTAGATATGTATGTCAGTGAATGTTTATTGAGGTCTAGGTGTTTCCAGGAATCACTCCTTTGAAGGATTAAGCTGTTAATGAAATGGTTATCGTATAGCTATAACTAGTTACTTATAATTTTTCACGGACAAAACCAATTTATTACACACCCATTCTGTGTCCTGGAATGCAGGCACAGGTTCAGTGGCTGGGTGATCACTGGCAGAGCTGAAATTCCCACTCAAAGTTTTGCCAGCATCTCAAATAGAAATTTGCAGCTGCAGCAGAGCCTGCTGTTGCTTTAGGAATTTGTTCCCCTAAAAATGCTTGTGCTCTGTGTGAGGCTTTCTTTTAGGTATGAGAATATTCTCTTAAATGCTCTGCAAAGCAGCACTGGCCAAATGCCTTTGTATTCCAATTGCCACACTAAGTATACTTGAGTACTACCCCAATAATTGCCTTCTGCAAGCTCATCTCATCTCCTCTTTTTTTCCTCTGCATACATTGAACAGATGGCCTTGAGTTTTATGTAGGTGATTAATTAAACTGCACATAACAGGGGTATTTTTTGCATGCATAAATTCCTCTCGACAGGGTTTTAAATTCTTTTGGCAACCAATCTTCTCTGAGGGGAATGGGGGAAGAATATTTTTATCTTTTTCCACTTTTCCTGTAAGCATATGCAATATGTGTGTTAAAATAAATGTATGTGGATGTTGTGCCAGTTGTTAGGAACGGCTCAGATTTTAGTTCTGATGGCTGGGTAATAAAACTTAAGGGTATCAGTGAACTTAAAATCTTAAATTCTGCTGCCACAAGTATAAGAGAGTTTTGTAGATGCACCATCAGAAACGGCAACATGTGTGGGAGAGGTCAGGCATTGCTCTGTCTGCAAAGGTCTGTTTTCAGCCTTTAATAAGGCTGTTTCATTCCCCTTTACCATGATTTTTCTTCATGGTCTTGTTAGCAAGAGCAGGATGTGCGTTACAGAGTGATTGAAGGTAACATAATAAACAGTTGCTTCAACTTCTAAATACATTCACCTCTTTGGTATTTATGCAGCTTTTACAACTGAATGAGTTGGTTGGCAAGAACATTCATGCAGGTGGCAAATGCAAGGCAATATTTTGAAAATTTCGTGAACACATTTCGTAAACACCTCCTTGAATAAAGGCATTCCTTTTCTGTCATCACTCCGCAAAATATTTGAATCTGAAGACTTAAGGTTATAAGTTAAACTGCATGTCAGGGTCACCGTGTTCAGGAATGTTCATCTGCAGGTTGTGGGGAGCATTTCGGGTCTCCAGGAGCTTCTATGTTGTGTCTTGTCAAAGCAAGTTTGGTTTTAAATGTTGAATATGTAAAAAAAAATGAATTATGTGTGACCTGTAAGTATAGCCAAGGCTCATTTGTAGAAATAACTGGCCAAGTTATTTCTGCTTATGGAAAAAAGGTTTAAAAAAGCTTTGTTTCAGATCTGCTGATGTGCTCTGCTGAACTCTCTCCCAGAAGTTTGGGATAATTACAGGTGAATTAAATTCTATAGTCAATGGTTGCTGTAGCAGTTGTGGCAGTAAAATTCCATGCATGCCATGGAAATCCAGTATGAAGGTGTGTGTCCATGTGCCTGCGGGTTTGTGTGTATAGATATGCTAAAAGACTTCTTGCTGTGTGTTTTTCCCTTTTTTTTTTTTTTTTTTTTTCTTTTTTAAGTGTGGGAAGAAAAGGTAAAGGGAAGCTTATCTTCCCGGGAAAGAGAGGCTTGTGCAAGAAGGGGATTGATTCTCATCACAGATTGGTGGTTAAGGATAACCACGTATCTTGGAAAAAACTACCGCTCTATTCTCTGGCTTTACTGTACATCTATTAACAGACAGTCTGATACCTAACTATGAACAGATACACCTAAGAAGAATGAAATCTTTTGAGGTTAATCTGTTGTAATCCCTTGGCTGACACCTTTGCCAGCTGCTTTTTAGATTCCTCCGGCAGTCTTCACACGACCTGTTTCCTTTTCCACTGATAACACTTAAGAAAGAACTTAGATCTTGTCAGAAGGCGAAAATATTTGAGTCTCTTCATATTCCAGATATATTTTGAGGATGTTATGATGCCTGGGAATGACAGCAGAGAGAGGGCTTTGTGGGGTAGGATTGCAGGAGGCATTTCATTGCTCGTTGAATAATGGGCTGCATACAGAGCTTCTTAAAAACGTGAACTCTCTGTCCCTTTAATGTTAAGTTATTCACCTAAATCAAAGGCCGTGTTTCTCATACCAGCCTTTCAGTTTGTTGAAGAAACTTTCTTCCTTTCTCATTTTCTCTATCCCCCTCCTGCAGGGGAGTATAATCCTTGCAGTGGGTGACCTGGCATGCTGGTCTCAGCAGCATCTGGCTCCACAAATGCATTGTGCCACAGTGGTCTCTTGCCTTCTTGATCCCTTTGCCTGGAACATGAAACGAAGAGCAGAGCTGAGCACACTGATTAGTTCTTACTCATATGAGGAGCCCCACTGAACGGAGTTGTTGCCGCTCACTGTGACTCGAGCATCGTCACTCGGGCATCAGAAATTAAACGGCTTCTGAAAGGCTTGGCTTGCTATGTCTCAGTGTGTAACTAAGCACTTTGAAGAAGCTGCAAGTATTTTTTTTTTTTTCTGTTCAAAGGGCAAAATTAATGCATGGGGCTGCTTTTTTCCTTCTGCTTTCTGCTTATTAGCCTTTCCTTCTCATGGCTTTTACTGATGTTTGTACGTAACAGCTGATGAGGCCAGTTTTCCACTGGAGCATTGACACTTGCGGCCTGTATGTTGGCACACTTGGGATGAATTGTGCACAGTGTAAGAGGCTGGTGAAGCAGCAGTGAAATGGTTAATGCCTTTTAGCCTCTGTTGGCAGTGCACCTGGCCCAAATCAGCTCAGAACATTCGTAGTACAGAAACTGCTACAGCTCAAATCGCCACAATTGTGAGAAAAGGAGCAGGGTGGCCTTTCTTCTGGATGGGTAGGTTAAGATGACCAACTTCAACCAAATGCCTGATCTAAGTGGAACATTCTTGTTTAATAAAAGCCTCCTTTTGTCTTACTGGTATTGGCAGAGCAGCCCATTTATCTCAATTTCCTTTACACAACAGTTCTTAAGCCAATACCTTGAAAGCTGCAAATTCTGCTGTACCTCAGCAAAATCATATACCTGGGGCTCATTCAGGTTTCCACTCAAAGTGACTAATTTTCTGTTTTGCCCCTTCCTGGCATTAGAGTAGAAGTGCATTAATAGCACTGGCATTTTTACACTTGGAAAACAGAAAAGAAATCAGACTCTCAATTTTTAATTCTTTTTTCCTGAGGGAATTAAACTGGGGCTAAAGCTACAGGTATTGTCCCTATTTTCTTTCTCCTCCAGTCACCAAAATAAAACACCTTATGAAACCTCTTAAAAGGTTTCAGAAGTTCTGCACAAAACCTTGTGTTTCAGAACCTGTTACTCAGCAACAAAGCATTTCCTTAAAAGGGTGTCCAACCTGCAGACACCGAGGATTGTCTGATGAATATGTCTTGACAGACTGAATTTTGAGCACTTATTACCTCTGAGAATAGAAGTACACCCTGTACTCAGTGAGTTTCTCAGCCTTGAAATGGGCTGTGTGGTTGCTGTGCTTCCCATCAGACAGAGAAGGCTGAAGTATCAGGTAACAATGAAATGTGCTCTGATTTTCTGCCCCAGTACAGCTGTTCAAAGGTATGAACAATCCCCAGGACAAGCTCAGCCCTGCATGTATCCAGCCCTAAACCCACCACAGATTTTTGCCAGGGCTTGCTACTGCTTTTTGCATCGATCCAATTACAAAGTTTTGATTGTCTTATTGATTCAGTGCAGCCCGTTTGTGCCACAGCTGAATTTGGCTTTGTGGCTTCAGGTGGAGAGAGTTGAACACAGTTCTCTCAGGCTTGGCCAGGAGGTGATTCCCCTTTGATGTTGTCGCGAAGGTCCCAGTTTGATTATGCGATGAATCAATGCATAGACTGCACACAAAATGAAAGAGTCAAGACAAGGTTGTGTAAACTTTACTAGATAATCAAGTCTGACATAGCACTTTGCCACCAGCTATCAAAAAAGACTGTCTTGGATAAGAGATCAGCTTTTAAAAGGTGTGGGAATTTAAACTCCATGCGTGAGATATTTTAGGTCAGTTATGTGTGTTTTTTCATGGAAAAGGGAGCTTTGTCTTGTGTTGCTCTTTCCCTGGTATTTTGTGTTTTAAGTAGGTTATCAAAGCAATGTTTAAATTCTTTGTCCCTGGAGGGTTTTAAATCTTGTTAAACTTCTAATTTTATTGAGCGTTTACAACTCACCACTGGGGTTAAAACAGTTTAATACGTATGGACACTACTAACGATAGTAAAGCCTGAAATATAGATTCATAGATTCATAGATTACTGCCATTTATTGGCATTTTACAGACAAAATAACTCCCAGCAAATTAATTTAGGTCATGTATTAAAGGAAAACGAAGGCGAGGGAAGGACAGGCAGTCTGTTGTACAAGTCAAATTGGCTGACACTGATGTGTTCAGGGACACTCAAGTTTTATCACCCTATTATTGCAAGTGATATTTCCAGCTTTTGATGAACTGTTTTGCATGCCCTTCATTTTGCAGCCACGAGTAAATACAAAAATATGGATTAGACTTCTGGCCAGTCTAGATGGAAGAGCAATGGCTCATACAGGATTGACTGCTGGCCTGTGTTGATACATGAAAAGGTGAAATAATGAGTTTATGGTGAGAAGCTAGCATAGCTGAGGGGTTATTTTATTACACTTACGAGGATTATTACTTTGGCCTGTGCCAATGGCAAACCCTTAAAAATTTCTCCAGCTTGACATAAATCTGTCAGTTCCTGAGTTCAGCTGAAAGGATCAAGATGCTGTTACAGCATTACCGTTACTCTCCCAATTCACATCTCCTCCTTCTGCCTCCTCCTCCCCATACCAAAGCAGTACTGGGCAGATTTGTTATGCCAAACTTGCCCACCCCATTCTCTAAGGGAAGATCTGCATGAACAGTTCAGACACTCCAATGAAGTTACAAGTTTCTCTGATGGAAATAGAAAAGAGGAAAACTCTTCAGACTTGTAATCAGAGTACCAAGTCCCACTTGGATACAGAGAAGATACACTAGTGGTTCAGGAATGCTTTTCTGTGATGGATTTTGTTTGTAAACATGAAAAACACCATTTTTGGCACTTTAAAAAATAGAGGCAAATCCTGCATTTAATTTTACTTCACAAGGCTTTTTGGTGGATCTAGTGTTTGCCCACAAAACTGGTTTTGAGGGATGTGGAGTAGCCTTTTACAGTGACTTTTTCCCATTCTCAAAGATGGGTAAAAATAAAAGTAACTCTGAAATACGTTTATCTTGATTCCTCTACAACTTCATTAGAAGAGGTAATGATTCAGGAAGATGAGTGAAGGAACTGATGCAATAGTAAATGTGTTGTTCCAAACCTTTGCTCTGTATGACTGTGGAATTTCCACATGGACTCCTGAGTGCCCTCAAAGAGTCACCCATGCTCATCTCTTCAGTGTTCTCAGGATTTGTGGGGGGTTTTTTCCATTTTTTTTCTAGCCCATGTATATATTGAGTGGTTTTGAACATATGGAGAGAATGGAAATGCATTTTGAAGATTTTACTGAAGGTCCTCAGTGTTTATTCGCAGTACAAATTTCTCTGGCGGTCTGGAGGAAACTGAGAGTTCCACGTGCCTTTAAAAGGGCAGGGAGAATTTGGAGTTGGGGATTGCTGTTCTCTATTGCTGTTGGCAAGCCTGTTATAAATCTTTGTTCTACATTTTCCAACTCTTTTGTTTGGCTGTGGTCCAGAATCCATTGTTCCTCATCACGGGGAGTAGTCTTTCCATTACCTTCTACCAGTAGTTGATAAAGCCGTTTTAGATGTAAGAATAACTGCGCCTCCTTCCAGCAGCTGTTACTGGTGTGATAATCCATAGCTACAAAATTCCGGCTTTGCAAAGGTGTCACCACATGAATGAGCTGAATTGAAATTTCAGAGAATCTTATGTGAGATTTCAGAGATTCCCAGAAAAAAATAATGTGCCCTCTTCTTTTTTTTAAAAAAATAAATCTTATCTGTACAATCTGTGACATCTTTCAGTGAGTGTTTAGGTGAAAGTTTATTCAAAAAATTAGATCTTTCGCAGCTAAACATGAATTGAATGAAATTTTTATGGTTACCAACAGAGATCACCAAGCTCTGTTATTGTGTGATCTGTAAATGAAGGAACCCTGTCAAGGGCATAATTATCTGTCTTTAATGAAACAGCACAAGCACAACTGCTAAAAAATAACTATATGGAGAAGCAGTACAGTTTGTATTAGTGTTCTGATGATAGCTTCACGTGAAACAGTTTTCCAGTCTCATTAACACAGTGAGAGAGAATAATGGCTATTCTTTTAAAGTCAGGAAGTTTTTCTTGAATAGATTAGGCTGTGCATACTATCCATACACTGGTAGTGCACAGCAGAGATAATGAAGCTGTTAACATGATCTGTCATGCCAGAAAATATCCTGAAAATAATTAGGAAGTGACTGTGAATATTTAGAAAAGGTACATATTAGATATGCTGAATTCTCTTGTAGAAAGTACAAGTTCACGTTTAAAAATATCCCATGACCTCCAGAACCGCTGTACTTAAGTCAGAAATATGGACTTCATGAAGTCTGTTGTTCTCCCAGTGTCACTCCATTGGAATAAAAGGTATGAGCTTTTATGATACGCTGCTTATCAGGTGCATGCAGTATTCCTGAAAAAAAAAAGAAAACAAAGCAAAAAGCAAACACAAATTTTATATTGTTATAAGAGAGCTGTCAGCATATTTGCTCAAGTGGATTTGGTGGGTGCATCTCTATTAACTTTTGCATTTTTTACCCTGTGTGTAAATTAAATCCGGGGGGGGGAGAAGGAAGACTAAAGCACATTTTAGATGGGCAGTATGAGCATCAGCTAATGGGGATAGGGAGGTTAAACTGAAAACTGAAAAAATAATAAGAAGGGAAATTAAGGTTGGTGCAGGAATAACAAATTTTAATAATGTGTGTTTAGAATATTGCTTCCATTAACGATGACAAATTGCAAGGAGTATTTTCATTATCTACAAGTTCACATTACCTTATCGCAGTCTGATGGAGAAAAGAGGCAAACTGGTGAATATCATTACATCTTCACATTGTTTTGCATCTAATCACAGAGGAAAATTGTAGTTAACTTGCCGCACGCATCTCAGGATTGTTTACCTAAAGTTTCTAAGGGATACATGAGGATTTCATAAAGCTATTTAATGCGGGTACTTGGGAGTAAAGAATTAGTTAGACCATTTCCTATTTAGAAGGCAGATATTAAAAAATGCATTGTAGGATTAAGCTTTTACATATAGTGAAACAGAGTTTGAATTCACTAAAAGAATTGCTGACTTTCCAGAATGAAATGAAGTGCAAACCACAGCGAAATTCTTGAGGACTGTGAAACTTAGCACTGTGGGATCAATATTTTATGTTTTAAATAATTTTGAAGTAATTTACTGTAAAACAGAATGAAAAAAATTCATCTTGGAGAAGGCATTCCATCCCCAAAATGTTCTTCCTTATTCAGAAGTCTGACTTTGTTTGATTTGGACTAAGTGGGTAAAAAAGGCCTCACACTAGTGCAGCGCCTGAATGCTAAGTGACAACTATAAATAAAAAATGCTGAAATGTTAATGTCCAAATCCTTTATGCTTCTAATGCTGTTCCAAGGAGAGTTTATTCAGCGCAAACAGATAATTCATGATCAATGGATTAGTTACAGGATAAACGTGTGACGCTGGACAAAATGAATTAAAAAGGAGCAAAAGTTATTTTGTGCAGCATCCTACAGGTGCGGTGAAGAGAAATACACGGGAAATTCAATAGAATAGAATAGTTTCATATATTACTCACACCTGCCTTTTTTTTTTTAATGACCGCAAAAGAACACCTCTACAGCCTGTACTAGAAGCAGATATACTGAAGTTGCAGACCCTCCAAACTGGAATTTGTAAAGCTTAATTTTCCTAATTTGTCTTGAACTGCCTGGAGTGTTGTTTTGGCTTGCCTGCTAGGAGGCAATTATGACTAATTTGTTTTACTCCTCACAGAATCAAAGCTCATAAAGCTCGGAAGGTGCCTGTGGAGATTGTCTCGTCCACCCCCCTACTCAAGCAGGGTCAGCTGGAGCAGGTTGCTTAGGACAATGTCCTGTCAAGTTTTCAATATCTCCAAGGGCTGCAACCCCACAGCCTCTCTGGGCAACCTGCTCCAATGTTTTACCACCCTCACAGTAAAATCAAATTTAGGTTTAAATGGAATTTCATGTATTTCATTTGGTTTCCATTGCCTCTTGTCCATTCACTGGATATCTCCGAGAAGAGTCTGTCTGACTCTTTATTCCTCTCATTAGATATTTATGTACATTGATAAGATCCCTTTCTGAGCCTTCTCTTCTGCAGGCTGAACTTTTTCCTCCCAAGGTGCAGGACTTTGCATTTTCCTTTGCTTATCTTAGTGTGCTATAGCCATGATTTTTACACAGGTAGTAGCAATAAGTAGTGTAGACTGAAATATTTCTGATTGTATCATCAAGATGTGGTGTGGAGGAATGCACTCCTGGTCTTACAGCCAGTTCCTTTCGAGTAGGTATATAGGATGCACTTTAAAGGAGTCCAGACATGAGATGTTAGGAACAGGAAATGTAGTGGCACCGTGGTTAGTAATGGTCAGTTATAGATTTATAGACACGGAACTGAGTAGAGTGAGTTTTAGGACAACAAAGAAAGCAAGGGTGACCATCCTAAATATGTAAAGAATGCCTTTTAAAGTCCATTTGGATGCAATGTCACCCTGCACACCAATGAAGAAAGATCAAGGTGTGAAAATGTGTTACCACATATCCAAACATGACCCCAAGCACAGAGTGGGGAGGAGATAGAAATCATCATCAGACTCCTCCCAGAGACGGGGACTCAGGATACTGAGGGTCACTGTACACCTCCCATCCCATACATCACAGTGACAATTTAATGTCCAGAGGGGCAATGAGGGAATAGTAACTTTCCCCCACACTCATTTTCTCTTTCTGTAATAATTAGATGTGGATTAATAATAGTTCATTGTTTAAGCTATTAACATTTCAGGTGCAATAGCAGCAATTTCTTGACTTAACTATGAGGTATGTTTTTAGGCCACAACAAGATTCTGAGTGTAGCACCTCCCTGTGATCCTCCTTTTAATATGAAGGTCTCTGTTGACCCAAACCACTGTCCAGAAAACTGAAGGGTAGTTCAAGCCCAGATCTACTTCTGTTTCTGCTTGAAAGAGAAAAATCTGTGGTACTGTTTTCATGTGTCTCCTAATCCTAACTCCGTTCCAGAAGTGTGTAGAGTGTCACTTGTGTGTGTGAGTGGGAAGATGCAAGTCCTCTACTGAAATGCCCTTTGCTACTCTGTCTGTAAGATTAACTCTGCCTTGGCATGTAGGAACTCAAATGCTTTGTTCTCCCTCTGCTTATTCAGGCTTGGTGGAGATTACACAGTGTTTGCACGTTTCTAAATTCCATTCCAGAACAAAACTGTCTTATTGCACCCTTAAATCTTTTCTCGCCCCCTCTGACAACGGCCTGTTCTTTATCAGGGAACACCATTAGGTGAGAAGTGAGATGAGCAATCACTGAATATACTAAATGCATTTATTCATTCCAGCCTCTGTTAATATTGTCCCGATGTAAGCACTTGTTTAACCACTCTCCAGGTTCAGGTAACTTTGGTTCTTATAAATAGTATCAGTTTAGTGCGTGTACTTTCACTGCCATTTGATACCAAAGCAATTGCCATAGTAACTGTCACACAAATGCTGAGGAAGGAAGGAATTAGTGAATAATGTGGCTTGACTGTACTCTGGTTTTAAGAGAAAATGGCTGTATATGCCACAAAGTTCTCAGTGGGCTTTGGAAAAAAAGCTTTGAAGAGCTCTATTAAATATTTACTCCTTATGAAATAATACTACATTACATATCTTACTAGAATGTTTAAAACCCCCTGAGATAATGGATGTTAAATGAAAAACAATTGAAAACTAAATTTTAAAGAACAAAGGCTAATAATACAAAAGGATAAACAAGAAGTTGGAAGTTTTTGTAAACTGATCTCCTGTATTTAAATTAAAATTGATGAGAGTGATAGATACTGTAAATGGTGTAATTTCTATTACATTTTTCTTCCCTTTCCCCCTCTGTTAAATTCTGACCTCAGCTGAATTTTGACTCTGAGCCATCTGGAACAAGGTTGTCCCTGTTGTTTTACACGCAAGGCCTGATTATGACAGGCTTAGGGGTTGAACAGTAGATACCAGAGCAGGTTTGGAAATATCATCCCACACAATAGAACTGATTAAAATAAAAATATCTAATACCATCCTTGTACTCATACTCCAGGCAAATCTTTTCCTCTGATGTTCTGCTTACTACAGAACATTTCACTGCAGTCTGCTCTTTCAGAAACAAAGCCACAGGAGTGGGATCCCTAAAGAAAGATGTTGTATGAATTAAAAAACCTCAGTGCTGTTTCCATCCAGATGAAGGGAAAATTGGTGGTGTCTTTAATATCTAAGAATATGAAAGTATAAGGAAATTTACAGGGAGAAGCAAGGAGGATACTGCTGTTTTTGAGGCACAAATATATTACATATACATGTATAAATGTATATATGTAATATATCACAGTGTTCTAAATTATGATAGAGAAACTGAATAGGGAAACCACAAAAATTAAAATATTTCAAGTCAAACTGAACAGTAAACGTGGGCTATATGCTGAGATGATAAAGAATATGATTCCAACATGGGAAATAAAATACAGAAAATACAAAATTATATTAAAAAGGGTAAAGACTCGGTTTTTTAGGGGTAACACAAGGTAAACACAGCAACTGAATTCTATCAGAAGATATCCATTCCATGAAGTGAAATATATTATGCAAAGGCTTTTGACCTTTAAGAAAATATGTTGATGATTTTCCTCTGCATACACAGAAATGTCAGCATAGGTGTAAATAAATGTCATTAACTTTGGTTTTGTATTCATAGTATATCCACAAGGACCAAGAAGTGCTGGTATTCAGAGACCTGAATGGAGAGCAGTTGAACCACTCATTAACCCTCCTGGTTCACTCAACTGCTCAGGCCGTCTCAGAGATGTCAGTGTTTCACTTCACCAAGGATATGTGCTCACATCAGGTACCTACAAAATTAGCATGGTCTTATTACGAAAACTCCACATATCACAATATATTCATACCGTGTTCTGAAGAACTGCTTTCCCAGGGACCTGAAAAAGTCCACTTTCAATTTTCTGGTTCCTTAATTGAAGTGCTTTTGTAGGCTTTGTGGTTTTACCCCAACCAACAAGAAGCCCCACCCAGCTGTTTGCTCATGCTCCCCCAGTGGGAAGGGGGAGAGAAAAAGAAGGGTGGAAGTGAAAAAGCTCATGGGTTGAGTCAAAGACAGTTTAATAGGCCAAGTAAAAGCTGTGCTAAGCAAAGCCAAACAAGGGATTCATTTCCCAGTCCCCCTGGGCAGGCAGGTGTTCAGCCATCCCCAGGACAGCAGGGATCCATCACCCTTAATGGTGACTTTGGAAGACAAATGCCATCACTCCGAATGTCCCCCCTCCCCTCTTCTTCCTCTGGATTTGTGTGCCCAGCATGGTGCCATATGGTGTGGGATGTTCCTGCGGTCACTTGGGCTCAGCTGTCCTGGCTCTGTCCCTGCCCAGCTTCTTGTGCCCCTCCCAACCCGCTGGCTGGAGGAGCGGAGGGGAAGCAGAAAAGGGCTTGGTGTGCTGTGCAAGCCCCGTTCAACAATAACAAAAACACCCCCAGTTATCCACACTGTTTCCAGCAAATCCAGAACATAGCCCCATCCCAGCTGCTGGGAAGAAAATTAACCCTACCCTGGCCAAAACCAGCACAGTATGAAAATCAGAAAACTTAAAAGCAACGTTGTTTGCTTCCTTATAGGAATAAGTGAGTGTGTCCTTCACCCTTTTAGAAGATGCATTTTCAGGCCAAAACCTCTTATTTACAGGTGTCATGTTTCAGAATTGGGCCCTTTTCTAAGCAGTACAGAGCAGTTCCTCTCCATCAGCTGAGGACCTGGGGCCTTTCCATGGTCCATATTTCTATCTGTTCTCTAGCTGCTTTCACCAAATGGAGAAGGCAAATTTAGTGTGCTTAAGATGCAGGGAAGAGAAAGTGATGGTAGTTTCTTAAGGCAGCTGAGGGGCAGTCTGCCTTGCTGCTTCAAATATCTCTTTTGATCCAAGCAGAGCAGTCATACCTTATTTCAAGAATCTGCTGTATATTTTCCCCAATACATTTTCTCCAGTTTAAATTTTGCAGATATGATCGATTTCATTATTTAGTGATACACTTTAGTCAAGTATCACAAGAATATTTCCTCCCTCCTGCAACAAAGTTAATGGTATGCAACTTTTCAACACTTAAGAACGCATTTTTGTTCCTTGAACACAGGACTGTTTCTCAGAATAAATGCTATTTGCTTTTATAGTAACAAAGAGAAGAAATACATGCCTGTGGGCAACTTGGGTTTCATCAGTATTTTCGTACAATTTAACGATGATTGATCGCATAAACTGCTGGGAATTGCAGGCACTCAGCATATTTAAAAAATAGGTCACTTGCATAGATGTAGGAGCCAAATTTAAGCATCCAAGCTGAAGAAAAATTCATGGGAGTGCTTAATTACATCTCGCATACCCTGCTCTGGAAAGTTGGATGCTCAGAGGGCAATGTCTACCTCTTATTTGGATCTTTGATTTCAGCACCAGTAGAGAGATCTGTAAGTAAAGTCATAAAAGTGTCTGCAGGACTGAATCCAGCTTAGAAATCCCCTAAAGTACATCAGATTGCACCAGGGCTCATCACTCTGTTACATCTCAGTAACTTCCAACAGGCTGCCTTGACATCCTACAGGGTTACATTACAAAGCTGCTTAAATAGCCCACAAGTTTGTGGGGAGAATTTTGCTGG
Organism: Pseudotriccus pelzelni; assembly: GCA_035584735.1. Lineage (NCBI taxonomy): Eukaryota > Metazoa > Chordata > Aves > Passeriformes > Tyrannidae > Pseudotriccus > Pseudotriccus pelzelni. The sequence continues at coordinate 3,427,393 of JAWMRA010000001.1, read as the reverse complement.
GATTTTTTTTTTTTCTTTCATAGCTAATTGACACATTTGGTGCTTTACAATTGAGAGATTAATTAGGAACTCAATGATGGAAGACTTTATAATAGCTACTTTATAGCCATTTATAAACTGTTATATCTTTCAGCGTAGGATTCAATGTGAATTTAGATTTTAAACGTGCTACGAGAAAATGTTTTCCTATACTGACCTAATTTTCAGACATTAATAACCGAGCCACTGACTCTACATCAAGAGCACCTTCTGCTGTGAACATGATGGCTCTGGCAATAATGCATTTTGCCTTAGCTCTCCACTTAGGTCCCAAAGCCCACACGGTTTTGGAGTAGGTGAACACAATCGAAATACACTGTCTAGGAATCTTTTTCTTCCAGGGCTCTAAGGGAGCACAAGTCTTATAAGGGGTGCCTGAGGAAGCTGGGGGTGTTTAACCTAGAGAAACGGAGGCTCGGGGGAATTCTCTCTGCAACTCTCTGAAAGGAGGCTGTACCAGGCGAGGATCACCCTCTTCTCCCAGGTTACAAGTGACATGACAGGAGGAAATGGCCTCAAGTGGCTCCAAAGGAGGTTTAGGTTTATATTGGGAAAATATTTCTATACTGGATGGGTGGTCAGGAATTAGAACAGGCTGTCCAAGGAAGTGGTGGAACCAAAACACATGTGGATGCATCTCTTGGGGACCTGGTTTAATCGTGGACTTGGCAGTGCTGCGTCAACAGTTGGACTGGATGATCTTGGAGGTCTTTTCCAAGTTTTATGATTTTATGTCTGTATGAAAATCACTGGACAGTGTGATGGAGGAATAGTAGATGTTTCTTGGAGCATGAGGAGGTTGAGTGGAAAGAATGAGGAGTTGATGAAGCTCTACAGGACAACGTGTCACATGTACACATGTGCTTAGAAATGTGTATGTCCATATGTTCACTCATGTGGGTAAAACTTATTGGTATATGTGCAAAACCACTCAGAAATGCATCAATAACCTGCTGATATTTCGGAACTACTGCATTTTAATGAATGTTGTTACAAATATGCTTGATTTCTAAGTGTACAGTACTTACTGTAGAAAAGGTTCAGTAGCGTGTCGCTTTCTTCTGGGGGCATAAGAATTTGATCTTTATTACTTTGTTCTGAAGACAATTCTTTTTGTTGGCTTGAAAATCTAGTTTAGAAATGCTTTGCTTAGTGACATTGACAATGGCTCAGCCAACTTGTGTAGCAAACCTGGTTTTGGAAATAACTTAAGGTGGATTTTTTAGCATTTAAATTATGAAATAAGAAATCTTTAAAAGTTTCTAGAGTTTGGATTTGGATAAATGTCAGAAAGTCAAGCTTAGGTGAATTCTTCAGTGTACAACCAAGCTGCGAACTGCATGCTGTAAGAAAGCTGTAGAGAATTCTCTTTAATGAATGCTGTGTGCCTACCCATGCAGAGCAGACTGGAGCAGTAAAGTTCAGTGCTGGGCTCCCTCAGTGTTTGGAATCAGAATGTTTCGTGTACACAGTGGAAAAATTTTAAGAAAGGAATAACCTTCAAGATTTATGAGAAAATTACATTTTACTCTTCCTTTCAGTCTTCAGAGTTCAAAAGTGCCACTGCAGAACATGACAAATCAATCTGCAGGTTAGAAATAATCCCCAAGCGTTCAGTGGAGCTGAACCATCGTGCAGCTCTTACCAGAGCTGAGTGTGCTGGGGGCAGATCCTGTGTGTGTGTCCTGCCTGGCTTACACAACTGCACTGGGCTCGTGTGCTCCTACACCACAGATGCTGCCAGGGACAGACTACAGTGTTTAGCATGTTCAGATTTTTTGTAAGATGTTTGTCTGTTAAAAAAAACCAAACCAACCAAACAAACAACCCCGAACTCAGTTCATCAAAATCAAAACCTTTCTCAAGAAAAGGTCAGCTTTGACAAACATTATCCAAAAGTATAAAAACAGCTCCTCTTACTTATAACAGCCTTAAAATAAATAGGAAATAATTACCTCCTCTGAATTTAATGAACATGAAATAAAATTAGTGGATGTGTAATAAAACGTGAACATTTAAGCATTGAGGGTTTTCCTATTAGATTTTTGTTTCATTTTTGGTTCTTGTTAAGTGTCATGTTTTGCTGTTCTCAGTTTGCTCATTTTATCAAGACCACACTTCAAGAAATTATTTCACAGAGACTCATGAGTGAGAGAGGGGAAATCAGACTGACACAAGACTCCCAAGGAGTTTGATGGATGTCAGCTACAGGATTAAAACATTGCTTTGAACAATCTTTGTGTTTTCATTATCAGTTACACTTTGGAATTTAGGAAGAGGATCGAAAAAGGTAGAAGTGTGAAGGATCTGAGGTTTGTTTTGGGGGATGGAACTTTTTAATAAAAATCACACTGACAAAAAGCCCTCTAAAGGGACCACCCAGGTATCATTTGATGTGCAGCCAAACCAACATTACTGGCTCTTGGAGACCCTTAGATTTGATTCTCTCCAATGCATTTAATATTATTCTACAGCTGTCTGAGAGTAAAAGGGCTATAAGGATTGCAAAGAGCTGGCAAGTGCAGACAGGACTGTGTAACAGTGAAATTTGTTGATTAGAAAACACTTTTTCACCCTGACAACAATGGGGCATTACGTACTTTCAGGATGTCAAAATAGAAATTCTGGTAGCTGAGTGCCAGATGTAATTTTGTAAGAATAGGCTCAAATGGAATGAAGTCCTCCTGTAAGTCATGCTTGTACAACTGGATAAATGCTCTTGATAGCTTGATTTTTATTTGTTTTGCACCTGAGAGGAACATTTAAGGAATTTTCATATTTATTGTCTGAGGGTTTTTATCCTCAAAGCCTTTTATTCTGCCACTGCAGGGCTGCTCTCTCTAGCATACATTCATGAAAAGAAACAGTTGGGGAAGCCAGTGCAATATTAGATTAATACTGAAAACTGAAAATAACAGATTTAATAGGAGAACTTTTCCTTCAAATACTAACTACTTAATAGTTTTGGCTTGGTAAATACCATTTAATTACAAATAAGATGCATGTTCCCACACATTAGCTGTTAATTATCGTTAATATAGTAGACACAAAAGTAATTACCTTCAACAAGTAGAGGTTGTCAGAGACAAAAATAATCAGTTTTTTCCATGTAACATGGTGCATTCTGTGTTAATCTTCTTTCACCAGCTACTATTTGTAAATAAATGATCAATGATTTCCATGCAAGAAAGGACTAACTCAAGATCTCTCCCTTATAAAAAAGGATTTGTTTGGATATAAATTCACTAAACAGAAAAATTAAGAAGGCAAATGATGCATAGACCCAAATCAAAATGAAGTGTGGGAAAATCATTAAAAATTAATGTGCCTTACATTTCATCCTAAGTTATTTACCACTCATGGTAGTGTTATTTATTTTATTTATTCATGCAAGCGAACAAATGAACATGCTTTGCTTCACCTGAGATGTCACGGTAATGTAAAAGAAGCAGCATTCAAACATGTACTGTTATTGGGGGTTGATATCAAGGCATGATAGGATATCAAGATATTAGAACAAAGCTTTGAAATTCATGACAGGGCAATTGAGTGCAAATTGCAGCCTGGATATGCAGTGTCATTTTGATTGACTTACTTTGTTTTTATTTGCTGTACCTTAGAATTTTATTAGCAAATGCAAGATTGAAGCAGCAGATTTTGTTATGGAAAGCAGCTATATTAGATGGGTTTTGCAATCCAAGACTGCTATTCAGAAGCTCTGCTTGCTTTGATTAAAAGTTTTAACATTTCAGTGGATAACTCTTTGCATTAGAGGTGCAATACTAACAAATGGAATCTTGACACTTGAAATATGTTAGTCTTCTTTCCAGCTAGGAGGGCAAGGGCTGTTTCTTGCCGGCTCACGCAGCTCAGCTAAGCTGAAGAGTAGGAGCAGTGCAGAGATAGAATAATTATTACGGTGGCATAACAGGAGAGGGAACCAGTGCTGGTGTCCATAACTGGGACTAGAGAGGAAGTGCCAGTGACACCGTACACCCATTACCTCGAAATGACCTGTTGGCATTGCCATGGCACTCCTCCTGCACTTCTGTATTTCACAAGTAACCAAAAGAAGGAAGGGAGCATTTACCTTTTAATCGCGGCTCAGGGGATGGTCCAAAGTTACCTCTTTACACGTGGCCTGAAAGAAGAAGGGTGGGACTGGGGGCATATTCCTCAGAATTGAGAAGAATTCTTTGGTCATTTCAATCCTGAGGGGTAACAGGAATTTGCTGAAGATGCCAGGCCCCCAAAGCCCATATTTTCACCTCTCTCCCCACCACTGCTCTGGTTTATCCCCATTCCAGTCTACTCATCCACCCCTATTTTGCACCTACTGTTAAGATTAGGACCCAAAGTGGAATTGCTGCTAAATAAGGGGAGGCCCTGAGATGAAACACAGATTTTCAAAGGCACTTGACACTCTGTGTTTCCCACCTACACCCCTAAAAATTACTGCTCAGTGAAGACAAGCAGAGGGGAAGTACCAAGCAATTGTCTTCAACTGCCTTGATTTCTCCCCTTTGGAAATTTTAGGTAAATCTTAAAATTCCAAAGTTTTTCGCTTTCTCAACAAGTAAGTGGGGTAGATTTTCAGATTTTGGATACTTGTTAAAAAAAACAACCAGCCCAAAACGTAAGCAGTAAGCACACTTGCTTAAATATTACTTGAAATGAGGATGGTGGTTAAGTCAGAGCCATTTACAAAGAAACAAGAGCTCTGCGATTTCAGCCTCTCTTTTGTATAGGACGTGCTTTCTGGATACTTCTGCGATTTCCTTAGAATGTGTTTTAGCTATCATTTAATTAACTGGATTAAGATAATTCAGGCTGCAGGCTCATAACAGAAGTTTTACATCCCATGCTCTCTTGATGCACCTTGTATGTTTAAGGACCTAACCTGTGTGTTGCTTTTGATGCCTGAAACACTTTTAGTAATTAAAAAGTGTGTCTCTTATGCCATCTTCTGAGGAGATGATTGGATTTTCAAGTGCTACATGAATACTAACAGCACTGCACGCACATTCAAATATTTATTGTAAAACTCAGAACTATAACCACCAGCAGCAGTTCTTTTTTTTTGTTTAGAGCATATTTACAAATTATTTTTTAATGTATTTCGAGTAAAAGGCTATATTTTAGGAACATTAGAGGTATATGAGCCTGAAGGCCATGATGAAATGGCCATGTCCTGCTATACACAGGTTTAAAATCAATTCCACTTCCAGAAATATTTATGTGGCATCCTCTTGGGTATTTGTCTTATTTGCAGCCAAAATATATGAATGTTTCAAACATTTTTTCTTAATTTCTGTTCTTGATAAAGTCTGGGTATTTAATAAGGTGCCAGGAGCTTGTTATTTCAAACAATAAGTTTCTGGGTTTCAGACATTAAGGAGACTGTGTTGGAAGCAGGCATTGATTTTTGATGCTTGTGTCTGGCAGGAAAATTGTCATGCCTGGATACGTGGAAGGACCAGTCTAAACCCAGGCTTTACATACAGTGTTTACAACAGGAATGATGGAGAAACTGATCCTTTGTGAATATCTTCCTTCCTTGGCATCACTGACCACTTCTTTCCTCGTAGAGAGGAAGGAAAGACTTCTCAGCACCTTGGCATTTGAAACTGGAACTGTGCTGCACAGGGGGAACAGGATCACTGATAGATTTTTTTGTTGCCTCACTGGTAGTTTCTGATAGTTTCATAGAATTGTGTAGTAATTCAGATTGGAAAAAAACTCTGAAGGTCCAAACACCCACTGAGAGCCTGGGTCACTCTGACTCTTGGTCAGATCGTTTGACAAGTTAAAATTTGAAAATCAACACAAAAGGAGACTTGAAAACTTAGCTGGACAATGTGTTTCAGTGTTTGTGTGTCCTCATGGTGATTTTTTTTTTTTCCTCTTAATATCATTAGGATTTCCTGTGTTGGAATGTCTGTATGTGGCTCATGGGCCTTGCAATATGAGTGTCAAAGAAAACTCAGTTCGTTTATTTTGAGTAAAGGTTGTCTTGCTACTTGGCAAAGTGAGAAAATTTTGGTTAAAAATTAGTTCCACATTACTCTAAGGGTGGGAAGAAACACAGCACTGTGACATCACGGCTACTTTTGACAGACATTTGAACTTTCTATTATCCTCCAAGTCCATTGATGTGTCTTCGGTGGTAGGAAAACAATGCCTGTATCAAAGTGCTGGCCAGATGATATTTCTCATCTGAATCACTGATATGTAAGTTTTAGTAATGAAACCTCTTGGCAAGAGCTTTGCCATGCCACAGGTAGTGTTTATGTGGGTTTTCTTATTTTATTGACTTTATTCTCCATATAACTATGCCTAATGAGGGGTAAAACCTCTCAGTTCTTTAACATCTGTCTCACTGAGTCATTCAGATCAACCTGTATTGATTGGTTTTGTAGTTGTGGCAGAATGAACATTTTTATTTGTCCAGCTATCCAGTCCTGATTATTTCACTCCTGCAGAGTTACTCTGTGACCTCTGAGTGTACTGGGAAAAATAAGTGCCCACTGTGGGCTGATGTGCCTTGCCGGTATTGAAACATTGTGCTCTCGGGTGTGAAAGTATTACCACAGTCATCGAGCTTTTTGGAATGTTGATGTGGTGTGCACAATGTGTGATACTCCTCAGAAAAACAGGAGATCCTTTTTGTACCCTTTACACTCGGGTTCTTCTTTCCCACGTCTACAGAAGTGAAAGAGATTCACTGAGTTCATTCCTCCAGGGAATGAGAATAAAAAAAGTTGGTTTTTCTGTGTCAGAAAACAGGGAAAGTCATCAAACATGACTCTAATTGCAGATGCTGGTGCAGTGCCATCAGATGAGATTCCTCTGACACCAGTTTTCTTTCAATCATCAGCTTAAATACACATAAAACATACAGTGTAGTGGAAATTTAAAACAGTGCTAGTCCCTCTTCGGCGATCAAACCAGCACTAACTGATGTCTTTTTAAAACACCAAATGTTTCTGTGCTTGAGTTTTATCAGGGCTTTTTCAGTTTTAGTTTCAGAGCTTCCCAGCCTACCACATCCCCTCAGCTACACTTTTGCTTTCTAACACTGGAAGTCTATTTTAACTCCTAGGGAAGGTGTTTCCTGCCCCTGCTTGCTACTCTTAACATTGTGTTTCACTGTCATATAATTCTCTGTTATCTAATTCTCTGTTTCACTTCACAGGCTTCATTAAGAAATGTAATGAGAGAGTAAAGAGAGTTGAACCCCAGTTGTACTTTTTTATTGAAGCTGAGAAGTTGAAAGCATTGTCCACAGATGGAATCATGATGACAGTCAGCATTTCACATGGAAATACTTTTAAAACCTTTTAGTTAAATAGTATGAGCTGTCATGTAGGTGGTTACTTGTACCTACCTTTTGCACCTGCAGGAACATCAATAAAATGGCAGTAATTCTCTTTTAAATTTCAAAATAAAGCAGGAAATCATTAAGATAGATCTGAAGAAAACAAGTATTTTGAATCCATTACATTTTCAAACCAAATGCTTTCCTTTTTCAAGGTCAGAAGAGATTGCTTTTGCAATTGCAGTAGGAAGGAGTAGAACCTTTTTATCTCTGCTTATATCGTTCTTCTTCTTAAAAGACATAAGTTATTCATTACGACTTCCAACGTCTCCTATCACTTAGGAGATGTGGGTTTTGCATTGCTCTAATGTAAGGCAACAATTATTTTTTCCCTGTGGCTCTCTTCCATTTGTCATAAAGACTTATCCACCACAGTGTACAGTAATGTATAATTTAAAATATAATTTATTTTTTAAAATAGTTTTAACTTTCAGTTAGTTTAGATGTAAATTATTTCAGTTAGAAATGATATAATTTTAATTTAAAATAATTTAAAAATAATTACAACTACAGAGATTTTGTTTGGCATTTCTTTTTTTTATCTTTAACCAGTGTTTAAATTTTTTGTTCAGGGTTATTTTTCAAGTAAGTGCATAATTTTGAATTTTTTTTACATATCCTTACTCATTTTTCCAAAATAAATAAATAGACAATGTATTGCTGAGTATTAAGTGTGTATTTTGCTGACTTAATCTAGAAATACCCCTTTCTGAGAAGCAGGTATAGAAATGTGTAGTAATTCTTTTCAAGTCTTGCATTGTTTGTAAAAGCTGTTGTTAAATCAGTGAGACAGGATGAAGAACTGAACACATTAGGATCCTTCTTTTCATTAAGAATCCTCATTTACACTAACAAATCACACTTGAGAGGTGAACAGGTTTTGTAGGACATTTTATTAATCCAGAGTGGCTTCTAACTTTAATTATAAATTATAATTCCAAGGGGGTTACATAACACACAGAACTTTGTGGAAACCAGGGTAATTATGGCCATGACCTTAAAGGTCCCTTCCAACCCAAATCATTCCATGATTCCGTGTTGACATGAACTGATTTCACAGGGGGAATTGCAGGAGTGTATTCATTAATTACAGGCCATCCAACTCCAGAGTTAACTTAGTACCTTAAGCAAGTTGTAAATAGTTGTTATTTCTCATTTATAGTTATAACTGGGGGTAGTTTTGGCCCAACCTGTGGCATGAACAAGTATTTAGTTCCAAGAGGAGGGAACTAACTTGCAAAAAAAACCTGAATGAGACGCCCTTCTTCCCTGTGCAGGGACCTTTTCTTGTCGCACCTAGTCTAATAATAATTCCACAGCAGTATTTCTTAGTTTGTTTTGCTCTAGTATTTAATATAAATGACTGGCAGACTTTAAAGCTTCCCAGGTTGGTTTTCTAGGCACTTGGTATTACCCTAACGTTAATTTTTAAAACCTAACTTACCGCTGTCATCCTCTCACGTTTTTCTACTCAAAAATTGTATTGCTTGGTCCTCTTTTGTGCCCACCTTTCTAACCCATGTGGAGTTTGTGAGAAAAATCCCTGAGTAAAATTTGAAAACGGCCAAATGAAATGGAACAAAGAATTTTATTAGCAGCCCTGGATGCAAGAAGCTAAGTTACCCCCCCCATCTTGCATTCTCAGAACCCAAGGGACCAGTCTTTTAAGGTTTCTTGATTAGCATGACCACGCCTTTGCTCCTCCCATGGCAAGCTCCGCTCCTTTTCTTCCTTATAAGGTGTCACAGTCTTCTTTCTTGAGCTTGATTGGGTGTCTCGGGGCTGGCTCCCGTGTCTCCTTTGTCAGCTCCCACAGCTTATCAAGTCATTTGGTCATGTTATCTCTTGGTAACAAGCTCTGGCCAGGTCCATTGTTCTCGAGTCAGCCCCTAGAAAATACATCTAACGAGCAACCTTAACAAGCCCAGCCTCCCAGGGCTGCAGGTAAACAGCAATGCTCATTATTAAATAACCCTCCAGTTTCCCTAAACTACACAGTTTATCAAACTCCTGCTTGTAATAAAACTGCCCTCCATTTATTTCTCACAATCCCCCCCTTTTTTTTTTCTTCTCATGGTTTTATTACAAGCTAAACATTAGATTTTTTTTATTGTTTAAACAAGATAGAAATAACAGTATAATAAAGGTGCACAAAGAAGGAAGTTTCAGTTGTTTTCTTAAATTATTAGTTACTATTTTTCTTATAGTCTTTTAAGTTCATTTGTTCATTTAATTTAACTATTAGGTATTTTGATTATTTAAACAAGATGGAAACATTGTGATAGTATTTTTGGATAGGTGTTTTCAATAGTGCTAATTACCAGCCGTATTTTTATAGAAGTCCAGTATGACATGTGCCTCCACTTTTCATGCCTGTTGGGTTGCAACCAGCAGCAGGGTAAAAGGATCTTCTTTGAGGCAGGTACAGAAGCCAATCTGGTCTTGCCTTCTATTATAAGTCGTTGTAATGAAAGCTGGTAAAAGTTATTATATTTATTTAACAGTGGTACTTGATTCACAATGCTTCTTTGGTTCATGATTTTGGCATTCTATTTAAGTTTTATAGAAGCAGTGCTGAATTTTAGCTTTAGAGGGAAATAAGATACATAGAAAACATACAAATTAAGTAAATTGTAATAATTATCTAGTGACAAGAATTGGAGAATTGGAATGCCAATTAGTCAAGCTTCTCTAATATTTTAGGTAGTTAATTAACTTGTCACTTGTTTTCTTTCTTTTTGCACTAATAATTGGAACAAATATCTTTTGGTTCTGTTGTTTTATTTTATTAAGATTTGCAATTTTTCTTATACAGAACTTAATGAAGTAAAGTTTTCAAACATATTTTTTTTCAGGTACCTTTTTGAATATTAACATGCAGGACAGCTTTTTATTCCCTTTAAAACACACAAAAGTTGCCTTGAAGATCTTGCAATAATCATGTAAGTCTGCAGTGACTTACAAGACAGTGTTTTTCAGTTTTGGGGTTCTTCCTTTAGAATTTGTCTTTGATTGTTCCAATTGTCTGTATTAGTGGAAAATAGCAAAATATAATATTTATAGTAAAATAAACAAGTTACCATCTAGCAATCAACAAGCAAATCTTGTTGATTGATAAAGAGGATAAATTTGGAATTTTAGAACTGGCATAAGGCTCTGATGTCAGGGAGCATGAGTTGTACTCATTAGCACAGGATACATCTAGTTTTGCGCTCAAGGAGTGAGAACTGTTTCAAACACTGAACACAGTTAATTGTATGACATGATGGAAACATTGGTTAGAGGCTGTATTTCTCCATGGTTTGATGCCTGTGTTTAAATCACAGGACTTGTTCTCTGGGCAAGCTTAACTATTTCAAAGGAGACTAGGCTACAATTAGCTCACATTAACATGCAGTGAAAAGTCTTTGCCTAAGATGTTACAACAGTCAGTTCAGACAGAAGGCATCAAACCCGTGTAAGGGTCGGGACTTCACTGCCCAAGATGTTATCTTGCTTGTTCCTTTCTAATTGGTTTGCTGGAAATTTTCTCTAATTGCATGGATTGGTTTGCTACACAGTTTGTTTTCTTGATGTAAGCAATTTTCTTCATAACTTTAACTAGAAAGTTACAGAATTACAGATTTTGTAACAGCATTCAATTTTTCTCTCTCTTAGGGGCAGGGATAGAGGTCTTTACTAGTTATTTGAGCTTTCTGTTCAGTTACTAGGCAACAAATGACTTTTTCTCTTCTTGTTTAGATCTTATCTTTCTCTTCACCAGGCAAAACCTCCAGCTAAAGAGTTTCCCCTGTCCCCGCTTTTCTCTCACTAAAACTTATTGTTGCAGACAAGAACCCACTCAGCAATTCTCAAAGAATCATCTGCACAATCGTTCATGCGTGGCTAAGATTTCTCATACTCTATATTACCTTGTTAAACTCAAAAACTTGAACAGAGCCCCTTCAACATTTCGTCTTTCTCACAGCAATTTTTTTCTCACTTCACTATCTCCCCCTGCCTTGGACTTTCCTCTCTCCTTTAACAACTTGCTAATCTTTCTGACAATTTACTATTCCTTGTCTTTAGGGCTCCAACTCGGACAAGCCACAGACACCTTCTCGTTCTCTGCTTCAACCGATACATACACACTCTTGTTGTCTCAACTGTGCCTTTCTCTCCACAGCTCTGCTTCTATTTTTCCCGCAAATTTCCATTTTCTAGCACCCGGCACAGGAACATCACAGAACTCATGCTTCCCCCGCTCCCCACCAAGGGGACGCAGCTCTCGAGGCGCTCCGGGCTCTGCTTCCGGGGCTCTCTCGTGGAACTCTGGGGGGGGCTTCTCCCCCCCACATTGGTCTTTTTTTGCCTCTCTTTCCTAGCCCCGACACACTGGGACTCACATACACATAATCTAGGGTTCCATTCAGTTGGTGATTCATCTTTCCCCAGCCTTTCATCAAAGGCTTTGACCATATTCTGTACCCGGGGTGCTGCTTCCCTAATCCCTTTCACAATACAATTCCGATAGTCTATCAAGTTTTGCCGTCCCTCCTGTGTATTTTGATTCCGATTTGGACGAGCCACAGGCATTTTTTTTGTTCCCCATTTTGACCGTGCACCCCCTGAGGATGTTCCCTATCCCACACATGGATTCCTGCTGTTCTAATCATGCTTCTTTCCTCTACAGAAAATAATATTTCTATTATACTTCGCATTTCCTCCCATGTGTACACACTCGGTCCTAGGAACTGGTCAAATTGTTCTGCTAAACCTAACGGATCTTCTAAAAGCTTTGTTATTCCCTTTGTAAACTTTCGTACCTCTGTACTTGTCAACGGAACATTCACATAACCAATCCCCCCTTCTGCTCCCTGCATGGGGACTTCTCTGAGAGGATACAGTTTCTGGCGTGCCTCTGAACTCTGCCCCCATCTGGTTCTGCTCCGTGTTTGGGGAGGACCCAGAGAGGGTTCAAGATTTGGGTTCTGCACCTCATTTTCCCCAGGATTAGGTGGGGGAGGGTTTGGGATCATATTTTCCGACAGGTTTTCTAAAGGGTCCCACTCAGAACTTTTTTCTGTCTTTCGTCTTTTTGTTCATCACTTGCTATGTGGACTGGAAATAGACCGATACAGCCTGTCCAACAGGCAGCATATTCACTTTCTTCTGTATTTCTCGGTTCCCTTTGATTTACATAAGCATTCAATGCCTTACAGATCCAGTTTTCAAACGAACCATACTGAGGCCAATAAACATCTTGTCTTATAGGACTTTTAGTCCACTCAAACATACAATATTGAATCATGACCGCCCTGCCTTAATTCTGGGTTCGTTCTGATTTGTTCCCGAAAGCCAAGGGGGGCTCAGATCAGGTCCGAGACGTGACAACTGCAGAACCTTCTGCGGGTGAACTCAGAAATCCAACAAAACTTTTGTGGCGAAACTTGACAATATCCCCAACCTTTATATCCCAGTATTCCCTGGAGTCACGTGGATTCCATGTCGAGTTGCCTGGGCATCCTTGTGCTAAACCCAGGACCCCACAACCCGGTAAACTGGGTTTTCCTGACAGGACTCTCTCTCCTAGTATCCCCTGGAAGCTCCTGGGCTTCCAAGCCGAGCTGCTGGCCATAACCCCGCAGCTCGGTAAACTGGGTCTCCTGACAGGACTGTCTCTCCCAGTATCCCCTGGAAGCTCCTGGGCTTCCAAGCTGAGCTGCTGGCCATAACCCCGCAGCTCAGTAAACTGGGTCTCCCGACAGGACTCTCTCTACCCCAGTGTCCCCTGGAAGCCCATGGCTTCCAAGCCAAGCTGCCTGGGTGTCCTCGCGCTAATCACGGGACCCCACAACCTGACACACCCATGATTTTCCACCCCGGGGAGTATACCACACTTGCTCCTCAACAACCTCTTTGTCCCTTCACCAGCCAAGCCCTTCACAGGGGTGTGGAACTGCAGTTAGAAGAACTCTGCTCTCGCTTCGTGTCTGTAGACACGTCTCAGTCACACACAAGCACACACTCCCTTAACTCAACCACCTGATTTTATAGCCCCTTTTTTGTTTCTTACCAGTTCTCATGCACGTGGTTTAACAGTTGTCGCGGATTAATACTATACCAGACTTAGTCTCCCCGTTCCCCTTTCTTTGTTCCATGCCGTCCGTCTTTGGGTCCTTCGTCGCTCCCGTCCCAGGAGAGGAAACAGGTTCCCAGACCACTAAAAATTCAGTGGGGCGCGTCTTCTAGGTAGACTGCCTTCCCACCTGGACCGGTGGACTTAGGATCCCGGATGAGCCCCCACAATTGTGAGAAAAATCTCTGAATAAAATTTGAAAACGGCCAAATAAAATGGAACAAAGAATTTTATTAACAGTGCACTG
>JAWMRA010000001.1:3395973-3410704 GCA_035584735.1 Pseudotriccus pelzelni | reverse complement strand
CTTACAGGGCTAACGAGCTCCACCTGCCCGGGGAGTATCCCTGGCTGGGATCGAACCCAGGCCTCGGCAGTGAAGGTCCTGCAACCTAACCACTAGGCCACCAGGGGCTCCCTGGCTCTAAACTAATCTTACTCTAAATCACCACATTTAATACTTTCTTTTTTCTATCCTTTTTTGAATCCCACTTCCCGTTATCCACTGATAAGTAAGTGGCATCCATTGTTAAGTGCTTCATCTACTCCATTCATTGTATTCCATGTTCATAAAATCTCTGTCCTGTGTCAGGGTATAAACATCAATTGTACTCATTATACACAGAAAGTTCCAACCTATGTGATCACAAAAAAAAAAACCCTGAGAAATGTACTTTTTCTTAAGCTCCCTGTTATAATATCATCTCCTGTCTGTGTTTTCACAGTAGGTGGAAAAAAATAATTTGGCTGTCAACTGGATAAACATTTTCATTATTGCTTTAATCAGTATTCCACATAAATTCAGCTCTTTTTTCTTTTTCTTTCACTCTTTAAAATTACTAGTGATAAACATCCTGGGTTTTGTGTACAGAACTTATACAGACTTAGTTTGGACTGCAAGCTGTGTCTACTTGGTTTATTAGGCTGAATCCAATTTGTACTTTTATTAGCCTTGTATTTTCTTTTGTATTGTCCTTGACTTTATTCATAATTGCCTTTACTCTTGGAGACAACATTACCTTGCAGCTACATATAAGACAGAACCTGATCCAACTCCATGAACGTGGAAAGGAGCTATGCTTAAAGGTGGTGCTAAGCTGACCATTCCAATAGTTCTGGTTGAGCCTCTGTGGACTTTGCCAAAGGTGTTTCTATGTTCAAAAAGAGAATAAAATCTAGTACTTCTTCTGAGAATTGGTTGATTTGCTTTCTTGATTACTTGAGAGAGTGGTAGGTAAGAACCCAGAGCTGAACATGGTGAGAAATGCAGAGAATCATTACAGAATTTGTTTTGCCTTTCACTGTGCAATTCTGAGAATAAAAAGAGAAGGAGATCAAGAATATTTAATGAAAGAGGTGTATAGGAATAATAACTAACAGGAATAATAACTAAAGGAATAATAAATCAGAATAATAACTAAAATTGAGGTTTGCTGAGGTTACTGGCTGCCTGAGAGATGATTCTCATTATCTTTTCTAGACGTATACTCCTGGTTCAGGCACGTTTCAGAACACAAATCCAGGCAGATGAGCTGCGTTGAGAGGCATCCTGATGAGTGTTGGTCTTTTCTGAAGGCCAGAACTGCTTGACAGTATTTCTTTGACATTTCCTTCCTCACCAGTATTCCTTGAGATGAGTGTTCTTATAGCAACTGGTGAAGGAGGCACTGCTCTTACAGCCTTGAAATGTGCACTCTTGTAGAAAGCGCAGTCCAGCATTTGGAGAGCACACAGCACTCTCCTGGGTGATGCTTCTGAAAGAACCAGGAGGACTACTCTGCTGGGAAGGCAGCAACAGCAGAGAGAATTACTCCTGAATACTGTAGGACTTGCATGGAGAAACAGTTTTGATGTCTCTGCAGCCCTTCAGATCAGCTCCTCACACCTTCAGATCCAGGTGCTTTGAAGTTTCAAGATGAGTCAGACGAGGAGGAAATGTGTGGCTGTTCCAAGTGTCACACGGTGAATATTACCGTGTTTTGTAGACCTAGTTTCAGCAGACTGGGTCTTTAACTCCTTTTGAGTTCCCATTTTTGTGACATTGTCTTGTCCCTTGTAATTCATCCCCTCTCTTTAATTATTCACCCTTCATTAATATACATTTCTATGACCAGAAAGAGTGAGACAAGAGAATTGATTGGCACGACACCCCTGAGGCATTTAAACCAGTCTGTTGCCTCCAGACTGGCAACCTGTCATAATCTTAATGTTTCCTGCATGGAGGACATAATAGTACCGTAAAAAACAACACCAAAGTTCATCTGCTGGAAGAAGCACCGCTTTGCTAAGGATGCTGTAAAGTTCAAATGGAAAGGGCTTTGGAAAGGTAAAATTGACACCAAAATGTTAAATTTAAATTAAAGTCATTATTTGCTGGGAATAATGAGAAAGCAAAATTATAACAAAGTTTTCTGGGGAAGAAAGACTTTAGAAGAAACCTACAGAAAATATAAATATTTTTCCCAACCTTAAATTGAGAGGCGACAATTATATAAAATCAACATAACTTATGGTAGTTGAAGTAGAGTACATAAAAGGGATTTTCAGGTTTTATATGTTTAAATAGCCCTGCAATCTTTAAAACATAAAGGATCTTGGTACCTTGAAGACTTTAAAATGCTTTTATGCCTACGAATAAAAACACAACAGCTCTTACCATACCCGCACTGTCCAGACAGACTGAAGATAATAACTGTTGCTGAAAAGTCTGTTTAAATCTGCAGAGTTATTTGTGCCATGTGCAATAATGGACATTAAGGGCTCTTTGGAGCAAGCAACCAGTGATTTTTTTCTCGACATTAAGGACGGAAATCATTATTATTACAAATGATATTAAATGGGCAGATTTGCATTGCACTAAAGCAGGATGGTTTGTACGTGGAAACAAAAATCCACCTGAGACAAATATGAGCTGGTAAGTGGGCTTGACCATATATTTAAAGTACTGCTGGATTAATTTATTTCTTAATTACACAGTGAACAATGCTGTCACTGTAGTACATTAAAATCTTACCAAGTCTCCCAATCCACTTGGACACTTACAGCAGTGTATTGAATTTTGTACATTAACAAATAAAAGAACAGGCATAAAGAAAATTCAAAGTAACTGCACCACAGTGTTTCTTTACTACAAAAGTTATAATTTTAACATACTTTATATTTTATTTACCCTATATATGATAATATCATTTTATTCTATGTTGATAATCTGTTGTCAAAATAATGAGATCTTACTAATGAGACCATGCTGTGCTATCTGTGAGGGCAAAAGAGGCTGGTCTATAGACAGATAGTTGTGATAAGGTTTTCATATTTTCAAGACACAAGTTAAGGCATTTACTGCATAATAATCCAGATTTTGCCCTTGATGACTTTCATGCTTCTGTGCTAACAAAGTGATATGGATAAATCAGGAATGGAATATACGTCCTCTTCATTTTAAGGAAGCGAATATAATGAAAAACTTCGTAAGGAATAGAAAAGGAAGGCAAATGTAACTTGGAGCTACAGTGTGCTTGAGTAGGGAAGTCAGGAAATTTTATTTGAAAACTGAACATGATGTCTTTCCCCTAACCTGGTACTGAGAGATGTTCGGGGATCCAGCACACATTATCCTCACCCTAAAGCCTAAGTAAGGCTTTAAAAGGGTAAAGGTCTGTGCTCAGCCTTCTGGTAAGAACTCCTGGTATCTCTGCTTAGCACCAGGTGAAGTCACAGTATAAATACCACAGAATATTTTGGTACTGTTAAGAACTAAGCCTCAGCCACTGCTGACTAATATTATGGGAGCTGCTGTTTATCAGCTGGGTCAGCTAAATCACTTAATGCTTCTCCCATTAGAAAGGATTTGTGTGACCTTTCCTTTGAACAATATTAATCCACGCAGTGTTTGGAAAAAGCCTTTGCTATTAGACAGGAAATCCAGTCAGTTTGGGGAGACACCTTTGAAAGAGCACATTTTCTGCTGTCTTGTGCAAAGCAGGAGATGATGCTGCATCTGCTGGACTCATTAAACCGCAGGAAGGGAAAACACCCACTCTCCCCTGCCTTGCCATTCCCCAGAATTAGTTCAGTAACCACAGCAGCAGTATAGCTGTGCTAAAATAGGCATTTAGACTCTCTAAGTCTCCTTTGGAAGAAACAAAAAACAAACCACATGTGCAAAGAGCTGCGGTCATAAGCGGTGTTTAGATTGGAAAGTGAAGCTTGGAATGCTAAGAAATAACGAATTTATGGAGGTTACTTACATATTCATATGTTGATTTTAATATGGTAATATTGCCCTTCCTTGGGAGACCTGGTTTAGTCAGTCCAACGTCCTTTCATTTTTAATTCAGCAAAAATAATTTCCTTCAGTGCTGTGCCACGTTTGTAGAATTGTGCTACTGAATATTGCTCTGGTATCTGGCAAATCTTGGGCAAAGAAAAAAATCCAAACAAATATATACATCAGCAGTGTGCCCAAGGTATAAGTCTAGTGATGAAGCTTGTCTATATTTTTAAAAGTAAAGTACTGTCTTGAATGACAACTTCAGCACTTCCCCCTCCACCATCCCTTTCCCTGTAGGGAATGGGATGTAGGATGTGATGAGTGCAGTCCTCAGACTTCTCACCAAGCTGAACAATCCAAGTGGACTCAGCTGCTCATAAGTTTTGTCTTTCAGGACTTTCTCCATCTCAGTTGCCCTTCTCTGGACACAATTTAATATCACATGGTGGATAACCAGCAGTTGACTCTGCTGGAAAGTTCCTCTGCACCAAATGGAAGTTTGTAGTGTTGCCTTTTTTTCTTTTTTGTTTGTTTGTTTCCTTCTTTTATTTTAAGCTATGTTGCTTGGGGAAGAAATGAAGTTGAATGGAAGTGAGAATTTAGCCTTTAATAATTAGTAATTTTTGATAGGCTAAGGTTGCTGCCATTTTAATGAATTTAAAAGTCTGTGCAATTAGGAAAGAGCAGTGGGTGCTCCATAAAGCATAAAGAACCATTGGGCGGCAGAGTCTGCCGTCCTTGCAGTGCGGTGATGTGTGGACGGTAATGTGGGTGTCAGGAGCCAGCCAAACTCTTTAACTTGGGGATTGAAAGGGATGTGTTGCTGCTCAAGCCTTTCTTGCTGCAGCTGTGCAAAACTTCCACAGCCTGGCTTTTTCCATGTAAAGAGGAGAAGCAGCTGAGGCAGATGGAAAAAACAGTGTTTTTTAGCCTCTAGAATCAAGAAAAATTCTTCAAAGAGTGTATTCGCAGAAAGGCAGGACACTTAAGGAAATATTTGATTACAGCTTCTCTCTGGCTTTTAATGCTTTTTCTCACCCTTCCCTCTTCAGAGGCAGCTCAGTAACAAGAGATTCTGCCTCAGCAGCTTGGCTGCTATTTGCAAGGTGAGTGAACTCCCTAATTAGGAGAACACAATTTCTGCTTGCTGCTCTCCAGCATGACTAGGGAAAGCTAAAAGTCTGGAGAGCACAGGTGCCTGGTCAGCCGTGTGATCTATGGTGTGAAGCGTCAGAATGAGGACAGAGCTGGGCTGCAAGGGAGATGTTCTGGACCTTTTAATTATATCTCATGCATCAAGTTGTAGTTCTGTTGTCACAGAAACTGCTTTGCCTCTCTGTTCTGAATTGCTGCCACTGTGCGGTCCTGTGCATTGCAGGGAGAAAACCCAGAGAAGCATCCAAATAACATGTTATATTAAATAACTTTAACATTAATAGCGTTGATTTGTCTGATTTGGCATTTAACGTCCTTCAGGTGAGGTAACCTGATGGTTTTCTCTGTGATGGAGGAGCGGAAGCACTGCACTTTTAAAATGAAAGTATTATGTTTCAAACTTCTGTTTTCCCTGGTTTTCAGAGTCTGTCACTTCTGAGAGCTCTGAAGTTTGCATAATCCACTTATCATTTGGAATGGGCTACCAAAAATTCATCTGGAGTTTCTAGGGAGTGCGAGTTACAGGATGCAACTGTTCAGAGCCAGAAAGTTAGGGGCTTTTCTGTTACTGCAGAAATCTTTTTGCTCACATTCCTAAAAATGTTGATTGCCTCAAATTTTGGAGGTCCAATTTAGGTGCCTGTTGCCAGTATTAATGTGATTGTAAGAAGTGTGCATTTGGAAGTTAGATTAAATGAAAGAAATTTCTAAGCAAAGCTGTGTCAGTTTTTAGTCAGAATTAAGAGAAAATCTTCAGATACAGAA
Organism: Pseudotriccus pelzelni; assembly: GCA_035584735.1. Lineage (NCBI taxonomy): Eukaryota > Metazoa > Chordata > Aves > Passeriformes > Tyrannidae > Pseudotriccus > Pseudotriccus pelzelni. Next base: position 3,404,821 of record JAWMRA010000001.1, on the reverse strand, counting down.
TCTGAAGACCTGTTTGGTATTAGCATGAACTGTGGAGATGCCTCAGTGTCTGTGGCAGCTTCCAAAAATTAAGGTTCTAATGCCTTCCTTTTTCTGAGGTTTAAGCATTCTTAATCCTTATCCAGGTTCCTGGAATTTGGGAATGGTTCAGCATCCCTGTGTGTCTCTGAGTCTTCACAAAATGCTCAAGAAAACTAAAATTGAATCAATGTCTTTTCACTCCCTTTCTTTCTTTCATTCTTCTATTATATAAAAAATGTAATATGTGTATAATTTGCTGGTTTTAATGCCAGGATAGTAATGGTAACTGGCAAAGAAATCCAGAATACCCAACTGTGAGACATTATTCATGTCTTTTCTATCCCACAAGAGTTCTATGCATGGCTGCCCATTTATTTATGCCAAATTATGTCAAATTCTGATAATCTTCATAGGTCCTGGGAAACAGTTTTCATTGAGCACTGCAATATTTAGTTTTCAAGTTTACAGCTTTTTCAAACAAAATCTGAAGTGTTGTAAATCACTTATTGAATCACTTGTTGTAAATCACTTGTTGAAGTGACTATTTTACCAATTTAGTGCATGTTTTGAAATAAATTATTTAACCTCCCTTGACCTTAGCTCACCACTGGTAAATTTGGATTAATGGCACTTCTGCATTTCAATCACTTAGTAGTATTTCTGTGTTTTCCATCTCTACTAAGTCTTACGAGGATAATTGCATGGAAAATTTTAAGTATGGTGCAACAGGGAGAGCTCTGTGTGCACAGCAGAAATGGAGACAAGTTCCCCAAACAGGCATTTGAAAGACTAAATACCACACCTTACTTCTTTTTCTTTGGGCTATAAAAGACTGTTGACTGCACTGCTTGCTTTATTTTTATCCCCACATAGAGATCTGATATAAAATGGCTGCATAAAAAGAGCCAAAATTCAGTCAGAACACCCAACACCCAAGGCATATGTCTTGGATTGCCAGTGAGTAACATCAATTTTCCTGTTTCCAGAATATTTTCTTTAGTTCCTCAAAGAGATTTAAGCGAGGAAGCAGTGAAAGTCACTGTTCAAGGCTTACTGAGAGCGAAGTCAGTTTTATTTGCCGTCAGAACTGTCCTGAAGAGCAGAAACAAATCAAATGCTTCTCCCTTACCTGTAGCTTTCACAGTGAAAACAGATGAAAGATGCGTGTGATTGTGTCCTTTGCTGATGAGTGAGGACTCAAAATGAGGTAAATCAATGCCTTGTAATGTCTTTGCCAAGGTTTGGATTTTCTCTCTTCCAACATGCATAAAATCCACAGTTCAAAGCTTTTTTTTCAACGTATTACTTCAGATCTGTGCTCGGACACACCTTATCCTATCCCCATTAATGCCTTCGTTAATAGCCTGGCTCTTTTCCTTTGGAAGGTGTTCCAGAGGCCACCCTTGGCTCCATGGTTGGGATGGAGCAGTCTCCACCCTTCCAGGACAATTCTGAGTGCAGGAGAACGAAGCTGGAGAATGCAGCTGGGGTTTAAACCTATTTCCATCTAACTGAGTCTCCTCCCCTTTCTAGAAGATCTCCAAACAGCTTTCCTCTCCTGCCTTGTTGGTGTGAATGCTCACTTTCACTGAGCCTTATAGCTGGTGAAAAGGAGGACACTGCTGTTGCCTCTAGAAAGAACCTCTTTGCTGAGAGTTTTCTGTCGGAGAAGAGGCACAAAGTTCTTATTTCAGCCCTAAAAGGACCCTCCTGTGTGTTTTCCTGGCTGCCCAGTGATGCCATAAAGCCTTTAATTGCAAACCCTAAAGTGTGCAATGTAAAATATAAAAATGGCCATAGAGAAACCTGGGGCTTCTGTGCTTTATAAAAGAGAATTAGCTACTTTATATGTTAATTTATTGTTTTCAACCCTTATTACTCATAACAGAAGACTGAGGAGTCTCATGGTTTTCCTTCAGCTGCTGAAAAGTAAGTTAATACATTGCTCCATCTGAGCCAGTTACATACTCAAAAGCAGACATGAGAAAAGTCACTTTAAGTATATTTTTCTGTCATGGGATTATGACTCATGCACTTTTATCTGTACCCACTTTCTTGCCAACATTTTTTCATTAAAAGTCTTCCAGGGGAAAAAAAAAAGATGAATATTTAAATACTTCTGAAGTTTTTAGTAAAATGCTCACTATCATTGTAATAAATAATACAGTCATTTAAAGCTTGTTTGCAGGAAGAAATAAAAAAAGTTATTTTTATTCAGTATCTTGTGCACTTTAAAGTGCAAAAGATATCCAAGATAGTGTCTTAATTTGATTTCCTTTTCCTGAGGCATTTCTAGCCTTTTTAGGAAGGAGCAGTGGGGTTTTGTCTCTGTGGATAGGTATCAGGCATGGACCTGCGATTGCTTATCAGTTTATGGCTTTTTAAAAATCACATCACCTCTCTGTTTCTCAGTTTCTTCTGAGTTTCCTTCAGAAAAGGAAAAAAAAAAAGAGAGGGATTGTGATACTACTGTGATAACTGTTAATGAGAAGTATATTATTTTGGATAAATATTGTTAATTTTTTCCCCATAATTTCTTTCTGGGAGTCCTGTCTTTCTTGCTGCTTAAAAAAGGTCAGTGAGCAGAAGGATGAAGAATTTACTCTGTTGTTCTTTATAAAACCACAAGTGATTAGGAACACAAATGTTGCTCATTTTCCATGGGGAAAAAATAAATCCATGAAAATCACTTGGGTAATTTTAGATATCTTGCTCCTTCAGTACAGTTTAAAAAGCAACCGATATATTTAAACTGTAATTGAAATATATCTGGCAATACAGTTTCCTCCAGGGTATGACATAATGGTCACTCTGGACTGCCACAGTCAAGGCACTCCATTCCTTTGCACAGCAGTTCCGTCTCTTGTCTGTATTACTGATGCAGTGTTTAAAATATTGGGGCAGTCTATTCTTTTGTGCAGTGTTTCGTGCATTGGAACTCAAAGCTGCTCTTGCAGATGATTTTATAAATATATATATAAAAGTAATGGGATACCGTGCCAGCAGTATTCAGTGAGAAAAGAGATGTTTCTATTCTCAGTTCTGAAGTAGAATTGTTAAGAGTTTCTCTCTTCAGGTCTCTTTCAGGCACAGAAGGCCAAGCAGTGCCCTGGTATGCTCTCAGTTGAAATGCATCTGTACAGGTGTGCTCTGAAATGGAATAGTTCATCTGCAGGGGGTTTACTGGGAGGTTATTTTCTGGTTTTGTTGGGTACTGAACTGGCATTGCTAGGACAGCTTACCTGCAGCATATGATAACCATGCAGCAGCCCTGCAGGTGAGCCAGGCTCCTGAACTGCCTTGTACAGCCCCAGGCTGTGCTGCCCTCACACCAGCAGAAGTGCCAGCTGCTGGCAGGTGAGTTCTCAGTTGCTCAGAGCCCCTGCTCTGCTCTCTTTGTAGTGCACTTGGCATGTAAGTCAGATAATTTCATCAGAGTGTTTGGTGCCCCTTTGCTTTATGAAAACCTACTGAATGAAAACTCCTGTTGTTCTTTCCCTGTTGTTCATGGAGGGTTTCCTGGAAGATGGATAACAAAGTAGCTTGGTTTCTCGGTTTAATGCCTCTTAACTAATGGAAGAACATTTCAAGCTTACTAACGTGGTGAAAGTGCTGAAGGAAAAAATATTAATTAAATGCTTGATTCAGATGGTTCTTCTGACGGTAAAACTGTATCAAGAAAGACAGACCTTGATTTTACCATTACAGAAAAGAGGTCATGGTAGCAAATATATGTGACCCTGACATCTGAAGTTAAGTGTGACCTGGTTGTCTGCCTCTCAACACAGTGATGTTTTGTCTAGAAGAACATACCAAGCACTTGTGGTCCCCTTATCACTGCTCCGTTCCTCTGTACATTTAGAGTACATTTATTCTTGCCTTATAGACCATTTCCTGGAATGTGGATATTCTCTCAGTCACTTCAGCACACTTGTTCAGTTAGGACAGGGATTCACTTGATATAATATAGATGCAGGTACAGATACTTGACAGTACTCTGTGTATGTGCTTTTATCCCAGGGTAAATGAGAAGTAATTCAATGAAATTAGGGTGGGAAACCCCTCCTACACAACAGAGAAAGAACACACAGAGACTGCTTTTAGCAGAGTAGCTGACACGCTGTAAAATTACAGCCTTGCTGCTTCCTGATAGCTCATGTAGCTACTGCACAGAGCCATTCCCCTGTTTGCTCTGTATCATAATTTTCAGTATAGGCTACAAGTCTTACTGATGAAGATTTATGGCCACCAATCTGGCTACACTTACCTATTAAAGAGTGTGGCAAGTGTAAAGCACTCAGGAAGGATAAATCAGGCCACAAGGGTGATGTAACAGTATGAGATGACTCTAAAGAGAATATTACTGACCACAGAGGACCCCATGGCTGGTACAAAACCTAAAGAAACGAGCACATTTGTAAGATTTTAATTTCCTCTCACAACATATATGTTGCCTGTACTATGTGATAGGTTACGAGACCACTACTGCTGCTTTTTGGGTTGCAATGCTCAGGCAGGGTCACTGACTGAGGCATCTTTAAGAGGAGACTCAGAAAATACTGGAAGGGCTGAGAGAGAGACATTGTAGGAGAGAATGATGTTGAATGGAATTTTCTAGAGAAGGAAGGAAGAGAGCCTCTCTAATATGCCCAGCTCCCCGTCGCTGAGAGGAGGCAAATATCATAGCACTCTGAAAAAGTCAGGTTACAGGTACTCTGTTATTTATAAATATCAAAGAGAGCCACAGGAATGTGTTCAGAATTGAGAAGATAATAGGTTTAAGGCTGCATCTGTACAATCAAAAACATCAGTCCTTGGTTTATTCCTGGTTTCCTGCTTGCTCACGCTTCACTTATGTAACTTTATGCTTGAGATTTCTTCTGGCCTGATGTGTCTTGTCCCTCTGAGTCAGAATTAACATCAAGAATGGCCTAAGTGATTTTGGGCATATTACTCTCCAGGAATGGAAGTATATGGGTTGGGGTTTTTTTTGTTTGTTTTTGTTTTGTTTTGTTTTTCCCAGAGAATGATAGAACTTGAAAAGAACAAAGCCATGTTCAATGTAGAGTAAAAGCAGAGATAACAAACTCCACACTCCTTTTAGTGAAGTTTACAATAAAACCCATACCAAAGGAATAATCACACACAAAAAAAAGCAGTTTAAGAAATTGGCCCATATGTCTTTTTTTTTTGGCATTTTTCATAATAATATGAAATCAGACACCTTATGAAATTAAAATTAAATCAAAACACAAGTGTATCTTGGGGTTGTTGTATTTTAACTTTTTTTCTAATACAGCTGGTGTTATTCAACACCAAGAAACCCTCTACCACTTAGTACATCCCATACAAATATTGATTGAATATTTCAATTTTAACACTGGGACTCCTAGAGTAAAACTTTTTGTGTTAAATTGTTAAACTCTTACACTGGAAACTGTCTAGATGGTTTGTAAGTTGATTCACATTTAGGTTAAAATATGACATCCACAGTTCTGCGGGCTTGCCTCATACTATGTTCCCACAGATTGAATTCAAGATGCTTAGCGGAGCCCTGCGATTTAGGGATTGTTTTTCTTCCTCATAGTGTGACTGGGGACAAAAATGTGTGCTTCAGGCAGCAACTTGTATGTGAGATCTCCTGTCTGCACATTGCTTGCCATACGTTTTACAAGGACCTGTTCCTGTCTTGTCCTCTGCACTAGCGCTTCAAAGGCAGCTGTGAGTTAAGATATTTAAATGCAGAAGGTGTTGCCCTTGCAGCCTGTGGTTTCCATCTTCCTTTCCACACCCGCTCTGCAGAGGTGCTGTAGGCAGACTAAACCTCTCCCCGTACTTTCCCACAGAGTGTTTGTAACTCCTCTTTTTACTGAATATCTCAGCACCTGCTGAACCTGAGACATTCACTTTAATTTTTGCACAAAAGGGGAGGTGGAACTGAATGCAGCCATCAGTCTGCATGATTCCTACAAGCTCCAGGGGCTCATTTCTTGTTCTGCCAGCCTGAGGCTTCCTAACCTTTTACACTGGAAGGTTTTCTGGCTTGTAGAAATGACAGAAGGTCCCTGCTCAGTGCTGCCTGTGTATTCTCAGATTTTAGTACTGTCAGAGTTTTGCAGAACAGGTGGGATTTCGGTGGTAGAAGAAACAAGGCAGTGAAAGCAGTTGCAAGGCTGCAGAAAGTACATATTTTTCTTCTTGCTGAGCAGCAGCAGAAATAATCTATTGCTGCCCCGTGCTGAATGGCAGCTGATGTTGGGGATTTACAATACATCATGTTCTCAGTTGAAAGGGAATTAGTTGCACAGACTTTGAAATATTTTCTGTTGGGCTGTTGCTATTCATAAGGTGTAAACAACCACGCTTACCTTTGTCAGAGAGGATAAAAATGAGCGGTATTCAGGCAATTTCTCCAGCAGAAAATCCTGTTCAGATTTCATTGTATAAGAAAGTATGCTTCCCACAAAAAAGATTCTATTTTATGTTATTTTCCAGTCCTATCTGCTCCCGCACTGTTCCCCAGTCACAGTCACCACCAGTAGAGCTGTGTGCCTTGTACTGGGCAGTCAAAATAAAATAAAAATCAGCAAATAATGTATTTATTGAAAAAATGCTATTTTAGAATTGTCAGAATTGATAATCATCTAGGGCTAAATTTACTAAAAAGCTTAAAATTTCAGGTGGAATGAAAATTATGCATTCTACAGTGTAAAAAATGCCTGGGGAAAAAAAAAAAAAAGCAAATGCTGAAATTGGCTGGAATCCTTCATAAGCAATGTTATCAGCATTTCTGAAATCTTACTTAGGGTTTATATAAATTAATGAACAAGGAAACAGAAATTACTATGTCTGGGAGTTCTCTTGCTTCTCGTTTTTTAACTTTCTGTTAATGTTTTTTTGTACCAAAAGCCTCCAAAATGTTTTCTCTGGAGTTGGAGAAACTATCAGGTAACCGATACTACTGAATAGGGAGAAACCCGTCCATTATGTCAAAGGCAGTGTTAATGTTCCCGACACATTCTAGTCATAAAAGTCAACCCTCTGATATTTATCACACTGTTTAAAAGTAACTGCAATAATGCCTTGGAATGAGGCTTTTTAATAAAGTTCAAATGGCAGAGCCGAAATTGTTGTTCCAGTCTGTGGAATTACATGATTGTTGTGAATGAGTGTTTTATGAAGCAAAAAGGTGAAGTCGATTCAAAGATAATTTGTGACTATATTTAGGTAGAAGTTTCTGAATACACAAAGGAAATATGATGAATCAGAATAGAATAACATTCTTCACAGTCACTTTTCTCCATTTTGCAGAAGATTGGCATCTAATGTTTCATCCCTGTCTACCCTATACATTTCCAAATGCATTTTGCTAATATTGGCATTTAAAAATTGTATCACACAAAAAGAAATTGTGGCTTTACTGCCATACAAAGTGCTGCTGTTGCATAAGTTGCCATCATTCTCTGGTGATATTTGAATAATGGTCTGAATAATGTTACAGGAACCCATAAATTTTACAGAAAAAGATTTCCCACCCAGAGATGGGACACAGCTGTCCCCACAGCAAGCATTTTGTTACTCACTGGGTGGATAATACTGCATTACTGCTGGCATAATAAAGTAAATAATAAATTACACATATCTGTGTCCCACCTATGGGAAGACAGAGAGAGTTTTGTTGGCAAGTACTCTGTTTTCAGCTTCTCCCTCAGTACTCTCTGCAGTCTGGATGAGTTTCTGCACTTAACTTTTGATTCGAACAGAGGCTCAGGTGGCAGAGAACACATTTCAAACAGAGAATTTAAGCTGTCAATAACCTAAAGAAGAAGAACATTTTTGCAGTTCTGGTTATTTTAAAATGCAGGGAAATTTTGTGTCAGAGAGCATTTCTTCAGTTCCAAGCTTGGGCCTGACCAGATTTCTCTGGAAAGTACATGATGTCTGTTATTCAACAGCATATTCAAATTACAGCCACTTGGGGCAGAGTTTAAGAATATAGTAGAAGCTGGACCTGACTGGAGCTGTGAGAGGGGTAAGAAGGGAATTTTCTGGTCTGCTGTAGCAGCTGTGTGAAATGAGCGAGGCTCCATCCTACAGGCCATTTTCACTTCATCTTTTCTCCGGTGCTACCTCTGCCTCCTACCATTAGCATCATTTATCATACTTTTAAGATTCATCTCACTGGCACAGAGCTTTTGGATCATGAACCTTGCATCCATAATTGATTCCTCAATGGGCCATCTGTGACTTCTTCCTTGGTAAGATAGATAAGAATTCAGATTTGATTCCTTGACTTTCATATTTATTTGTACCGCTTTCTAAAGGGGTTTCTGGCAGTTTTTGCTAATTGATCTCTGTGGTGCCTATATTAATTTTACAGTTATATGATGTGATTTTCCTAAAGAGTAAAGGAGGGCTAAATACAGTCTTCTACCTTAGTTTGTGAATCAGACTAAAAATTGCTGCATTTTTTCTACCTTTGGTTATGAGAAGTTGCTTTAGCCTGTCAGATGAAAGCTCATACTGCATCAAAAACCAGCAGGCATGCTCTTGTTGGCATCCACCTCTGCTCCACCTGCCACTGCTGCTCCTCCCAGGAGCCACTGCCGTGGCCCTCCTTAGTGTAAGTCACGGCGAATGTGCAGTGTGTGACCTTCCTTAAATGATCATTTTAACAGGATGTATCATTATGATCTATTTTTACTTGCTATTAATTAAAAAGCTCAGCATTTCACTGGGTTGCCATTAATACTGATGCCCAAAAACAGGCCGATAAAAACTGCTTAGAGACAAAGTTTTAAGTCTTTAAACAGCAAGGTATTTATTA
>JAWMRA010000001.1:3380725-3395873 GCA_035584735.1 Pseudotriccus pelzelni | reverse complement strand
CCCTAGGAATGTATGTTTGCCTAACCTTCCTAACTTCTAACTTTTCTAACTTCTAACTTTTCTAACTTCTAAAATCTAATTTTGAATAGTTTTATGTTTAACCGTTTACCTCATGACTTGCTCTGCTTCAATACCTAGAAATTTTGCATGAGTTTCGTGAATAATGTATTTTTATACACAAAGGATGAGATGTTATTTCTTTCTTCCATAGATCTTGACCTCTTTTTTTTGTCGTTGTTCTATAGACATTTTATGTTGCATACACTGTGCTATTTAGAAGACAGTTAAATGATCTATTACAAATATCATTTGCACCTTTTTGGGTTTTGTTTTGGAGTTCCATTCTGATATTAGATCAGTATATTCAGAAGGGCCTCTTCTATCCTCACAAAATACTGTTGGTGGCCCAGGGATGGGGGCAGCTTGCTGTCATGACTTCTTTCTGCTCTGCTTTTGTGAGCAAGAATGTCCCAGTCTTGTGTTGGCTGAGATCTGTCCCAGCAGCTGCCTGATTTAAAACACCTCTCACCACACAGAACCTGCAGAATATTGATAAGACACCATGAGAACTTGAGAAAACATGCAAAATGAACAAGAACTGAAACTGGAAAGGATTTCAATCTTATTTGAACCTCCAGAACTGAGAGGGAGGGAGAGGAATCCAACAAAAAACCAAAAGCAAACAAGATTCTGCTTAAAAAGTCTTTGTAATACACTGTTGAAAGGTTTCTGCCCCTGCTGCTGAATATGGTTTCCACTTTATGACAGTACAAAAAACTGACTTTTCACAAACTCAAATCTACAATGGGTTTTGTTTATGGAGAAAGAAGTGGAAACACAAAGGTCTGGATGATTTTGTGTAAGGTATTCTAGTACTCTGCTGAATGTACTCCATTTCTTTTTTAAAAACCAAAAATGCCCACCAAAATGTAGCTAAGCCACAATACATTAAAACATACAGATTTTCACTGTCACACTCAGTTTCTGTCCTGCTTCTCAGAGAGGATGCTTGGTTGTGCAGCACCATGGCAAAATCTCATGTTATGAAGGCTTCATTATTATATTTTCCAGTGATGGTACCAGTGCATCACAAAATGGTATCATAATTAAAAACTAAACTGGTGACAGCAGCATGAAAATGAATGAAGAACACACAGGCAGAATATCTCTATTTCGTGTTTATTACCTTACTAATTTATAAAAGCAATAAAATGCTTATAGCTGCCTTTCTTAATATGGGAACTCACAAGGTTATTCTGTACTAACAACAGTAAATGCAAATAAATATCAGGAATATAATAACCAGTATGAGGAAAACAGCTTTTAAAATCTGGGATGATTTATCTTCCCAATCTTAAATAAATGATTAAGGAGAAACTGACTATTTTTACTTTTGCGTTTTACTTCTGTTAATTGGTGCACAAATTAAATTGAATGTAGTGTAAGGAGAAATGGATAATTACTCAAAAGCAATTAAAGATTCTGAGGGCTCTGTAGTGATTATGATTATTTTCTTTGGAGAACAAAAGTGCCATTTATCTCAAATATATGCCGTGTAATTAAGGCCATATGCCATTATCTTTCTCTTTCCATCCACTTCCAATGGGAACTGCTTTCTAAAACGCCTGACAAGAGAGAATGTAATTGTATGCACTGGGGTACTCCTGTACATAAGGAATTTGGTATAGGTTTTGTTCAGCTTGGTTTCAGTGTGCATCCTAAACTGGTTTTATTCCGTGACTTTTTCCTGCTGGACATGTGGCACAGTCACTTCTCTGCCCCTTGTGTCTGCCCCTCCGTTTCTCTCTGAATTCTCCACACTTTCTCAATATTTGATAATTTATTTTTATCAGTATTTTAATAATTTATTAATATCAGCACACTTTGGCTTGCAGGGGACCATTTTAGCACTCAATGGCCCCTTTTTGGTCAGAGCATAGGGAACACTGAGCTGGCTTCTCTTGTACCCAGTGGCTTTTATTTTCTAGACAAAAAATACAAAGCCATAAAATACAGGAGTAAAGATGGCTGGACACCAGTTAAATCAAGGCTGCACTTCATAATTCATTGTACTCTTAATGTTGGTTGTATTTTATTATTACTTTAATGTCGCTCTTTCTTAACTGGGGCTTTCTGCTTGTGTAGTTCTGAAGTGTCAGACATGGCCAGAGAGCAATGCTGCTAATAAAGGAGACAGCATTTTTTGATTTATTACATTTACAGTAGCACGAATGTGCGATGGCTAAAAATAAGAAATTTATCATGACACTACTGAATTAAATGCAAGACTGTGTGCAAGATCTATACTAATATCCTAAACTAGTTCTAAATAGTTATATGCTGCTTTATTTACAGATCTGTTAAATACTACTAAATCTCTGCAAAATAATTGCTCGTTAACTGTACTGATTATACAATTATATACTGGCTATACAATTAACCAGATATCTGGATTAATTACCCATATTTCTAGATTTTACAATGCTATATCATGCAAATAGAATTTGAGGCATGTAAAACTGTTTTGAAACAAAAACTAACTGCCTAGGGCAGTTAAATATGACTATAAAGAGTGCTGAGTTTGTCCTTATTTGTTTAGGATCTTTAAAGGTTGTCCTCAAAATGCACACACCCACATAGAACTCATTGTCTGTTGTTTCACATCCAGGTTCAGCATTTTAAGATTATTTATTGGTTGCAATTTAGGTACCGGTAGTTAAACAACTAAATCAATATTGAAAGTCCTAAACAAAACCAAACTCAGCCTCATAATGCTGCAGAGAGTTAGTGGCTCCCTTTGGAACTTGCTGGTCTCAGCAATTCCTGGTAATCATGATCTCCTTGTTCGAATGCCTGAAGTCAGTCCCTTTATACACTGATTTAGAAACATGAAATGATGATTTGCCACAATGAAATTCTCAGTGAAGTTGGATTAATCAAGGACTAAATAACTACCACCGTAAAAGGAAATTGCATTTTTTCAAAACATCTGAGGAGAAAATTTTAGCTGGCTTTATCAAAGACTCTTCTTCAATCAGCTTGAATATTCTTATCAGCCAAATGTAAGAAAAAATAATGACTCCCTCTGTTTTGATCTCTAGACTCAGGTAGGTCCTGTCGCAGTCAGTATTTTGAGGGAGAAGATACCTGAGTTTGAATGGCAGGCATCACACAAATAACTGCATTTTAATAATGACTTTAAATGGAATCTGAGGAACAATCTATCATTCATAAGTGAAGGTTGAGGAAGAATCGGGAAGAGTGCATAACTTGCCTTGTAATTATAATGATGCCAATTTATGTCATTTCATTCTCAGTAAATCCATTCCATGATTAACTCCATATTATGCACAAAAGGCAACGAAAGATGCATGTCCTTGTGCACGAGTTCACATTATTTGTCACACTGGCACAAGAAAATAGATATCACCATTGATTGTGTCATTAAATATGGCCTGTATTAATTGGGCTACCTACTGAGGGGAGCTAGTGGGGTTCCTCTGGGAAAAAGACAACGTCCTGAGGTCTTAATTACATCTGATTGCACGCTTGCTTTTTGGTTTGGAGTGCTGCATCCTTGCTCTGCAATGCTAATGTGGGAAAATATTCCCGGTTTCACAAGCTGAATCTCATTCTTCATGCCGTCATGAGCTGCATATGGCACAGAGATGGCACATCACAGGGAGGAAAGAGTTCCTGGAAAACTTGCCATGCTCCTCAGGGATCCCTCAGTTCAAATGTGGAGCTGGTTTGGGCCAAAAAAAGAAGCAAATGCAGCTGTAGGTGTGGTGGCACCCACACTGCTCATGAGCCACAGGCCTCTTCTGTGTAAGGAAATAGAAAGGCAGCTCTTCCTATTTATTCAAAGGTATCACTTTTTGAAAGCTCTCAAAGGTTTCATGAAGTAAGAATACTTACTGCATCAGAAAGAACATGCAATAATCCTTGTAATTAATTAAAGAACAGGCTGCATATTTTACACCTCCTTTGTCTAGGCATGAAGGGTATTTCAAGTTTTGCAGGTGTAGCATTATTGAAGTCACATGTTTAGCTTAACATATATTTTCCAGGGAAAGGGTGATTGTGTAAAATTGTTACATCAGTGATGATGAAAGTTTGCCAGTGTTTTATCACACACTAAATGAAATCTTCCTGTAATTACTTAAAGAGAATAATACTCTATTGTAATAATTTCTAAGACAGTGAGATGCTATGGAGATACAGACAGTGTGGGCAATGGTCCTGTCAGGACACACAGTTGGACTATGCGCTCTTAAAACTAAGCTGAATAGCCTTTGTCTGGCTGGAAAGACACTGCTGCACACAGTGAAATCCACTTCTTTTCTGAGAACCCTTCAATGCAAGTAGACAGTTCACTGCTACCTTCAGTCTATTCTGCTCTGCTCTATTCAGTGAAGGGACTGGTGTATCCCACCTCCTTCAATCTCCATACGATGAAAGGAAGCTCACAAGTCTCGCAAAACTTCGAGTGAAGTCATGCCGAGAAATAACATCTTTCTGTTGACTGGTGTTTTGCTATCCCTGATTCCACATTAAATTAATGGAGAAACACTTTCTTCCCAACAATCAGCACTTCCTCCTCAAAGTCACGTTTGAAAACAAACTGCTTCTTCCTGTTTCATAGATTGTGGCAAACTGTCTGAATTGTGCGTATTGTTAGTTGCTCATTTTAGGGGTGCTGATAGAAAGGTCACCAGCTCTGGCTGTTTGCTTATGTAGAAATATATAAAAGTGTAGAAACCTGGATGGAAATAGGTGTAAAATGTACAGAACTGAACAGTCCCTTCACAAGTGGAGGCAGATGGGCTCCTGTTTACTTCTCCCACTGCCTTGGAGCAAAGTAGAGGAAGAGAAATACTGAGAGTTATAGACCTGTATGAGAGATGGGAAGTCGCTCTCCTGCAGGACTGGTGTGCTGCAATGTTTACTCTAGGTGTAGGAATTAGGTGAAACTATGTTTGCCTGCTCTAACAGTACTGCAGCTGCCTCCAGACTGGACTTTCCAAGTATGCTCTGGTGTTTTTCTGGCTGATGTACTTAAACGTTTGTCAAATTTTGGGTTATGAATGTGTTTCCTCGGTATGTTTCTAGTATAATTGCTAACAGGCAAAAAGCTAGAAACTTTGGTTTGAAAGGAAGGAGTGGACAGGAGTTCATTAAATATCTCTGGAGTTTGTTCAATCTGTTCAGCTCCTTCATCTAAACTGAGTACAGGTGCTGGAGGAGAACAGGTTGTCTGAGCTGTTCTGAGTCCATTGCTGAGGGTTCCTGAGGAGGTGCAACCACCTCCTGCATTTAGATAAAGGGGAAGGAATGGGGACAAAAAAGAAGGCAGCACTGAAAGGCTGGAAAGCTGTAAAATGTTCCATTGTTTAAACAGAGACTTTCCTTTGTACTTAGTATTCCATTTTCACATTAAAATTCAGTAGGGAAATGTTATCTTTCCTCTGTTCACATATCTATAGGTGTTACAGATTATTTTATCTTGCAGGTTCCTAATCTCAAAATGAGTTTTCAAAATGTGCAGTAGTTCCAATTGGCTCCCCTCTCGCACCTTTTGCTCTTTTCAATTTGCCTTCAAAAAGTACTTTTTTCCTTCCTTTTCTTCTTTTAAGATTTTTCCAGAAACATTTGAGTAACTTTTCCATGCTTGCAGTCAAGCAAAAATTTACAGGATGTTATTGCCTGCAATGATACTCCGGTAACCACATTCACTCTTCACCATTTTCAACATGCAATTCATTATGTGATTATATTTTTTCACAGCTGTGTGAACGTGTCAGCACAGATCATATGATGTTATTATTCTCCAAGCAGGCCAGAGTCTGGGTGTGACATCAGCCCATGTTTAATGTCCTCAGTGGCAGAGAGAAAGCTGGTGCTGGCTTTTTGAAAGAAGATACCATGGTTGTCATATTCCGGTGTTGGCAGCACAGAAAATCTATCACTTATTTTCTTCTGCTTCTCCATGGACTAAAGCCACATGAAGGGTAATTAATTATCATGGTGAAAAAAAGGGTTTGGGGTTTTTTTCAATTATTCAAAATTGAACTTGTATAAGGAAAGCGGGTTTGTATTTTTTCCCTAAACCTCTTCATTCTGCGTATTCTGCAGTGCTGGATATCTCTTATTGAAACTTGCATGGATGAAAAGATGAGAATTCCTGTAAGCTCCATTTTCTTTCTGATCACTGATCTTTCAAGTAAGCAGGTTCTGCCAACTGTATGCCTACTTACTTACTGCATTTAGAGAGGGGAAGTATATTCCAGGTGCCTTTTCTACCTCTTGTACAAGTTACTGCTCTGACCCTTCCTTCTATCAGGGTCGAGTTGTGGTTTAAAGAGTTTAATACCTGAAACACTGATTCAAGTTACCATCAGAAATCAGGAAAAAATACACCAAACTTCTCTGGTGCTTGGGATTTGATTCTTGCTTGAAATCCTGAGTCAAATGATTATCAAACCATAGTTTTATAAAAGAAGGAAAGAAAAATGCTCCTGGCAGATAAGAAGTAACAATAGTTCTAAATATTATTTTAAACAGTTTTGTAGTGTTTCCTTTCATGAGACAGCCATTGTTTGTTGCAATTCTGATATAACTTAAAATTCAAAGATTTTTAAGCCTTGCTGGGTACAAAGGTCTGACTTAAAACGATTTTTGCTGTGTGAGGTAAATGATAATATTGTGGCCTTTTTCTTTAAAATTTCTTGCCTGAATTAGAGTGTGAGTGGAAGTTTTTCTTCAGTTTAGTCCTCAACCAACAGGTTTACATTAGGACTTGGGCATGAATGGATATGTGGGCATTTTGTGGGCCCTCTTTTGCTGCATCCATGCCATTCTCACAAAACTGTTCTTAGAAAGAAAAAACTTTATTTGATTATTTCCCTTTTTTTTCATGTTAATAAACCCCCCACTGCTATTTTGTCTAAGTAGAAGAAGGGGGTCTCCCTGTCCTGTGCTATTTAACATGAGAAAGACAGTGCTGAATTAAAAAGAGATGAATTTGGAGAGGTTGAAGAGTACACAGCTGATGTTATTCCAGTACCCTTACACTTGAAATATGTATTACATATCCATCCAAATCATCTGCCTTGATTAAATGCTAGAGTGTGGTTAATTGTGCTCAATCTTAAGGGTTGGCTACATTGGAAATAAATGTCTTTTTCCTTGTGGAACACATCCCATTCTGTGTCTCCAGTGAGTTTCCCTTGCTGGAGTGTACAGCCCAGTGAAAGGGAGGGTTTGTGCTGTATCAAAGATCCCAAAGCAAACACTTAGCACATAAAATCCTTTGGATAGGAGGACGCCAGTTATAAACCAAAGTTAATTTCCTCACTTTCCAGTGTTGAAATTTTTATTGTGTCATTTGACCTTTACATTCCATACATCACAGATTTGCTTTAGCTTGACACGAACAATATATTAAAGACATTTCTTTTTAAGGTATTGATAGACACATAAAATCAAAGGCCAGATTTTTCTCCTGGGAATGTTGTCTGTGAGTAGATCTCCCATTAAAGTATTTATTTGGCATTTCATAGATTTTAAGGGCAGGCAGGAGCATGCTGATTATTAAGTCTGACTTCCTGCATTAGCTACACTAAGTACCTCATCCAATTAATTCATGCTGCAAGACCACAGCTTGTTTTTAAAGCTACAGATACAGATTTTTAAATTACACAACTTAGACACTTCATGCAACAGAAAATCTACTGAGTCAGTAGTTTTGGTTAGTTGTTCAAATTTGCAGTATTACATTTGGCATTAAAATATGCAGTATATTATGAGTCTCCTTTGTTTGTTTGTTTTGCTTTTTCATTAGCAGATTAATAATCCAAATTCATTGGCACATTAAAACATAATTACTGGCTTCAAAGTTCAGCACTAGTTGACTTGCAGTTTTTAAAACTGCAGATGACAGTTGCTTTGGAGGCTATTATCCTGCAATAAGACACAAATTGATGTAAACGTAGTTTACTCGGCAAGCAAGTGAACTTTCACATTTCTCAGAGGTCAAAAAAGTATACACAGTGTGTAAGTATCTGCAGCATATCTTTTTTTTTCTTTCATTTTTCTCCAGGAATGTTTCTACTTTCCCACTCATTCTAATCTGGTTTGTGGGTTTTTTTCCCATTTGTCCAGACTTGGAAATGGGTATTCAAAAGCTTTCTCTGTTAGTTTAGAGCAAACTGGAAGAGAAAGAGTAAGAGCAGCTATAGAATTATTTTGCAAAATACTTGTCTTGGTCACATCTAATAAAAATTCTCCAAAATCTAGAATTTAGCCTCTAGAACCAAAGCAAATGTAAGGTGATAATCACCTCTGACTCTTCTTTGTTTTGAACTAAGTATGCAATGTGCTGTTTCTGAATAATCTTAGCCTACATGTTGTGCCTCCACCTGGAAAACCAAAAGAATAGAAACAAACATTTTGTCCATCAACTAGGGGAGTTCATGTTAGGGACCAATCGAATGTAAAAGCTGTTCCATGTTTATTCTTACAGGAATATTCAGGGTTTAATTTGCAAGTTTCAGCACAAAGTTAGTGGGTTAAAAGCTACAAAGGCAGGTAGGACTAGAGACAAAATTTCAGAGATTTCCCTCTGACCCAGTGTGTGTCCAGCATTTCCTGACCTGCAAGTGCCTTTTCTTTTCAAATATGGCCTTAATGGGGATTATTTTCCCTGCTGTGTTTACACAATACATTGACATTTGCATGACAGCAAAAAGGGCTTGAATTGAAAGATTTCAGAAAAAAAAATGCTTTGGATTGCTTGTTTTCCCCTCCTCCTCTCCCTCCCTCGCCCCTTCTTTATAACTAATTAAAAAAAAAAAAAGATAATTATCCCAAACCTTCTGCTTGGAAATGCTGCTGGAGTGTCCTTTAAAAGATGTGTTTCCCATCTCCCCTGCCTCAAAGGCAGGAAGCAGATGAGACTCTACTCCTGCCGTCTCACCTGGCAAGTGGCAAAGGTGAATCCCCACTGAAATCCCTGGCACAGATGCTTTCTGGAAGTTGTTATATCATCATGAGTCCAACCCACCTGAGGCAGAAAAGGAGCATGAGGAAATCAGCGAAGTTCAGTGATAAATTATTGTAATTGAAACATTTATTTCACAGCTTTTAATAAAACACCTTTATATTTTGGGCTCTTTGCCCAAAAGAGCAGAAGGCTATTCCTGTCCAGTGAAGTCTCCTCTCACAGTAATTTTCAGCTAAAGTCAGGAAGCACCTCATTGAGTATGAAAAGTTTTATTGAATCTGGTACAAGTCACAACAAGGTTGAGGAGAGTGGAATGGTTTTGAGAGAATCAGTCAAAAGGAAAGCTGAAAGAAGCAAGTGTGTATTTCTTTTGGAATATGACACTTTTATTTACCCAAAGAGATAACAGGTGCATTGACTGGAAGTTTCGTAGAGGTTTACAGACTGAGTCCAGCTAGCTGATAGTAAAATCACTGAAAAGTCGTTGTGGTGTTTTGGGAAATGGCAAAGGGACACCTTGCCAATCTAATGCTTGCAGACACATTAGCCAAAGTATTTTAAGTCTGGGAATAACACACATGCCCAAATCCGTGAAGTAATTTCTCATATCACAATGAAACTTATGGCTGCTTCGTCTGAAACAATCCTTCATTCTTACTGAGAAAATGGAGGGCTCTGTCTAAAAATTTTATCTTTACAGAACAGAAACTTGCCAAGAAAAACAGGCAGGTGGATTAGGTAGCCAGTCAAATGGTTCAAACAGTGAATTTCAAACATTCAGCTTCAGTAAATGGTTTGCAGATGATCGTGAAGTGAAACATTTTGCAAAACGGAGTCAGAGGCCAAATTCAGAAGCACGTTTGTTTACAAGGAGAGACTGTTCTTTCTCTAGTGACACTAAATGCTAAATTTAATTGCAGTGATAACTCGTGCAACACTGAGAGTGATTGGGTTTTGGTATCCGAAATATAATGAACATGTGATACTTTTAAAATAATTACATTGTCAAAAAAACCCAACAAATTAAATGGGTAATAACAATTGCAAATGTATTTTGAAATCATTAACTTCTCTTTCTTCCCCATTAGTTATTTTCTGTGTGTGCCTACTTATTCACATGTAATTCATTGTATGTGGTCAGAGATTCAGTGTTGTGCATTTGTAAAAGTGGAACCACAGTTAGACAAACTCTATGTAGAGTTTAAATAATAAAAACATTAGCAAATGACCACACAGCTTTGCTGCTGTGGTGCTTTTCTACTGGAAAAATAGGGTCTTATCACACTCTAAAGCTTTTGATTTGCCCAACACATTAAATTCCTTGGTTTCACCTTAAATTGTGACACACAACTCACACATTTGTATAGGGGAAATGCATCTAGTTTAGACCAAAAATGAACAAATTGTAACAGTTTACAGCATCAGGTTTGGTGTCACAAAATTCTCATATCCAAAGCACAAAATCCATTTTGAAGTATTTATTTTTACTGCCGTTGTCAGCCTCTGAGTTAATGGCACAGAAGTATTTCTCAGTGTAGACTATTTTCTTCAACACTAATGGCTAAATCATGAATCACTGAAAAACTATCATTAATGACTCGTTTTTAGCAAAAGAGCTTTTAATGACTTCTCTGGTTGTGCTCCTTTTTGCTTGCCCCAAACATGATTCACTTTTCTGACCATTCATTCCTTTGAGTAAACATAAAGGACAGTTGCTTTGGTGCAGTGATAGGTCTTGAACAAAGAGTTTTTAGCTAAAGAAGAATTTTGGTGCTTTAATTTCCATTTGCATTGTAATGAATTTGCCTCTCACTGACAGATGAAATACTGTACAAAGGCTTTAATCCCCCTTCCTCCCACTGAATCTCAGAAATCTGAAGGTTGCTTAATCAGAAATCAAAATGCATTGTGGTCTTGGAGTGAACAGTTAAGACCAACAGCAGGCCAATGTATTTACAGCTGTACTCAGCTCCTGATGTGGTCCTTGTGAGATTCGTTAGTGCAACCATCAGCAGGGATTAAAGGGCAGCAAGGGGACATCTCATGTCTTTCCTTGCCCAACACCTACCCAAGTCCTGATAGAAATGCATCTAATACTAAAGATCCCATGCATCCCTAGGCAATCCATTCCAGTGGCATTCATTATCCCATCACTAACAAATTTATCATCGTGTCTCACCTGAATCTCTTTTAATGCAGCTTCAGCTCATCACTGTTTGTCTGACTGCCATGGACAGGGAGAATTTTGCAGCAGCTTTCTACCACTTGAAAGCTGTAGCACTGAACTCTCAAATCTCATTTTCTCTTGTTCTCACTCTCCCCGGTGTCCAGTTGGCCCACATCTTTCATGCAGTGGAAAGTATTGTGCTGCATATTTTGTAGGTTGTGTTTATACCTCCTGCTGTACTTTTCCACAGTAGCTAACTGTTCATTCATGTCCAGTTTGCAATCCTTTAAAACCTTCAAATCTTTCCAGCAAGACTGTTACCTAGTCAATGATTACTCATTTAGAATATATACAGCTTATTTATTTCTGATTCAGTGTAGAATTAATGTTTATTTTTGTATTTGACAGAGCTTTTTTCCCCCAGTTTTTCAAGACCATTTCCTCATTTCCCGAATGTAGCACATTCAGGATCTGTACTGGTTGGGTTTTGTGTGACTTTAATAAGCATACTCTCAGTGGGCCATTAAGAAAAATGCTGGCTAATACTGGGTGAAGATGACACATTCTTTCATTTTGGCATTGAAGGACAATTTCTAACCATGACTTCACTCTTACTGTAGTTTTTATCTAATATGCACTTAGATTGTAAGAACATTCTGTGAGAAAGATCTTGCTAAAGAGAGACATGAGAGACATCTGATAGTTCTCTATGAGCTCTTGCAGGGAAGGAAATTAAAGTGGTTTGATATGGTTTGACAAACTGATGTTACCTGTTGCCGGTCTTATTTTCTTCAAGGTGCTTATGAATCACTTGCATGATATATTCCACTATTTTTGCAGGGACTACAGACTAATGTGCAAGGAAAGCAAACCCAGGGAGGAGGCAGGAAAAAAGAAAGAAAAGAAAAATTAAGAAAGCAAGGCAGCCCTGCATCCGTTTTACCATATCAGTGAGTTAAATCCACCTCAGAAAGGTGGAACAAATACAAGGGACAGGTGTCTGTAACTTTCTCCATAATCTTCTCCTGCTTGCTGAGGCTTGTGCTGTACTGAAAAAAGATTATTGAGGCATTCAGGAACAAAATCTCCAACCTGGAGAGGTATAAAATCTTGCAGGAAGAAAGCCCAGGGTGTCAGTGTGGTTGGCAGTGCAGAGACGGTGAGGGATGACAGCTCAGCAGTTTTACAGGCTTTTCCCCGAGAGCATCACACATCAGCCTTTCCCTTCCTGCCTGCTGCCTGCCTCACTAGCCACGACCATCCCAATGTTTTGTCAGGACAGGTAGTTAATACTTGTTGTGTCCTAAGTATCTTCTGTGGGTTTACCAATAGATATCATTACTTCATGCTTCCTGCTTCCAGAGGCTCTTTATGCTCATCCCAAAGTACCTGAAGAAAGTACTGAGGGGGGAAAGGAGCTGCAGAACTTCCTGGCTGGAGGTCATGGAAGGAAACGGCTTGTACGGGATGGAGGGAGAGAAAGATCCCCTCTTTTGGTGGCATCAAGCCATGAGTCTGCCAAGCTGACCTGTATCCTCTGTGATTTGTTCTGTACTGTTGTCTTTGTCACCTCCTTGATGCCTTTGTACAGCTGCCAATGAACACTGTAAAGTCAGGCAGGAAACTGTTTGCCCTTCCAGCATCAGAAGCCAATGACTTACTTTTTCCTGATAGTAAGTGAATAATAATTATTTTTTATCACTATAATAGGTATAGTCGGTTCTCATGTTTTAGTGTCCTTCAGTTTCAAACTTCATCAGTAATCTTAAACATGTTGGTATACATTTCTAGTGATCAAGATTTATAGGCAGTTCCCTTTCCCCTCTCCTGTTCAGTTTTTTAGATCTGGGTGTGCTGAAATGCTCTGTCTCTGATGCAGTTCTGGAGCAGAAGAAAGGGATGAGACAGTACTGTTCAATTAGCAAAAATCTGCTTCACATCACAAGCCTTTTCCTCTCTACCCTACTGCTTTCATGTCATGAGATTTTTCTTCCATCCTGCTTTCCAATTTAGAGAATAACTGGTACCACCACATAATTACTTTTTTATTATTATTATTATTTTTAATCTTATGGAAGTATAGGACTCATAAATAACCTAAAATAAGTATCTTCTTTAAGAAGTTGCCGCACCATTTCTTCCAAGTGGAAGCAAAGCCCAATTGACCTTGCAATGCAAATTCCCTTGATTGGTACCAGATGGAAGAGGGTGCTTATAACTGGGTACAGGGGCAAGAGAGCCTGGCAGCCAGATTCCGGGCCAGCTTTGGGGTCCATTGGCCAGTAGAAGTTGAGTTTCATTTCATATTCTCTACCTGATACAAGCTGCCTCATAAAATTACCTCCAAACTCATATGAGTAGAATATGCTGTATTTTTTTATAGAAAAAGTTAAAAACGTGTCTACTATTGTGGTATAGAGGTTGCTGACACTGCAAATCTGCTAAAGTGTTTTTTTCCCTTGTCCCAAGCCCCCTCCTCAGTCCTTTCTCAGTTTATGCTTTGTTTCTCTCATTCATGGAAGGATCACTGAAAATAGTGTTGCACTTCATTTCTACAGGGCAAGATTGAGCGTGCTTTTCAGTGTAATTTCCCCAGATCAACACTTAAATCAGCCCGAAATCAGGACTAGAATTTTGCATACTTGCATTTGCATACTTGTGTAATGTAAAAAATGACCCCCATGCTGCTGTAAGCCTAATACCAAGGAATGTTATTTTCTGTCTAGGCCAAATATTTATCTGTGTTTTTGACAAGATTGGAAGGGCTCTCTAAATTATGTAAACAGTTTCTCCCCATTAAAGGCTGAAGTACAAGAATTTGAGTCACAAAGGAAATGAGGAGAGACGTACCTATTTTCAGTAAGTAGGATACAATTCCATTCTGATAATTTTAGTAGAATATTGTGTGTAGCTGCTAAAATTTGAACTGGATTCATATTAACAGTGAATGATTACAGTCTGCATTTTTTATTTTGTCATTACATATATTTATATATATTAAGCCTATGTCCAGAATGCTTTGAAAGAATGTTCTGTTAACTGACACAGCTCTGAGGAAGGGTGAAAAGCAGCTTACAGAGTATTGATAAATGTGACAATCACCCTCAAAGCTTGACAACCAATAGTAGCTTTCAGTGTTTAAAGTTATTCTTCCGTAAAGATAGCCTATAATGGATCTCTCAGAATTACAGTTTTAAAAATATATTTTGATGCTTTGCTTTTTTAATATTTGTTAAAACACTTAATGGTAGAAGGCGTAATTTTAAGCTCAAAAGGCAAACCTCTGCATATTTCTACTATGTGATTTTTATGCCTTAAACTCAGTGTAAAATCACATCACTTACTTGTTTTCAGGGCTTTATTCGATGCCCAGTTGTTTAAAAAATGCACAGAAAAAATGCTTCTAAATTGCAGCTTCTAAAGATGCCTAAATAAAGACATATATGCAAATAAGTATTTTGGGGCTTGAAATTTTGCAGTCTGTCAAAATCTAAACATGTAATGGGATGATCTAGAATCTGATGACAATCACCAGATTGCTCAAATGGAGCCGAGGGATTTCCCTTTGAAGAAGATTTCCATTGCTGGTTTTTTTCCTAAATGACAGCGAATTTAAAATTTGTGCAATTCTTCTCAAAACTGATTCTTTGTGCCTTGCTTGGCCCTATCTTTACTGCTGCTACTACTCATGCACTTGTGGGGCCACCTACTGAAATTTAGCATTTAGCATAGAGAAAACGAGAACCTGTCGTCCAAGTTGGGAATAGCCATGGCAGGGGAGTAGCACAGCACTTTTACCTTTCAGATTACACACAAAAGACCAGAGCACACTCCTGGAAAAGCTGCAGCCCATGGCTTGGACAGGGGCACTCAGTGCTGGGTCAGGAACTGGCTGGAGGGCCCAGAGAGTGCTGATGAACGAGGCTGCATCCAGTTGGGATCCAGTCACCAGTGGTGTTCCCCAGGGATCAGTGCTG
>JAWMRA010000001.1:3337681-3380625 GCA_035584735.1 Pseudotriccus pelzelni | reverse complement strand
TGTGCCAGGGGAGGTTTAGGTTGTACGTTAGGAAGAAATTCTTTCCAGAGAGAGTGCTCAGCCATTGGAATGGGCTGCCCAGAGAGGTGATGGAGTCACCATCTCTGGAGGTGTTTAAGAAAAGACTTAAGAAAAGTGCCATGGTCTGGGTGTCAAGGTAGTGTTGAGACAAAGGTTGGACTGGATGATCTCAGAGGTCTTTTCCAGCCTAGCTAATTCTGAGACTCCATGATTCTTCTGTGATTCTGTGACCACACTCTACAGCAGCAGCACCAGACTTTTCTCTGTGGTATGTCGAAAGTCTAACTCCACTGGAGAAAACTGCATAGCAATTCAGTGACTCAGAGGGGAATAAGTGGTGCTGGATGTCTTCAAAAGCTTTAATTGATATGTTTTCAGTGTACTATCTCCTCTGAAATTGTTTTAAAAGTGATTTTTAATATCATGTAGTAGTCTGATACGTATGCTCCTTTGTAAGAACTCACAGAAAAATGCAGCTCTCCACTGAGGAAGGGATTTTGTTCAAATGAAAAAAGATTATGCTAATTCTCTATGCGGTCTACTTCACCCAGCCATTGTGTCAAAGACCCTGTAAAACCCATCCCATAAAATCTCTACAAGAATCCTCACACATATTATTATTCTTGAAGTATCTGCAACAAAGCTTCTAATATGTCAGGGGATACACGTTAAATCCTGAATTTAATTAATCCCAGCCATTATGCACTTCTAACTGTCAGTTTTTAGTGTATTCATGTTCTGACTTCAGATGTGAATACTGTGTTCGTTTTACATTGATCCATTTGCATTTGTGTGTGTAGGCAGTCACTGTTGAATACGTTTTAGTTCCTTCTCCAGCCTCCATTTGATTGCCAGTGAATGGCAATATTCCCTTTCAGCATATTTTCACCTCATGATAGTTCATGTGGCTTTGTGAAAATGGGCCTTGTGAGATGAACATAATTTTAATTCTTTGTCCTAATTGTGCATCTGGCTAAGAAAAATAACATCCTCCAGTTACTTTACGTAAATTCGCCATTGGGAATAAAAACAGTCTCTAGAGATCTGTCAACTGGCTGATCCTAAAGTGCATGAGAATAGAAAAGCTTCCTTAATTTCCCTCCATCCAAGAGTGGGCTAATAAAGAGACGTCAGAACAGACCTGAGGGATTAACAGGACCATTCAGTTTGGTCATGCTAAAATGTTGTTTGGACGCACAAATTAAATTTGTGTGTCTTTTTAGCAGTTTGTTGGTCAGGGGAAGATAGGACAGAGAAAAGTTGTAAAGGGATCTTCTGGAAGGAGTAAATGCCTTTACGCTGAAAAGCAACATCACTGGATTTCTTCAGGGGTGAGTGTCTTTCTGGAAAACGTATTAGCCAGACACTGATTACGCTTTAATTACATGCTCTTTGGAAATGGGAGATCAAATTGGATGATCAAGTGAATCTTCCTAAGATGCCTGAAAGTGAAATTTTAATGAGTAACTATTATAAACAGTAGGATTAATTTTGATTATATTTTTATTTTTCGTTCTTCTTTAAGCTGAAACAAAAAACCAGAAAAGCTCTGAGGAAAAACAAAGTGAGCCCCTCACATTTTATGTACAGATAAAGACAAAGGTATTTGCTGCATTGGTGTCACACAAGATATTGCACCTGATAGAACAAACAGGGTATATTTTTCTTTCTAATACATCACTACTTTCAGTATATTTTTTCCTCAGCTGTGCCAAGTATCACTTCATCTTCCTGGTCAGATGTTTTCCATCCTGTTCTAAACCACAGTGCCAGTTTTTCTGATAACATAAAGTTATTGATTTTTTGATGTTTGAGATATCATTAGCAAAGTAATTGATAAGGGTGGTAATAGTTGAAGAAGTGCCTATTCTGTTAGGAGCCCCAGAAAAATGCAACACAGCTGCTTGAAGGGAACCTGTTTCATGATTCATGATTCAAAGTACATCGATGTCTGGGCATGTGGAATGTGAGGATTTAGAAATATATTTATCTGTTTGGGTTTGTTTTAAAAGGAGATAGTAAGCTAAGAGAATTGTCACAGAAGGTTTGTAGCTGTGCCACGCTGCTTTGATAACTGGTGAAAACTTTCCCTGCTGAAAATATTTAGTGCCCAACTGGACCTTTAAGGGTGACTCTCCTTTTATGTGCTCCTTAATATTGCATATTACAATAACCCCTACTGGCGGAAGATCAGTATCTCCAAAGGCTTATCATGTTATTAAAGTGGCACAAGGTGGCATAAAATCAGCTTCATTTGGTAAAAAGGCAGAAAAAAATGGCTTGCTCAGAGACATCTGTGAGTTCTGCCATAACCAGTGATCTGAGTATTTATCCTGGAATGTCTGTGCCTGCAACTGGGGCGAATTCTCATTCCTCAGTCTTCTAAATATTAGTGACAAATTTACTGGTAGCCTAAAATTTGGTTGGTTTGAGAGAGCATTTCTGGTTTTGATGGGTGTTGTGGAGCCTTATTTTCTTCAGCTGTCAAATAATGGCATTAATCAAGTTCAAGTCACAGAAATATTCAGCACTCCTAGTGTGCACAACTTAAAAAATTAATATAAACCAGCCACGATTAAGATAGGAAATTGGAAGAAAGTAAAGAAACCCAAAGAGTCCTGCTTCAGGCTGTTTGCCTGTTTAGACAAGTGTGTTATGGATTTGGGAGGATGAGTTTGCTGTAGTTTTTAAGCAGTACCACATTCTATGCTTTCAAAATAACGTATTCTCTAATAGCACAGTATTTGCTGTATTTGTATTGATTTTGAACGTTTCTCCAATATTATTTCTTTTCCTAATATCAAGTCCTCAGCTTTAATGGGATCATCTCTGCTGTCAGAGACAGTGTTTTGCAAAAACCTCCAAATGGCCTTTCTTCCTCAGAAGAGCTGAAAGCAAAGAGACTGAAATAAAATACAGAGGTACTGCTTTAAAAAGCAACCAAGAAAAATCCCTCTCAGTTTTCAGCCAATTAGTGATTCTGGTGGGTTTGCTTTCTTGAAAACATTTGAAAATGGTAG
Organism: Pseudotriccus pelzelni; assembly: GCA_035584735.1. Classification (NCBI taxonomy): domain Eukaryota; kingdom Metazoa; phylum Chordata; class Aves; order Passeriformes; family Tyrannidae; genus Pseudotriccus; species Pseudotriccus pelzelni. Next base: position 3,377,584 of record JAWMRA010000001.1, on the reverse strand, counting down.
TGCTTAAAGCAGCACAGATGACTGTTTTGCATGACCTCCTGTCTTCACCTTCCTGAATACTGCATGTAGTTTAGATTGTGTTTGCAAGGTAAAGTTAAGAAAGAGCTGAAATACAACCGGATGATGGATGTGCTAAATTATAAGAAGCGGTTTGCACATATTGTTTCCTTAGAGATCTTAATAAGTGAAATGCACTCCCTGCTATGGGACTGAAATGCTGGCAGCATGGCAACAGGAGGAAAACAGCCCAGGGAGGAGACAGGTCAGTGGTAAAAATTATCAAGGCCCTGAAGGCATCTACCTGGGGGCATCGGTTTGCCAGACCAGCCCCACCTGGAGGCTCCATATTTGCAGCATTAAAAGCTAATTGATATTCCAATGGTTCACACTAACCAGACCACAGCCTGCTGTGCTAATTAAAATGAAATCATGACTTCAAGGTGCTTGCAGTCTACAGAAATGAAGCAGGTGAATGATGGGTAAGTTGCCATTGACTGTCCCACTTTGACTGAAAAGAGGTGCAGAGAAGACCCTTTCTTCTCCTGACACAGGTTAGTGCCATCTGTATCTTACCAGAAAGTCCTGATTGATTTCTTTTTTTTTAACCTCTCCACATTAGAGACTTAATTTTTGTAAAAACAGAAGTATTTTTGTTGTTCGTTTTGAACGATGCTGCAGTTACACTTGCTCAGCCCACCTTAAAGCAGCTGTGATTTGGCAGTGACAAGCGTGTCTGTTTTCTTCTGGGCAAGTGTGCAGACCTCCTGTTCCCCAGCTGAGGGGTAATACTGGAAGCAGTGCAAGGCATCAGAATGTTTCTGCACTGCTTGCATGCGTTGGGTTTTTTGGTTCAGCTCTCGGGATTCTGGGCCTGCTCCCAGTCGTCGATCTTTCAGGTAGCAGAAGTATGTGGCTACCTCAGCATTACCTTGTTATCATGGTCAGTTATCAGCATGAATCAATCTCTGAAACATCACTGCACATAGTGTTAATTATGAAATAGGAGAGGGTTTTATTAAAAAAGTAAAATTTATGTTCAGCCATGGTTCTATAAATGTCTTCATGAATGAATTCAACATGAATAGCTTTTTCTGCTCAACAGGATCAGTTTTAAAATCGTGTGTGCGTCATCGGTTTCAAATATTCCTTTTGTCCCAGTGTTTGAAATAAATACTTTATAGTTCAAGTAATGTGAAAGTTTGGGGCATTTTTCAGAGAACAGTGAGATATCTGAAGACAGCTGGTGCAAACTGAGGCAGATGAAGGAACACTATCTGCTGTTCCACTGTTCAGGCTTTTTATGCATTGGAGAGGAAGCTCAAGTTTAGGTCATGTTAAATAGTAATTTCTTTGCTGCCAACTTCCTCTAAAGTTCTAGCCATGGAGGGGTCACATCTTCTGGTGCAGCTCTAGTGAAGTCAAGAGGTGTCTATTTTGTACCAGCTGCACACCAGAGCTGTAGGAGTTCGGTTACATTTCACTGATTCTTCACTTTTTCGTCCTCAGAGTGAGAGATATTTGTTACCATTTAAGTCATATACTGCAGTGATGGGTGGCTTAAAACACGATTTAGGTATCATCTGTCATTCAGAACAGAGTAAAGGCTGCACAGATGACTTGGGCTTAGGAGTAACTCACCCATTGTATTCAGAATGGCAAGGGTAAATCTGTCACTGTCTAATTGCTTCCTCTATATATGCCAGGATTTTTCAGACTTTGTATCTCATAGCACGTCCCCGCTTCCATAAATAGAAATAATTTGCTTAAGCGCTTTCTTGCTGGATACTTTATTATTCAGCTCACTGTCTGTGTTGGTTTTCAGGAGGTCCTAATCAGACAGATCAGTCTCTCTCTCGATCGCCTTTTTACTATTCCATATTTGTACTTGTGTTACATGGGTTTTGTTTGGCTGGTTTTTGGTGTTTGTTTTTTTTTTACCTCCCCCAAGACTCTAGCAATATTTTCTGGTTAAGGCTTTAATTCTTTAATTTTCAGGATTTCTCAAATGTTATTTCTCTGAAAAAGAAAGACAAATTGCTATGTCAAATGTAGTGTGATGCAGCAGCGATGAGCACAGCCACTGGAAAACAGTGTCTCTGCTCCAAAATGTGGAGTAAAAGGAGAGGGTTGGGCTCACTTTTGAGGAATAGAGGTTATAATTCTGTTGTAACTTTTCAGAGCCAGTGTTAAGAAAAACTCAGAATGATACTCTGAGTGGATTGAGAGGTGCATCCCATCTCCTTGTTATCCCATGCTGATCTTGTTCCTGTTGTAACTATGAAAATCAGTGTAAAGTTAAGCAAGAATAAAAATTATGAGACAATTCTTTCAAACAGTGTTAGTGTCTAGGACAGGAAAACTAGGAGGCTGGTGAAATGGTAGATGTGGAGCTCAGAGACATCACTTCTTGGTGGACTTGGCAGTGCTGCATTAATGATTAATGAGCTCGATGATTTTAGAGGTCTTTTCCAACCTTAGTGATTCCACGATTCTGTAGTTCAGAGTGTGAACCTCAAGTGGATCATACTTCAGGCTGTAGAGTGTGCTCAACAGGGAGACAGCTAGAAAATGCTTGTATAGTACACAAAGAAACAATAATCAAACTGAATGAAGGGGGGTGGGAGGAGAGGGAAAAAAAAGGGATGGAGAACTTGTAAGAGGCAGAAGGAGGAAGGAGATAGAATGGTGGTTTTCAGTCAAACTGCCCACTTTGCTGGCCAAAGAAAAAAAATGTTGGGACATCTCGTTTTCACCTGTAACTTGTGGAATTCATACATGAAAAAGTAACACGGCTATGCTAAATGTCTGTGGCAAAAATCCTTTATTTAGACTATCTGCAGGCCCCCACGTGCTGACAGTGGAAGTTCAAGGTATTCATTCAGCCACTAAAGAGAATTGCTTTGTGATGTGGTTTTGTGCTACAGTTGATTACTAACAGTCTACTGCTGTCCACAGGGAACTGAGCACACACACAGGCTGTGGGAACAGCAACCACCAGCTGTGTGGTCAGACTGATCGATAGTCTCTTCGTGGTTCTTTGTACTTGTCTGTCTGTAGCTGCTCTTGTTTTTTCCTCCTCTCTTTCATAGGCTGTGAGTGTTTTGTAATCAGTTCTGTGTGATGAAGATCTAGTTTATGTTTGGGACTGGTATTTGCTTATCCATGCTGCAAATATTTGTGTCTGCCAGGGTAACAGAATGAAAATGGCAATCGTAAGAATAATAATAATATGCATAGGTCTAGAGAGGGATCATATGTATCAAATCTGTCTGGGATTGCCTCTTGCTTTTATGCTGTATGTATGACTAGGTCCATCTGTTCAAAATGCAGCTATTTTGTAGTGCTGTACTCTTTTTTAAACCAAGGACCAAGCTGATAACTTTCAAACTGCTACTTCATAATAAGGTGTCACATTATCCTCCTCCAGCTATTTCACACCTCTAGCTATTCCCTTCAGGCAGATTCTAAAATGAATTTAGTGTGTGGGGTCACAAAGATTATGCACAGTAAAGAAGCAATGAAAAATGTTTGAAGGAATGTTAACCAGCACTTTACACCTTTATTCCCTGAGGGAGAGGAGTGATCACATACAGTATACATTAATACCAAATCAACACAAATCATTCGTAACGGCCTGGGCATCATGTCGAGAAGAAGAATGGGAAATACATAACATACATGAAATTACAATAAACCACCATAATGTGGACAAAACTGAATCTATTAACCAAGGCAGTAATTTTTCACATACTCCAGTGAGCTGTTCCTCCGCTCCTCACTCAGAGATAAATGTCAAACCCTAGAAAGCTGTTGTGTGCTCAGCTTGCCTTAGGTAAGCTTGTCTCTCCCAATATAAGCACGAGCTTTTGATGATGCACAACTCCAGAACTGCACACAATTCCAGTTGGTTGCCTGTTATCAAAATGACTGAGGTGATAGCATAAGTCAATCCATCTCTTAGAGTCACATGCATTAAAGAATCCTGATTTTCAGAGTGTACTCATTTAGGGCTTGTTATAAGATGTTGCAAGATTTTCTGTAATCCTAAAAATAGTGTCTAGACCATCTCTGAGAACCCCCAAGTCCTTCTCCACGGGGCTGATCTCAATGAGTTCATCTCTCAGTGTGTGAATCATGTCCAGGATTGCCCTGACCCAGATGCAGCACCTTTTTTTATGTTGGAGATCAGAAATTTTGTCTCTCGCCTAATCCTAAAGCCATTTCAGCTGTGTATTTAGGAGGGAATGGAGGCTTTCAAAATTCATCCTATTCCTACAGAAATTGCATTCCGAGTATTTAATTGTATTTTTTGGTCAGAATTGAAATATGCTTAGAAAAGGAATATGCAAGTTTAAGAAAATCTGGCTATTTGTAAGCAAACAACCAGAACAAAACAGCACCCCACCAAAAAATCCCAATCCACACACACACAAAAACCCCCCAACACACAAACAATCAAACAAACAAAAGAGAAACCAAACCAGAAACCCCAACCCAAACATACTAAGAAAAAAACACAGAAAACACTCCTGAAAAACTCACTTTCACGTTTTCAGACCATCTGCAATGAGTTTGTCCGTCAGGAGAATTCCTTTATTATTCCTGGGGAACCGTTGTAGTCTTACAGTCATAAAATTAAGCTTGGGTTTTTTTAACTGATCTGGTTGCAACAGTCTTGTAAATCTTATAAGATGGTATTGGAAGCCTCATTCATTAGTCAAAATAGCAGAGTGGATTTTGTTTATTTAGCTATTAGGCTCAGGTTCATTTGTTTGGAAAGCTTGAGCACACATGGAGAAAAACTGTCAAACAGCATGTGAGGATTTGGCCAACTGACTGCCGTTGACTTCAGTAGGATTCATGCAGCCAAAGCCACAAATCCCACTTTAAATATATACTGGGGAGAGATTAGGCTTGATCTGACCAGTGAACCTGAAACCACAGAAATGTCAAGTCTTTGAGAAGTTTTGGGGTAATACACTTTCTTGCAAGAAATAAGACAAAGGTATGATGTTGATGCAGACTGTTTCCTTTTGACAAAAATCTCTTTTTAGTGTTCTCTTTGCTGTATCATTTAAAGCTTCCATTCCGTGAGGCTGGTGGCTAAGTGGGCTTTTCTAATCTCCTTTTCACAGCTGTCATGCACAAATAGATACACAACTCTGTCTTGTGTTTGTGCTGCTGACAGGCTGCAGCTACACTGCAGATCACAGCGGGCATTACAAGGAAGCAGCGTGTTCATAGCTATATCTTACATCTTTAGGAAAAGGATTATGCAAGCCCTTAACTTCAATTATACTGCTTTCTGTATACATCAGAGTTTTGCTAGAGTCAGCAAGGAAACTAGAAGATGGAAGCATTTAGTATGGGGGGAAAAAAATGTGAGATTCTGTCTCTTTCCAGACCCACTGGTCTGCTTGACCTATCCTTTCCACTCCTGTATATAAATACCAAAGCAAAATATGCTGTTTAATGGGGAAAATAATCCAGGTAATTAAATTTTTTAGATGGGAAACTTTCAGGCAAGATGTAAGACATTGAAGATATCTTTAAGGCCGTTTGAATATTTATTTCTGCAGTCTTTATGCTGGTATCTAAATTCCTCCAGATCTTCTTTCATTGACCAAGGATTAGCTACTTTTAGTGCTGCCTCCATTGCAGAGCACTCAAAATAGATCTTGTTTATTTTTCTGCAGGTCTAAGTCCCCTAACAGAAGTGTTACAGCCATTGTGAGAGAATAGTTACAGCTCTTCAGTAGCTTGTGCTTTGATGAGATTCTGCAAAGTTCCCCTCTAGGGATAGCAAGTCACTGTGGGTCTCTGTGTGAGCACACCTGAAACTTGACTTTATTCAGGCAAGGAGCAAAGAATTGAGATGGTTGGATCGTTTTTCTGTGAAGTGCTGCTTGCTGGACACAGTCTAAACAGAAAAAGGACCAAGTTAACTTAAAAACTGTGTTTTCAAACAGTGTGAGAAACTGAGACATGGTGGACTGTTGCCACCCTCTTCACCTTGAATGGAAGGAACCTCAGCAAGGAACCTCTCGGCATGCTTCATCATAAGGAAAATGTGGAATATGACTTAAAAAATGCACCAGCAGCTGTTACAGAATTTTTACAGTGGACTTTTACTGAACAAATTAATACAAAATCCGAGACCTATCCAATAAAGCATAACACTCTGTACATTCAGTGTAGCGAACAAGCCCTTCATTCTAAATGTACAAACACTGTCTGGTGTCACAAATGTTCTCAGCATACACCCAGACTTTATAACACTCAATTCTATCATCTTGCATTTGCCAGCACGTCAATGCTTATGGTTGCTTCCTCATATAATTACTTTGGAATCATCTGTATGAATAAATGGTGTCTGGAATAACAGTCACATATAGAATTCTGGAAGGAGAACACCACTGCCAGTTAAAGTTCGTAGTGTAATGCATTATACTTGGTAAAGAATTTAATTCAAAGAAGCGATAGTGAAGCAAAAGAATTTTTGATTACTAATGAATAATGTGCTTAGGCTGCGTTTGACTTTCAAGTGTATGCCCAAGACACCATTTTAAGATTACATTCCAAAGCGCATTTGCATTCCAAGTGAAAGCCCTTTAGTTACACCGACTGTGTTCTGAACTGTAATGTACATCTGGGTGTACTTGGAAGGCTACGCTCACTGGAACTTGCCTCATTTGACTGCTGCAGTGACTGGACTGTGCCTTTTATCCCTGCCCAGTGAAACACTTCTGCAGTTCCCTCAGAACTGCAGTTACTGGGAAGACTGTCTTTGTTTAAAGTTACTGGCAAGCAGGCATAGGTTCTGTCCAGGAGCTGGAAGAATGGACTTTATTTCAGAACCAGCAGTAGTCACCCATTCCTGGCCGATCTTCAGGAAATCATTTCACCACAGAGACTGGTTGAGGTTTTTATTGGAAGTAATAAGAGTTCCAGACTTTTGGCCTCCTCGACAATGTTTGTTTTTCTCTCAGGCTTAACACCAACTATTACTAGACACTAAGACACAGTTTGTCTTATGCCATTAATAATTAAAACAGAGGATAAACAGACTAAGCATCTGTCATGAAACATTTATTAGGATTATTTCTTTGGCTCCCTCACTAAGAAAATCCCGTCTGTGGATTTTTGAGTTGTCTTAATTTATTAGAAAATATTATGGTGCAGGAAAGAAGTAGTGGTGCTGTCCTGCCAGCAGAGCTGATGAGAAGAACAGTGTGAAGGCAAGGGGTGAGGTCTTTGTGGTCACTGATGGGGTTACCCTCATCTTACCAAGTGGGTCTCAATTCAGAATAGTAATTTTATAGTTTTTGGTTTATTTTCTTTTTTTTTTCTTTTTTTCTTTTAATACCTTTGGGACATTTCTTCTGCAAAAGGAAACATATCCTTACTTTTCTGTGCAACAGCATAGATTTAGGGTAAATTAGGTTAACAGGGTTTTAAAATGAAAGTTTTATAACCTTGATATTTCTGTTACTGACATGTTATGCAAAACAGTACCCCATAACAGCATTAAAAAGGAGAGTTAAGAATGTATAGATTCAGAAATGCTACACTTTGAACTGTTCTGTTTATTTTAGTCACTAGCATATGCTTCCAACCTTAGTTTTTCGTACAACTGCTTCTAAGTTTGATGCTGAATAATCTATTTGTTGCAACTGGCTTTTGAATCGGGCCTATCAGGGGATTTCTTAAAAGATATGTCCCAGTTTGCTTTTGTTTTCTGTTTCAAAAACTGTCTTACACATCCCCCAATCCTCTCTGTGCATTAACTGTAGAATGAGAGCATTCCACCCCTCTAAACCTTTGCTTTCATGAAACTGAAACACAGCTTTTCCCTGCAGAGCTGACAGGTGCTTTTAGTGACTTAAAAGGATCATATCATTCATAAGAGTTCAGAGGGATTTGATGCTTTCCTGAATGCCACCCCTGGAAGATCACTGTTTGGATTGTGTTTCTGATGCACATTTTTTGTTCCACTGCTTGAATTGTAATTTAGTTCCTTTCTAAACCTTCGCCCTATGAAAGCCATGAATTCCCTGATAGTTGTGAAGCCTGATTTTTTCCAGATCACACACTACTCTCCCTCGATGTGTACGCCCATGCCTGTGATCAAAACATGAATCTTTGGCTTAAATAGCAGTCCTGGAAGCTCTGGGACTCTTATTTAGCAGAGGAGGTAAAAGGTTTAGTGCAGCTTTAATGATCCTTCATCAATCCTCATTTGGTAAATATTCAGGAGACATTCTTTTTTTGATGGTTGAACGGCTCTAGAACAAACATCTGGTTCAAACAAATCTTCCAGTTTTCACTTTGTCATGAGTTCACAATCGATTAGAGACAGGCTTTTACCCTTTTCAATCCCCAGTGTCCTTTTCGGGTTTAACTTCATTATCAAAGAGCCTTTTTTTTTTTTCCTCTGTAAAATCTTTTAGAGTGACTATATGATGAGATGAAAATGAGTATTGATGTGATTAAAGATGTCAATAAGCTTTAACACAATTTCGTCAGAAGTGAAAGGCACTCGTAATAAACTCTAAAGAAATATTGTGTCTTACTTATACTTTGCCCTGCATAGACCATTTGTATGGCAAGCTTAAAGGATTTTTCTTTCCCGTAAAGACAAGAATGAGCTCAGATGTGGTTTCCTCTTTCACTTTCTTTTTTCCCCATAATATCCTAGTGTTTAGGTTTCTTTCCTGCATAGGAGATATTTGATTTTGCTATAATTTCAATTGCAACTTTTCTGAGCTTGAAGCCTCCTCTCTTCGCATAAAAGACCTTTGCTCATCGTTTTTGTTGGCACTGAGCTCTCCCCTGCACTTTACTGGTACCTGCAGCCAGTCTGTGGAGTCTCCCAAGTTCTGTGGCTCTGACTTCCTTCAGGTTCACTCCTTAGGAAATTTGGGCAGGTGCCACAGAAAGCAGTAAAGCCAATCCTAGGAGTTTCTGTTGTCATCGTGAGCATATGGCCGTATAAAACACAGGCAGCATGGGTGTGAGCAGTGGCAAAACCCAGGTGCCTTCAGCTAAAAGGAAACTCAATTTATCATGCAGAGGAGAGGAGTAGAAATACAGACTGGGATTAATTAGTGGACATTGAACAGACTAGGATCTGCCAAAAGCAGATCTGCCAAAAAGTCTGTACCTTGGCTTCACTGAACAACCGTTCACGTGGAAAACAGAGATTCTCAAGGTTTCTGTCTAGATATGTATTTAGCTCTCCTTTTTGCAGCAAAGTTTTGCATCTAAAAGTAACAATTAAAAGTTCATGGAAAATGCTAAGAAATCCTGAATATCCTGTTTTCCAAAAACGTATCCAGCTGTAGATGCGTAAGTGAAAAATCATGAGGAAAGAAGTTCATCCGAGTGATTCATCATCTGTCACTCATTTAAAACAGCTCAAGACCAGCATGAATTCAGTAACTCAGGAAGATTTACTTCTCATTGCTCACCTTAACTTTGATTTCAAAACTTATGTTTTCTGAGGACAGAAACTCTCTGATTTCTCATCAGTATTTAAACCTACTGTGCTATAATGAAGTTTCCTTTAACCATAAGACTCAGATAGGATCAACAAACAGCCACAGTGGTTGAGAATACTGAGTATAGGTTACTGTGAAAAAATGTAGGGTAACCTATGTATGTCAGTGAGTTTCTTTAGTGGTTTTTAAGTGAAGCTCTAATTCTACCCGGAAGAGGCTCCAGTGTGTCTTTGGGTCTGCATGTACAGTTAATAGGATACAGTCAAGTCAAGGTTAAAAAGACAAAAAAATTTTTACTCTCCTATTTTATGTGAAGCAGTTTGAGCAGCTTTGTGAGATATTATACTTTAGTCAGAATAAATAAATTAATATAACATCCTCTTCTGTCTAGGCAGGTAGACAACATCAAAAGCATAAATAAGATCATATATCAGCACGAATTAGCTTATTCACCTTCAGTTTCAATAGCAATGGTCAGATTCAACACATACATGAACACACACTCCCCAAAAATAATACTGATGTGTGATGATTTTGTTCCTGTCCCTGGAAGGCAGGAACGTTTCATGGGTACAACAATTCAAGAGAAATGACTGCATTTTAAAGAAAATATTTCTCTGATTGTTTCAATAAATAGCTGTGGTGTATTCAAATGTGATGTATGAATATATGAATAATGCAAATGAGGCTTAAAACTTCAAAAACTTGACCATTTCCATAGAAGCTGGACATGAGAGTCAGCCCTGTTTACTTGCATTTGCACCAGCAAAGAGATGGGCAGTTATTCTCAGGCAGTTACTTCTGTATTGAAGACGTGATTGAAAAATTAATTTCTTTAGGATTCTAAATGTGGTGAAAGTTCAGGGCTAGCTGGTTTGAATGTTGATAAGAGAAAGCTTTTCCAGCTTAGAGTCTGACCCAAGACATACGGAGTTTGGGAGTGGATTTTTAAAATTGATGTGGTCAGCTTTGTATTCGTTCCTTTGTGAGATATTAGAACACCTAAATACCCTGCAGTTTTCGGTGATGTTGTAGTGAAAGAAAACGAAATGCACTGAACTGGCATCAAAGTACTGTGTGTTACAGAAGTAGGAAGATAAAACCTTGCTGTTAAATGTTTGCGTTTTTTGCTTACTTGCTTTTCTCCTCGTTTTTCCTCTAAGTCATAGCATTTATCATAACTTCAGGGGAGGGTACTGCTGAAAAGCCCAGTATTTGAACACCAGGAGAGATCACATGCCATGGAATCATTCCTCCCACACATTTTATCATGATTTCATGTTGCACTGAACAGATAAAGGAGGATCTGTTTGCAGCTTCATCTGTTGCCTTTTCTAACAAACCTAATTCAGCTGGTGCAGAGGATAGACAGCAGGGTAGCAGTAGGCAAGCCTGAGCCTAAGGAATGCAGAACATGAGCTGCTATTTTAGAAGGAACAAAATGTCTGGTTTGACCAGACATCATAGTCTGACTTTGGTAGAGCAATCGTTTGCTGAAGGTTTGGTGTTTCAAGCTTGTTCCTTTAAAAAAACAAGGCAAGACCTTTGTTCATCTCAAACTTCTTAGCTGCAACGAAAAGCCCTTCAGGGCACAATGATGTTAAAGCTTCATCAGTGTTATCTGACAAGCACTGTCTTTATGGGAACCAAGTGCCCTATGTTTCAGAGTAATGTTTTATATGGGCAGTGGTTGAGCTCTAGCTCATTTCTCCAGTCTCCAGTCAGTGGCTGTAAATGGATTGTAGCTGTCTTAAATTCATCATTATTCTCGTGTCCTGATGCAAATAAAGCCCTGTAAGGACTGTGATCCCTCTGTAGGTGCCCTGCTATTGGCTTTTTTTTTTTTACTGGAAGTGCCAATATACTGAAAACAATGAGGAAACCATCTTCATAACTTGCTCTCCGGATGCCACCCCTTCTGATGACAAATGAAGCTGATCAGATCTGAATGATGGTGTAAATGCAGATTGCTACTGCTGTATTTTACAGATGCATTTTGATTACGTCTCAAGCAAAATTCAGTCAGGCTAAAATCATACAGAACACAGAAAGTGTTACTCACAGACACAGTATGTCACATTTCTTTTACCAAAAAAAGGCTCTAACTTATCAAAAGTTCAAGAGAATCTTGGGCTTAGATTTTGGAGGGAATAACAGAAATCATATCCTCTACAAGGCTGACTTTTCGCCATAAAATGTCAATTGTTTGAAGCTGCTCACAAGCTGTAGCCTGAGAATACGTCCTGAGGGTGTGAATTAATAAACAGATGGTACAAGTACCTCTCTGCAAACTGAGGGATACGTTCCAGTGTCCCCATTTAATTCACTTGGGTTTGTCACTGACTTCATAAAGAGCAGGACTTAGTTCTGGCTGTTACTACTCCAGGAAAAGTTTACCTAAACTGTTAAGATTTTATTTTGGCTAATTTTTTTTTGCTACTTTTACAAACAAATTCTTTTTCTTTTTTAAACAGCAGACTCTATCAACATTTAAGAAGGCAGGACTTGGCTTTGTTTAATGTAAAGTTAATTTTGACTGTTGCCAATTTGTAGTGGAACTGCTTACATTTCAGTCTTTGATAGAAAAATAATCAAATGTAAATTATTGAGATTAATTTCTATTTTGTTTGGTAGTTGTAGACAGTGGATTATAGAGGTTTACACTTCTTAAATATCTAGTTTGTCCAGCTGATAATTTGAATTCTTTGCAGACCATAAAGGAATTGACAAGAGCAACACAAGTATGAAATTTTTAAATTAAAATTTGTTGCATGCTTGTGCATATCACTGAATTACTCATAGGAAAGAAAGTATAAAAGTGTCAGGAAAAAAAAAAAGCCTGGAATTTTTATTTTATTTAATTAAAGCAAATGCACACAAGGAATTAAGATATCACTGCAGACATAATTAATACCTGGCTCTACCTATTTAATTACTATTTGTGGTGCCACAACCTGTGACACTGTCTGCTGTCGCTTTGAAATGATCTCTGCTTTGCCCTAAAGAGATTGCAGAAAAAAAAGACTCCAGGCCAATTTAGTGTATAAGATAAGATAAGGAGAGCAGGTCCTTTAATCTCAGGCTCGAGGCCCGGGGAACACACGTGATGTGTGCCCCTAGACAGGGGCTCTATGATTTTATAACAAGGTCCATCCAATCCCTGGTCTGTCCAGCCCGAGTTCTGCCCCCGAGGTGCCCCTTCGGGAATTGGGTTTGGGGTCTTTGGGACTCCTTTTACCTCATCTTCATCAGCACGTACAGTCCTTGGAGCTCCTCCAAAGTTCTGGGCTTGAAGGTCACTGTGTCTGTGTGACATCTCCTGGTCCAGGCTTTTCTACAGTCCTACCTTGAAAAGAGAACTAAACAGGCTAAGGGAGTTTAGAGGGATTGATATGGAATGGGGTGTAACTACTGTGTTAGGGGTGAGGGATATAACACAGCTACATTAAAGTCTGCATTTGCTACACAACTACTTCTAAAATCTGCAAAAGTTAAAAAACTAAAAAGCTCTGAGGCATCATCTGAAACAAAAATCTTTCTTGTCTCCAAAAGTATAAAAATTATATTTCTATATTTCAGAGCCCTGACCACTGTGTGTGAAGTCAGTTGCATCCAAAAGGTCTTTCCTTCACCTTCATCAAATAGATATTAAAAATTATTTCTGGTTTTGGTATATTTTAATCCTTACAGCAGTTGCAGTCAGAACCTGCTTCCTAGTGGTATATTTTTTTAGCTAATTGGCAAGTATTTTAGATCGTGTCGGGCCAATTTGCTTGACTGAGAGCAGCATTTATGCTGTCAGGGTGTTACACGTAATATACCTTCTCCAGATAAATATAGACATATCTGTTAGCTGTACATTCTGCATAGTTTGTCTCTGGGAAAGCTTAAATCACAGCCCAAACTGTTAGACAGCCTTCCGTTGTGCAAGTGGATATTGCTTCCAGTAAAGCAAAAGCCTCCAGCCTCTGTGTATTGCTGCAGGAAAGGGGAGGGAATCCCATCACATTTAGGGAATGGCTCTCTGTACCTCCTTTGTAAAGCAGAGAAATGTAGAAATACACTGGAATATGTCTCAGTGTGTTTTTCCAGTGTCTTGAATGTTAGAACTGAATAGCTTCTAATGGATGCAAATTAATTCCTTGTTAAAAGGAAGATTTCAAATCCAATAACAATAACTTCAGTGGAAATGAAGGAGTGGTTTGCTTCCTTGAACCTCTGGGGGAATTCGACCAAATTAATTTTCTTAAGCAACATCATAAATCCAAAGAAAGGAAAAAACCACATTTAGATAAATGAAAGCCTGTCAGAGGCCACAGTGCTAGTGTTGAATTGGACAATTAATTATGTATTTTGTGCGCATCGTAAATAGTGAGCAGCTTAAAGGATGATGGCTCAATAATACAGCAAGAAAGAAGTCAGACAGAGGGAATCTTTTATCCACCCTTTTCCTCTGGGAGCCATGCTTCACCCAGTGCCATGGTAATGATGTGATGAAAGGATCAGAGCACCCAAACCAACTGCCCCCTGTGACAGCCGCAGCTTTGTACCATCAGGAAAGTCAAATAACTGGCTGTGGTCAAACAGAGAAATTCAGGGGTAGCTCTTTAAGCTTGTTGTCTCATTATGCACAGCTTTGTGCATGAGCTGGCTGTCCCCTAACATCAGCAGGACAAAGCAGGAACACTTTGATCTCCTGATATCAAAGACAGACGATTCATGCTGCTCTTGTCCACAGTATTTAAGTATGCAAAGCTGAGAACTCACTTGGTAAGCAGAGCCTTTCTCATATATGTGTCTGCCAAAAAGGGCCTGAAACAGCTACGGGGCTGACTACACCTTCTGCTTTTTCCTCTGCATTTCTGTAGGTTGATGGTTTCCTTTTCCCTTTACTCAGTCGAAGACTTCATTTAGGTGTTGTTCTCCAGAGGATGTCTCCTCTGTCCTTTGAATGCAGCCTGCATAGATCTGAGGTAGGCTCAAAAAACAGCTCCAGTACTGATTCTACTGCAATTGGAAGCTTTCAGTGCTCGGTGCAGGCTGCTCAGTCTTTCTCTGAGGGGCTCTGTTAACGTGCAGGTGTCCCAGCTAAGCTCTGCACTGCACTGGCTAATTTACAGTCAAATTTAAAATTGACCTGGGTATGTGAACTTCAATTGCACTTCTGGTTGTGGAATAGAAATACCTAAGGGCTGCAGTGTGGTACCGAGTGGCTGAGCCAGTGCATCTTCAGGTCCTCTTTTTGACAGCTGTAGCCATGGGTTTGGACAGCCTTCCTCCACAAACTAAAGTTTTCTTCATTTTAATATAGAAACAAAATATATGGTTGAAAAGTCTTAACTACTATAAACAGAGTTTGCTGTTCCTGGATGGTAAGTCAAGCCAGTCTGAGCTCATTAACATCCTCTGACTCCCTACAAAATAACTCTTGAAAGCACAATCGTGTTTTAATAACCCTTTTTCTGTTGCACTTCTGGTTTGTTTTTTTTTTCTGGACAAAATCTGGCCTGGTGTGTCTTCAGAAAAGAAAACAGAGCTAAAGTTTGAGCTTTGTTCTTTAATGGGAAGGAGATTTGTTAAGTTTCAGCTCTCTTTTACTTTGTGCTTGGTTTTATCTTATAATGCTGCAAACCAGAAGATGTGCAGGGCGGACTTCCCAATAATCACAACCTTCTCTACTTTCCTAAATGCTTATAAGGAAGTTTTCACCCTTGAGCATCAGTTCAGCTGAAAAGGAGAGCAGCAAATTTCTTAAGGCTAAGGTAAATATTTGAGGAAATGGATGTGGCTTTGAGTTTGGACAAAAGCAGAAGTTAATAACACAGCTAAATTTTCCTTGCTATCTGGAGCATTGCAGTGTCCTAAAAACTGTCTATCAAGGAGCAGCAAGGGGAGGGATTTTCAGCTTATATGTTAAAACTTGTGTTTAGCAGCAAATGTTTTTTTTTTGACCCCTTAAGAGGTCTTTTAAAATGTTTGCTATTGCTGTGGTTTGTTGTCTGAAAGTGGTAGAACCATATTACACTTAACACAGTCATAGATGTGATGACACAACGGAGTGAAACTGCAGCCAGTAGATGCTTGGTGGAACATGTGAGGTGGTCTTATGATCTGGTGTCAACTGGAGGCAGAGCCCGATGAGTTCACTCACTTCAGCCCCAGGGAAAGTCACACAGCTGCAGTCAGAAATCTTTTTCTCCTTTGTTATGCCCATCTCTCTCTC
Organism: Pseudotriccus pelzelni; assembly: GCA_035584735.1. Lineage (NCBI taxonomy): Eukaryota > Metazoa > Chordata > Aves > Passeriformes > Tyrannidae > Pseudotriccus > Pseudotriccus pelzelni. The sequence continues at coordinate 3,361,861 of JAWMRA010000001.1, read as the reverse complement.
CTTAGACTGTCTCCCCTACAATAAAAATGTCAACACACTGCTTTTTGGTTTTCTCTGGCCAGATGGTTAGAGGGTAGCAGGTAAATATGGGACTCCACTTACAACAGTAGCTGGGCAGAGGCCACCTCAGCCGATGATTAGCAGTGGAGTGTGCTCAGATCAACACAGATCACAAAAAACCATATTTTATTAGGGCTGTATTCCTCAGTAGAAACCGGGAGCAGATCTGTTTTCAAAGCTGGGTTAGTGAGCCGTCTCTGCACTTGTGTGGTTGTTGCAGCTGCTGGGTGACTGAGAAACAGGAACACACTGTGGCTGTCCTTGAGGTGTTCACCAGGGGCCTGACTTGTATCCATCACGGTGTCCTTCATGGCACCACCTGCCCAGGTTTCCTTCCTGAGTCATCACTCATGCTCCAGGATGGAGCCAGGAAGCAGTGAGAGCCAGGGCTGTGAGGGGAGAGCGCTCTGCTTCCCCTGGTTTGAATGCAGGTGATATTATCCGTGAAACCCACAGTCTGGCAGAGAGGCTGAGCCACAGATGGCTTTCTTTCTGGCAAAAGCCACGTTACCGCCTTAGCCAGGCATTGGTGGCACGTCAGATGTCCCTACAGCTTTGTGTAACGTTTTGTGTACAGCTTTGTGTTGGATTTCTCCAAGTGTGGTGACAGTTACTTCAGGGAGCTGTCACAGGGCAGCTCAGCACAGGGCTGAACAAAAACTGTTAAACCAGAACAGGGGAAAGTCTGTTTGGATGGTGTCATAGTGAGTATGAGGGCAAATGGGAAAATGAGATGGCAGAGAACAGTGACAGCTGCATCAGACTGTGGCTGTGTGAAAGATTAAACGCAGTGAATTTTTTGAGATTACAGGATATTGTGGGAAGTTATGGATGATGACAACTTTTAGAACTCCTTCCTAACCCCCAGCAGCCCAATGCTCACCTCAGGAAATGGCTTTTGTCCATTCAGCCCCCACGAGAGGAACCCCTTCTTTCAGCCCTCCTCTCCTGTCTTTTCAGAGGATTTTATTTATCTGTTCTCTCACACCAGAACAAAGCATGGGTAACAGACTTTTTGGAAAATGTAGGTTCATGAGGCAAAGAGATTCCACTGGCCATTGAGATGGGACAAAGCTGGCCATTCACCAGCAGGCTGTGAAGGAAGACATCGCTCAACTACATTGTGAGCTCTCTGCTTGTAATTTGAGTCTGTTGTTTGCAGAAGAGTGTTATGGATAGTGCACAGCACAGCTGGGAAATGAGTGAGCCTAGATTTTTCTGGGAGATAAATATTTGAGTACCTTGTGGGTTATTATAAAACCTGTAGAATTTCATGGAGAACCAATTCTTGAAGATTTTGAAAACTTGTGCCTGGTGCAGCTGTGGGTCTCTGTTATTAAATGGGGAGGGCTGGGGCGTTCACCTGAGCCCTGTGGTTACATGGTTTGTTTAATTTTGACACTGCACAATTCTGCAGTTTCAGACGAGAAATAGCTCTAGAACAGGTGTCACGTGGGCATTTTCTGGCCACTTCTAAAGAGATTTCTTTCCTAAAGCCTAGGGGTTTTAACAATTTGTTACTTATTCCCTGCACAAGGAAACTTTAAGTTAACGGAAGGGAGAATCTTCCTGTGTTTTCCATATTTAATTAAAAACACAAAAAATTCAGGAGGAAGAGAAAAATAAGATAATTAACACTTCCTCATTTTCAGAAATCCAAATGAAACAAAATTTCTTCAGTTTCAGAATTCCATAATAATGGAATGATCAATGGTATTCGTGAAAATAGTCTGCTTTTGCTGAAATTGATTTTTAACTGGAAAGGCAAAAATATACACTGTGCTGGCTAATACCTCCCCTCTTTGCCCCTCTCCCCACCCCAGTCTGATAAATCCTGTTTCCAACACAGAAGTAACATTTTGTTTCTGTTTGCTATTCTGCTGTTGTTAGTACAAAGCCACATAAAGCTAAAAACATAAACATAAGGAAATTAGAGAAATTCAGAATTAGCATCTATCTTAGTAGTGCAATAAAATGGCCAGATCTGACACCAAAGCACCGTTCTAAAGAGCATATTTATATTCATGGGCCTTAAATGAGTATATTAATGACCTTACACTGCATAAGACTCTGGCCTGAATTGCACCATCTCTTTTCTGGGGAAACTGTTTCCCCATAGGTACTTCTGAAACAGGGAAAATTATGTTCTGCCAAAGCTCTCCTCCTTTTTAACAAATCTACTAATATCCCCTTTGTCTTGCCTCTTATCTTACAGGAGGTCATAAAATATTTTGTCAGTGATTCATGAGAAATACATATTATAAGTCGTCTCATTTCCGACTGTTAATTTCCTTGTCTCTGTGGAAGTGGGAACACATTATTCCATGCACTGAAACCAGAAGCAGCTTCCTGCCATTTAATATGTCCATTACAAAGTGTCGTGGTGGAAGCAATAATGGATGAATATTGAAAGAGTGCAGAAGTTTGGCCTGGTTAATTCCAGAAGATGAGGTAATAATTCCCAGTTCATCCATGCCACACAGAGACTGTGGGTTTGCTGGAGCAAACCTCTGGAATACGATGTGTGAACACAGTCGAATGTAACACAGCACCTGGATCCAGGGTGTTTAACCTTCCCCTGAGTTCATCTTCCTCCTTCTCCGCTCTTCAAACAGACATCTTTGTCTACCCAACTATCCAGGTCATGATGACAGGACCAATCGCTGGAAAAATCAGTCTCAGCGTGTCACTGGTGCTGTGTAAAACAGGAGGAGCTCAGGATGAGGCTTGGGGTTGTACAGGGGGTGCGACCTGAAGGATGGTTTTTCTCCTGATATGTGGAGTTGAGGGCTGGAATTCTTTCTGGAAAAGGCATACCCATTCCCACTAATGGCCTCCTCATCTTCCATTTCTCACCATTACCAGCAGCTTTCAGGCTGAACTGCTCCTGCAGATGATGTTTTTGAGCTGAATTTTTGGCTGGAAATGTGTTCTGAATTCTTTCTGAACGAGGTGGTGTTGGTTTAGCCACTAGGCCATCTGTTTGTACCAAATGCTCTCAGCTGAGAACAGAAAGGATCACAGGAGTAGCACTGGATAAGTTCTGTTTTACACAACCTGGGAGAAAGTTTTGCTGGATTTCACACAGTAGAGAGGAGCACTGAAACCAGAAATCTGACATTTAAGCCTGTTGTCCCTCTACCCCACTTTAGTGAGTTGTCTCACTAATCTTCTGGGCTGTATTTTGACAGTTCCTGCCTTGTGTGTAGGCCTAGCATTAGATAAAAATAGGAAAAATGACAGGCTTATCAAAGTTTCTGATATCTTCAAGTCAGTTATCTCATTTTTTTCTTATTACTGTTCAAGTCTGGCCAGCCCTTGGAAGCACATCCATGAATAAATTATTGGTTTCTCTTTCCTTTTGAATCCAACATTAGTTTCCACACATCTATGTTCAGTTCTCCTCTTAATCCAATAGTTTCCTCTTGTAGAAACATGCAAACTTTCCTCTGATATATCCCTTACCATGGAACTCCAGGCTTCATTTTCCACAGGTCTCTTGGCCCTCCTCAGCCCTGTTCACTGAAACACTTTTGGGACTTGTTCTCACTATTCCTGCAATTAGGCCCTTCAATAAACTGTGGTTTTTCCTTGAACTTACGTTAACTTGTTGAAAAAGCAAAAAATGCAAATATGCAAACGTACAAAATACCTCTTTGGATGAGGCAGGAGAAATCCATAGATTTTAAATTTGCTAACCACTAAGTTGACCCATCTTCGAAAATGAAGTTGACTTCATCTTCTCTGATGTGAAAGGGCTTTGTACAGCCCAGCAGGTCTCTCGGTGTCTCTAGTGATCTCGAGGCCAGAGTGGGAAGAGCAGAGGTCGATGTACACAGGCTCAGGCTCCCTCACACACCAGTGTGTTCAGTTTGGCGTGGGAAAATGAATGCAAACAAACCTTAACTCAGTGGGTGAGATGCGCAAGAAATAAGGGGAGGTCAAGAGTGGGAGCTGACCTATTTAATTTATGTATTCTAATAGGCTTTTACAGAAGCCTCTGTAGCTTTACTCCTATCCCTGTAATTCCCTTGGCATGAGCATTAAGAAGGCTTACTCTCACTTAATCAAATTTTTACCTGATATGTAGGGAGTTGACTCACATAGTAGTAAGTGATTGACTCAAGATAAAGTCTAGAGGGAGACTAATCCAGTTTAAAGTGTGCATTTCCTAAGTTACCTCATCTTTGTTTCCCAGAAGAATTTCTTGCTTATCTATATTGACTTCTAAGTTTATCCACCTTAGGTATGTTCTTTTGCTGTCTTTTGACCTGTTTTCATTTACTTTCTGCTTCTGGAAGTTCAGGCACCAAGCTGAAAACACTTCTTTGAAATGCTTATGACCTTGGTTTTCGTGGGACACCAAGCTCCCTTTTCCATACCAGAATATGCTTCCTTAACCCTCTATTAACGTCTCCTGGAGCCTGCAGGCCATTGAACTTGCCCATAAGCTTTGGTCAGATTTCCCTGTACCCTTGAATAAAAAGGTGTGCGAGGGATTAGTTTTCCCCTTGACGCGTCCCTTATTTACACTCTTTGGTTCTTTTAGTGCATTGTTTTACTTCAGAAAGTTGTCTCTGATTTAGAAGGGAATAATCCAGAGCAGCAGCCTGTTGTGTTCAATGCCAAGTGCCTGAAATAAAGTGAAGGTTGTATCAGACTCTTACAGAGACGTTTTTTGTTGTCAATAGGGAGAGGTGTTGCATCCCTAATGACAGGACCTGGGGCCATGTGTGGGGTTCTTGCTGGCATTAGAACACTATCTGGAGTTTTGTTTTCTTTTGCTTTCCCGTTAAAAATGGGGCTGTTTATTCAGCCTCTTAACTATTCCTGGGAAAAAATGGCAAATTTCACTCATCCTTTATGATGATTGCAAATTGCCATTAAAGAGCTCTACGTGGGGCTCTTTTTCTTAACTTTATTGAGACGTGGATTTAGGTCTTGCCATTTTGTGTTGCAGTGAAAGGATACAGGGAAGAAGGTTTAATTCTTTCACTGACTAATTAATAGAGCCACGTGGATTTCTTATTTAGTTTACTTTCCTTCTAAGGCAGTAACAAGAAAGATAAGATTCCTGTTTTAACTCAGTGATTTATTAAAGGCTTCGGAAATATTAATGAGTTCTGAGTCACAAAGAGCTGACATTTGCTTTTGTGCAGTGTTCTCTCACAGTCCATGGTGATGAAGAAAACAGTCTTGGATGAGACTTGTTAATTACAGAGGGTAACTTTCCTTATACCCATTAGTGAATAGCAGCTTCCTGGAGCTTCTGCAACCTCAGTAGTGAAGCATTTAAATCTTGGCTACCTTGGGCTAACATGTATTGTAAGCTTTGCATCTCAATTAAAAGGGCCCGTGTGATTTTTTTGCTGTTAGAGCTTGACTGGAGTTAGGCAAGTGCATCCAAAGAGGAGTCCTGAATAGTGCTTAATTTATTTAGCGTAGAGCTTTACAATAATACAGAAGTGCATCTTTGCAGACCTTTACAAACTCTGCACAGACACCTTCTCTGTACTCATGGCTCAGGCAAAAGAGGAGAATATCAGTGGATTTTTTTTCTGCCAGAACCTCCTACTGGATTTCAATCTTTATAAAAGATGTCTTACAAAATCCTGCTTATCCTGTGAGTGACCTTCAGGGGGGAAGTAACAGCACATGGGAATCATGGGTACCAATTTCTAGTACCCTGGAGGATTTTTGTCCTTTTCAGCTCAGCAAAGGGGGAGAAAACCAAAACGAAACGAAAAACCTCTCTCAAAACCCAAACAAAACCCAACCCCTGACACTAAAATAATATTTTATGGTTCTGAGAGCTCAGACACCAGTATCAGGTGCTCTGTCATTGCATGCAGAGGGGTGGTCCGACAGGAGAATGTGTTTTATACAGAGGGAAGAGCTTTCCAAGAGCACAGAGCACCTCAGTGTCGGAGCTTCAGAGAAGGAAAATTTCTCAAATCTCACCATGCCCACTGATGAGATCATTCCTTATTAGGTCTGTATTGGCTCTCTATTTCCTATTCTTTGTTACCATTCTTTGTTACCATTCTTTATTAGGTCTGTCTTACTTATCACACACAACTTTTATGTGACCAGTTACTAAGTTATTTAGTGCAAAAGTTTTTACCATATCCAGCTGCAAAATGTTCCTGTAATATTGCTGTAAAATATTCCTCCTGCTTGGTCCTTCTTATGAGAAATATTAAAGGTGCACCTCTCATGCTGCAGTTTGAAATCACCAAGATACTGGGCAAAATTAACTTTATACATGTGCAGCAAATATCAAAGGAAAGAAAGAGAAAAAGAGCTTATGCACACTGATGTATTTCATGGTGTTTTGTTTGGGGGGAGCTGCTTTCTGAATAATCCTCTGTTGTAACCACAAAACTGCAGCAATATGAAGTAAATCTGCTTTTACCTCGTTTATGGTTTTTTTAATAGTCCATATGAATTCTATTATTTAAAAAAAAAAAAAAGATAGAAGACTAAAAAAATTCAGATCTCTACCAAGAAGCAAGATGTCACCATTTGACACTCTTTTCCAAGGTATAACTTTCATCTCTTTCCTTGGTCTTGAGTTCTGCATTTAATAATGAAAATCAGGAGGGTCACACAGGTCAGTGGAATTCTGTCAAGGTAATGGCAAGGCAGGCCCTCAGCTCCCTAGTGGAGAACCACCAATCCCCAGCTTACATTTTACCGTTTGAGGATTAATCAGAACATCCTTGTGCTTAAAATCAGTATGGAGAGAGTTCTGGATATGTCTATCCATTATTTACTACTTCTCTAAACTTACGTAGTTAAAACTAATTTTAATGAGTTAGAACTTACTTAGCTGAGACTTCAAGAGCCTAAATTTTATCTGTGATGTTCCCTCAGTGTTCTCAGATTTATGGTTGTATTTATATTCCCTTTGACTAAATCTAATTTGGGCAAGAGTCTGAGTGGTATGAGGGTGTTCGTTTGAAATATAATTATCAGAAAGGACAAAGCCTCAAGCCTCCAGGAAATATCTTGGATACAGTCTATATATTTTAATGGCAGTTAGGATGTCTATCATAAAAGCCACTGAGGCATGGAAAGGAGAGGTTCTTTAAAATGCAAGTGGAGTTCTGCACATGAAGATGAACCCACTGTACTTTATCCTGGGGTAAGAGGAGATCAAATGTTAGCCCAGTTTTAAATACAGATGGCCTGGCACAGTTGGCTTTGGCCCAGGACTAGCTGCAGTATAAACGAATACTGAAAATAATCTTGTGAAGTGGAGAAACTGGAGTGCTGTCTGCCCATCAGGGCTTTCTACTTACTATTTCTGACAACAACAATAAAATGGTATTCATTTTCCAATTAATATTAGCATGAATATTGACTTATGTTATTATGTATATCAAGACACAAAGAAGAAAAGCTTTTCCTGCTGCTTTACATAATTGAATAATGCTAGTTTAACATTTGCAGAACCTTTAGGGAAGTGTAATGAATTCTGCAAATACTCAGATTTACATACTGGAAACAGAAACAACTGGAAAATTTTAAAATTAATCTCATGTTTTTCATGCAAAGTAATGTTGACTTAAAATAAATCTAAAAAACTGTAATGTAATCTTTGCTACAGAGCTGACAATGCCATGCTTGCCTATAAGCATTAGGAAAACCTCAGATTTATACAGAGTCTGAAAGTCTCATTTCTGACCCTGACAAAATATGGAATAAGCACAAAGCACAATTTTGGGAGCACCCAGGAATGGCTTAGCAAAGAAGAAATCACTTACAACCAGAAGTCACCAAAAACTCCAGGACAGTGAAAGCAAAGTGAAAGTGAAAACTAGCTTAGAACTGTAGTAATGTCTTCTCATTCATTATATGTCTAGAGCTGCATGAATAAATGCAGGTTAACATGCACCTTTGCTGCTGCCAGATGTTGATGTGAGTGTGCTGGATTGCTTTCAAAAACAGAGCAAGGAAGACATAGTGTGAGACAAAGATGCAACATAGCTCCGTTTCAAGTTGGAAATTTAATACGTTTTTTGAGATCTAGGTTTTGATTCCTCTGTTTGTGCTCTCCCTGGCAACTGGCAGTCTCTCAGTAATCCTTGTGAATGGGTAGTTGCAACCGATCTCGTCTTAGTGGATAAAGGTCTAATTTTTAGTTGAATGAAGATAACTAGAGTTCAAAGAATTTGACAGAGACATGGCTGATGTTACATTTCTCCAATGACAAGTTGTTTGGCTTTCTGAAATGCAGCTCCTCATTCCTGAGATTCTCAGCACCGCTTTCTTAAATGCCCAAATTCAAGCCGTCAAGATAGTCCCAGGGCTGGCTTGGCTCGTTGCCCCTGCTCACCTTCACACAAGTCTCTGCCGCCAGATTCCTTTCAAAGCTGCCACTGCTCGTCTCATCCTGCAGCATCGGCTTTGTGGAGTGTTTGTCATCTCTGAACAAAACAGGATCCCTGGAAGGGGCCCATCAGATGGTCTGCTGATTGCCTTTGATTTCCCTACCTAAGGGTTTGCTCAGGGTGACAGCTTTTCCCAGGCTGTGTCTCCCCCAATCTTTTTCTCCTTCTGCATCTTTACAAGCTTCACTCAGCACCCCTCAGTGTACAGCCTTATCCAGGCTCAGAATACAGACTTGCCACAGCAAAATGCTGAGTGAAAAATGCACTGGTGTTGGATAATAATTCATGTAAATGAAGCCTTTCCACGCTGCCTCTTTCCCTCTCCTGGAAGGGGGAGCTCAGGGCTTTTCTTCTTAAGCCTTCTGGTTTATTGCATTAATAATTTATAACCAGAGTGCTTTATATAGGCTGTGGCTCACTCAGAGCAAACTTAGAGAAAGCCATTTCTCCACCAGCGTTCGTCAGAGTGGATTTTCTTAAGAGCACACAGCTTTTCAAAAGACAATTTCTTCATTTCTGTGGTGGAAAACATGAGCTGTGTTAAATTGATTATTAACATTCTCAGAGTTTAAGGCATACACAAGGCCAGGAAAGAGGGGTTTGTTGCAACAGATTTTGCAGAATTAATGTAGGTTGTGAGTATGTAACAGATCTGCATCAGTAGGAAACCACATCACTGTGAGGCAGAGCTTGATTAAACATTTCTTTTTAACTTCATTGTGATGAGGCAATTCACTTTTAGCAATATATTAATAGTAATGAATTGCCTTAAAAGTCTGGGAAAACTTAACAAGTAATTCAGTTATTTTAACTTTGTAACCAAAAAAATTACAAGTTAACAAACTCTTTAGGCCTCATTACTAAGTAATACATTTTTAATGATAAATATTGCAGAAAACTTGGTACAAAAGTGTGGTCTAACATCATTGGATAACTTCGTAAAGAGTGATATTTCCAAAAGAAACTGTAAAGAAATGTTGTGAAAACAAGACAAGACCCAGCAGGAAAAAGCAGATTTGTCTAGGTTAGGACAGCAGTCATGATAAATAAATCTGGATTATTGGGTTAGCTGTGCTTAATAGTTTGGTCATTTACACATTATATTCTTGATATTAAAGAAAACCTTGAGAGGCATGTTTAAGGGTCAAACTGTATAAAAGAGATGATGAGTCCTGGGAAGGACTTCTTCTTCCTAGATTCCAGGTTTTGTTGCAGAAGGGCTAAATCACAAAGGAGAGTGGCCGAACCTTCACTGAACAATGTCCTGCACAGAGGTCCAGCAATGGGCAGTCACACAGAGGTGAGCCCAGAGAAAAGAAGTGTTGAAGCAAATGAGCAGCTTCCAAAGACCAGGAACAGCTAAAAATGAGGGGAAGAGGAGAGGAGGGAGGAAAATAAATAAATCTTTGAGCCTTTGACAGAAGATAACTCTTTTGTCAAGAAAACATATAAGGTAGATTCAGTGCTTTAGCCAGAGCTTAGTCCTCTAGAAGTCCTCGAGCACAGTCCTACTTTTAGTTGAAAACCATGAATTTTTATACACTTTCAAACCCCAGACATCACAGAGTTCTCAACTCTGAAAGCAAACTGGGTAGTAGAGCTAAAGCATTGATACTAACGGTCTCACAAGCACTTAAAACCCTTATAATGTGACTCCTACTTACGCTCTGCCTCCCCTGGGCTCTCCCTGGTGTTGGGAAGGGATGAGGCAGCAGAGGCTGAATCTTATCCTCTTACAGCAGGAGTGCAGTGGTTTTTCCCATTAGGAATTACAAAACTAAACAGCAAACTACACTCCACCAGGTTTGTTCCATAATGCTTCCTCTCAGCCGTAACTTTCCCAGTGAAGTTTTATAATTCTTTGGCCTCACCCAAATTCCTCTTGAAAGCTGTAATAAAAGCAAAAACAATACTAGAAATGTTAAGTTTTAAACCCCAGCTAACTCTGGCATGCTGCTGGAGAGAAGAGAGATTAGAAAATAATTTTCAGCCACAAGAAGAAATTGTTTTTCTCAAAAATTAAAACACTGTACCTTCTAATACAGTTGCAGGAGATTATCTACAACCCACAGTAAGATAAATACTAGGGATTGCTTCTAGATGCTACTGTTATATTAAATTGAAGGCTGCAAGTGAAATAGGAGTAATTCCTGTCCACAGAAGACATGACAAGAATGAAGATAAGTCTAGGTTACATATTAGGTCCAGACCAGAAGCAATTTATTTTACAACACTGTGCAGCCTGTAATTTTTGTAATTACAGGTAAATGTTTAGATTCTAGGTGTATTTATAATGATTTGGGAACTGGGGGAAGAGGGAGTAGAGAAGAAACATATTTTGTTAATTTAGTTATATAAAAGAGTGCTATTTCAAAAGTAAAATTAAGCCTAAACACTTAAAGCAGATGCATATAACAAGTACTAAGAAAGGAAATTAACACTACTAGAAGGTTTTGTCTAAAGCTCTTGTGTTAACCTTGTTCTTTCCATTTCCATTTCAATGTTACAAAGGCTGAAAATCTGGCGGTTGCTCCCTCATTCTCACATTGGTGACACTCCAGTACGGGGACAGGCTGAAAGAGAATATTGAGAGCTGATTTATTGCGCCGAGAGCTACCAAAGACAGGCCCTATTGAAAAGGGGCATAGATACCTTGTCACTGCTGCCTTTGAGGTAATTCAGGTGGCTGCAAAAGTAGAACAGGAAATGAGATTTGACATAGAACTGTTTCCTCCGCAGTCTCCTGGAAGGAACAACGAGGTTGGGACAGATGCAGGTGCTCGGGCAGCCTCTTCTCTCTCCCCATGGCCATTTATATGCCTAGTTTGAGATGAACAGGGTGAGTGTAACTTCTCTTTCCTGCCTCTTTTCCCTGCTTTCTTGCTTGGAGCAAGCAACAATTTGGCGAGCAGCCCTGTTCTGTATCTATAGCAAGAGTAAACATCTACTCAAGGAATGTAGTGCATGGAATGGAAAAAAAAGGGTGGCCCCAAGGGCTGCCTGGGCTGCTGTGCATCTTCCTCCCTGTACCAAGGTGTGGGTTGTAGCCAGTGTTTTAGGATGGTGCCCATGATGCAGTGACAGCAAGAGCTTGCTTAGCTCTGGTAGAAAATCCTGCCTTGGTGATGGTCAGTGATATCAGACAGTTACAAGTGTTGCTGTGTGGATCAGACAGTTATTTTCTATTATTTCATTTGCAGTTGTGATCACAGATACTTTTAAGTAGCGACAGGAGGGTGAAAATATATATCTCTGTGAAATGTACATTCTGATCACTGAGCAAGATACCTCAAAACAGAAACATGAACAAAGGCTTAGTATAGTTGGTTGTCAGCCCTAAACTTAGCAATGTTCTAGAGCTGAAGATTTTCTTGTTATCAAATGCTTATCCCTTCTAATCACAGGGATTAAAGATGAAATAACAGCTGCAAATAAACAGCCATCTTGAAAAAGTGTGATATTACGGCTGTGGAATAGTTTTTATTAAGGTTGCTGTGAACCTTGAGAGCATGGATGTGCATAGGCAACCTCTTAAAGGCTGAGCTGGCTGATCCTTCTTTGGCTTTTGCCATTTCTTTTGAAGTTCTTAAATTTATTGGATGAATGTCGGTGTGGTTTATATAAATACTGAGAGGGAAATGTGGTAGCAGAGCGAGATGATTTCGTTTAGAAGCTCATGAGTTTCAGAAATGCCTTAACAAAAATAACAGTGGTCCTCCTGAGACTTGCCTGGTTCTCCGTTATTAGGAGAGAGTACTGTTCTTATGGGCACAAATTGCAAAATCCCATTTGTTTCCAGCTCAGCCCAGGGGAAGTTCTAAATGTCACTATCCCATAGGTATTGCCTTAAACACTTCAAGTCACTTTAAAAATCAAAGAATCACAGAATATTCTGAGTTGGAAGGGAACGCTTGGAAGTTTAAAATTAGATTCAGAGATTTAAAGATCTTTACAATGAATGAACTGTGAGACTACTTAATTGTTTTAGGCATAATCATCCGTATTTAAAAATATTATTCATGAAATATTCAATTTTGGCATCCAAAAAGAGATTAATTTGGCAGGCTCTTTGTATATTAGGTTTAATTAAATCATTTAAAATCAGACGTTCAAAGTCACCAGTGGTTCAGATGTTCAAAGTAACGGATAATTTAAGACATTTTGGACTGCCATTATCACAAATCTTCCCCAATATCAAAAATTGTATTATTTAGGCCCTGCAACCTTGGTACAAAGTCAGTTGGAAACTATTGCACAGCAACTCCCGAAGCGAAGCCCCCGAAGTGTTGGAATAGTGGATTAAGAGAGAAGGAAATGAGAGCAGTTGTCCACCTGCAGCTGCTTTGCTACATTCAGTGTAAAGCCTTTCAGCATAACAGTTTGAATGCTAACAGTGGGTTTCTTATTCTGGTTAAAGGGATGGAAAGGAGGAAAAAAAGGCAACTCCTTTCCCCAAAACTTAGCCTTACGTTTGGCTCCTGTTCTGCACTGAGAGGTGGGGAACGAGAGGCTGGCAGAAGGTGCAGGGTTCTTCCCACATCACACCAAGAAAGGCCTGACAACAAATGGCGTAATAAAATAGCTGCTTTAATAGAACAGAATAAAAAGAGGTAAATGAAAATAGTAGTGAGTAAATCATGCATCCCTTCAGGTGGTGGGAATCTCACATTCGTGCACCATCAGACAGACCCTAATAAATAAATACAAAAAGTACAGAAGTAGCAGAAGAGCACCATTGTGATGGCCCAGGAATAAAGGAAGAGCCATCACACCTCTATTTCTGCACGTGCACAGGTGAACATGTGGCCAAAAGCAGGTGAGCTCTGCACCTGAGATGCATTTCCACTGCAAGAGGGCACAGAACAACATTTTGACACAGCCTATTATACTTTTCAGTCCTCATATTTCTCCCAGGACATCACCTCAGCCCAGGACAAATTACATGTTGACAAATTACATGTCAAGCAATTGCGGAACTCAAAAGATGTATGGCTGAAACATGACAGATTCTCTTGAATATAAACAGGTCTCATTAAGACTGGCTGTAAATTTTATGCCTGGCCAAAAAGGAGTAAGTATTGTGTAGCCTCAAGATAAGCATAAAAATATGAATGGAAAGGGCACATGTTTTTTTTCTGACAATAGCAAGAAATGGAACACTAGGTAATTCCAGAGCAGAAAAATTTAGTGCTGGAAAGTCCTTTTGAAATTGGCTGAAGAGCTTCCACAGTTCCACAAGACCAGAGGAGAGCTATAACTTCATTTTTGTTATCAGGAAAGAACAACAAAAAACCCAACCAGAAAACTTCGTCAGATTACTCTGGGTTTCCCCCAGCCGTGACAAAACTCTGCAATGAAGAGTTCAGCCTAACCAGAAACTCAGTTGACTTTCATAATGAGGCTAGACACAAATTTTGCCAGTATTTTTGAGAAAAACAAAGTGTAGCTCGTGCTGCAATAAGATTCATATAGCTACAAAGAAAAAAAGAACCAAAACAAAAACCACAACCCAAAATCAGCAACAAAAATAATTCTCTTTCTAAACTGAAATTTGATGGTTTCAATATTTTAAAGCATTCACAGAAGTGTTTCAAATATAATTTGTTTAAATACAGTATTTTTATATGGTATGTTTAGGTAATATTTAACCTGTAAAGCTTTCAAAAGCTGGGAGTTGGGAAGAGCTTTCTTCAGAGTCAGGAGTGCTTGGGTTTTCTTTTCTTGGTTTGTTTTTATTTCCCTAGGAAATTACATGAGGTATTCCATCTGTTGTTTGCCTGAACCAAATGAACTGTCCATTTTGACTTCCTATTTTTTAACCTGATAACTGATCATCATTAAGTCACAGTGGGGACAAATTAAAGACAGAATTCTCCTTCCAGAAAACACCATCTAGGAAAAGGCATGTAAAAATGAAACAGAAGCCATGTAACAATGAAACAAATACCTAAGAAAACCTGAAAGCAAGGGAGTATTATAGGGGAAATTCACACATTCAACTGGTCATGAAACAAAGCCATTCCTTTTTCTAAAATGAGTAATTTTTGGATCTTTGTTGAATCACATCGAGGTATTTTAAAATGCCGGATTTTTTGGTCAAAAGAGCCAAACTGGGCAACTTGGCAAACTTCTCCTTTCAAAATATCTGTGGAAACTCTTCTTCAAGGTTTCAGGGGTATTATAAAGGTGATATTTCTCTGCTATGCATTCATATCTTAAGAGCAAAAATGAGAAATAAAAGGAAAAGCACAGCTGGGGCAGAGGAGGGGGCAGGGGAGGTAATTTGCAATGTGGCAAATATCAAAACAGCCAAGTAACATCATCTACTGGTGTAAAAAGTGAATTTCAGCAACCTAGTTTCTGCCCCCAGTATTCCAATCAAACTATTGCCTGACTATTTTATTTTAACCAGTGAATTATGATACATCATAGCAGAATAGTCTAAAATAGTTAAACTTTTCTAAAAAATGTTCAGTGTGCGAAAAGAAGGTGATAATACAGCAAATTTTGTTTAGTGTCATCATGAGAGGTTGTAATAAATTGGTTCATAATTCGGCCATTTAGTAACTTATAACAAGGTGAGCAGCTTACAGACAATAGAATACAGGCAGACACAGACATCAGTGTATCCCCCACAAAAAGTAATCTCAGGAAAACCTCCAGCCAGCATTCCTGTAACAACGACCTGTTATGCTGAGAGTACAAAAAGCTTTGACTAGTTCTGTGTCTGAATTGTCCTCACACTTTACAGAGAAGTTCTAACAGCCAAAAATTCAAACGGAGCGAAGAATAAAATGTGTCACAGAAGAGTAAAAGTTATCTATTCCTGTTATATGGGATTTGGGAAAGAAAAGCTCTAACAGATCCAATCTCACACCAAAGAATATTTTCATTACCCAGTTGTTAGTTGAGGCTTGGTCAAACAGCCACAGACTTATTCCAGTGACTCAGAGCCCTTTATTCCATGTGTGTATGTGGTTTTTTGTTAGATGATTTCATTGACTTGTGAAGAGTTACTTTGGAATTACACTGATACCACTAAAATAAGGTAAGAAACCTCAAAAAACCCCACCCAACAGTGCCACCATCAAGCTCTGAGTTCAAGAAATTGATGTAGCGTTCACAGGTATATTTTAGTAGCCTGACTGCAGACCCTTATACAAATAAAGCTTCAAATATTCTCCTTTTCAGATGTTTTCAACAAGAAAAAATTTGAATACAGAGCTCAAAACCAGTGACAGTGGTGATAGGGAGAGGTAGGGTGTAAAGCAGAGTTTCATTTGTTTGTCAGTAATAGCTTAATTATTAAGACAGGAGGTACCCTAAGGATGGGAACCCAACACTGGCTTGAAGAGAAAACATTAAAAAAACCCAAACCAAGACAAAAAAAGCTTTCAAAAGTTCTCAGAGTATAAAGGTATTTACCACTACCACAAGGTAGTGGTAAATCATGTGAGCCTTTTCTGGCAGAAATCAATATTTTTAACGTTTTAAAGAACTGTCTATTTTACTGTTATTGTTTGTTTTATAGACCAGATGCTTTTTGTGTTGGACCCTCTGGCTCAAAAAAAAAAGAAAAAAAAAAGAGAGGAAGCTGGTTTTGGTTTCAGTTGTTGCTGAGGCTGTAAAGTAGTCTGTTCAAACCTCTTTGTGATCATAAGTAGGAATTGCACTCTAGTAGATTTTAACTTCAGTGATTGCAGCATAAAATGGAATTTCCTGGGTGATGCAATATTGACAGAAATGCCACCAGGCAGAAGTATTGCCGTGCTTGCACAGAGGCAGCAGCAGGTTTTTAGTGTCCCAGAAACAAACACAGCAGCTTACATCTCCAGCAAATTGTCATTTGTGCACGTGGGACGGCAGTGGAGCTGCTGCCATGAAAACAAACCAACCTGCGGGGAAAAAATTGCTCAGAAAGTAATTTCAGCGGTTGGTAGCTCGTTCACAGTCAGCCTTCTTCTTCTGCAGCCAAAATGCGTGTGTTTCCTATATAACTTCTACAAGGATCAGGTTGCAAGCTTTCTCTCTGATGCCCATTTGTCACACCTGAGGTCCTGATGGGGTGAGGTCTGCTGTGGTGTCCTGGAGCCCACGTGCCAGGCCACAGATCCCTTGGTGTGAGGGGTGTGAAGGTTGTAATGCACCCAGGGATGGAGCTGGTGCCTGTTTCTCAAAGCCAGCCTCTCCTGGCTGCTTCCTGAGCGTCCACGGCTGCTCCTCCTGCCAGTTTGGAGCACACGCCCTCGGGCCTTGGAGTTCTCTGAAGCCGCGACTGGAATTGCTCGGGATTCTGAGCAGGCCATTCATCCAAACTGGAGTGAGAGAAATGATTAGGCACAGCGACAGCTTTTTATAAGCCCTTTTGCTAAGAAGGCAGGAGCCCAGTCCCTCATCCCATGATCCTGCAGGGCAGAGGCCACCTCTTGGGTGACTTGCTGCTGGGTTGGAAAGCTGTGTGGTGTTTGGAGAGGAAAGTTCAAAGCCGTGTGAGTCGGAGCAAGCTCCTCTTCTCTTCTTCCACCGTGTCAGATACCACAGATTAGCAATATCCCGAAGTTGTATTTAATGCTAATTACTTCAGGGTCAGCGTGTTGTGAGCACATGAACCTTTGATAGGGCTTTATAACGAGTATTTCTTCAGACCCGTTTCAGCTGTTCCTGTGTCTGTGCAGCCCTGGCCCACACCAGCCTGCAAACTGACATTCCGGCTTTCGTTTTGCCACTTATGCCCGCCAAACATGACTCCTGCAAAGCTTTGCCACAGGAGGGTGGGTTGGTTTGTTTTTTACTTATAAAAATAATTTAACCCCTCTCCCCCAACAAGGTTTTCCTTTCTACACAAAAGACTGGGATTTGAGTCTTTTAGAACCGTAATGCAGCTGGAAGTTGCTCAGTGGAATTGTGGAACTGTACAGCTCTTTCCCTGCAAAAGCTGCACCAGATATTGTCTTTGTTTCTTTTGTCCCTCAAGTCATCTCAGTACTATCAGTCTTCAAATATGAGTCAGACCCGTGGGAGAAGATAAAGGTAATAATTTAGAGTGGTTTTTTATTTATCTTTTAAGATTTTGAGGTTTAAGTTCTTAGTTTTGTCTCTGGTGTCTGGAGGTTAGAAAACTGCTTTTTAAAGGAAAGCTGAAATTCTGATAAAATCATGTGGCAAAAGAGCTCTCTCAGCTTTGAAAAAGCTTGACTCAGTGGGAAAAAATCCACCATTTTGCAGATTGGAGTTTTTGACAACAGTATTTTCTAAATGTTCGGAGTAGGAGAAGTCCTTTGTTCTCTCCTTACAATATTAACAAAGTTCTTTACATGATCAAAAAAACTGTTCACATTTGCACAGTGCTTGCTCGGAGGCACCATAGTACCTACATGGAACAAAAATTGGTGATTTAAATGTAATTATTCGCACTTTATTTACTAAAATAAACAGTGATTTTTTTTTTCAGTTGGCCAAAAATAAATCAAATTATTTTCATCCAAAAAAGAAGAGAATTGCACTAGACACCTAAAACTCTGCTCCTATTTTTACCTCAGGGAAGGAAGTTGAACATGGACTACTAAGAAAACTTAAAGCTGCTTCATTTGTTAATTTTATTTAATTCTCCCTTCTTCACTCTATTTATTTTTTATTTTGCTTTTCTGATACACAAACTTGTTTCATTTTTCATTGTTGCAAAGGAAAAAAAAGAAAAAAATAGCATAAAAAAACTCCAAGTAGTTTACAAGAAGGATCAAATAGGTTTAAAAGCACATAAATTTTCAGATGGATGAATTAACTGCTGGCAATGCACAGTAACAGCAAATAAAATCAGATAAGAATATTACCGCAGGCTTTACAGTTTATGTCAATTTTTACTATTAATCTTGAAAATTAGTTTGTTCTAATCTACGTATTAAATCAATGGGAAAACTTATATCGATTACATTTCCTTTGACTGTCAGAAAATCAGTGTGACAGCAACTGAAAACTGCAGAGATCAGTTCTAGACCTCTTTCAATTTGCTGCAGAAAAGTGGCAAGGAGAGAGATGAGGAAAAATTCTTCAGCTGAGAACATCTGTGGATAATTCTTAGCCTACTTAACCTGAAAACTTTTGCAGTTCACAAAAACATAATGAAAGGAGGAAAGACTATTAACCCCGAATAGCTGCAGGCTTCATCAGAAACGAGGGCTCTAAGGAAAATAAATGAACCAGCCACCTTCACAACAGGCCTGTGTCTATACGGTTGTCTTTTACAAACTGTACAGACTTGGATCCATTCCTTTAAAAGTGAGCAGCCAACTGATACAAATTGCATTTCATTTATTAGTTTTATAATTATTATTACTACTTACTTTCTTCTTGAGATAGCTTTGCACTTAGTGAGCAGATGAAAAATACCTCTGTTCTGTCATTCTCTTCTAATTCACATTGTTTTCTTGTTTGGGGTTGAACTATTTTCCTTAAAACAATGGACATGCTACATACACATGGACTTAGCTTCTCCTTGCTGTGGAAAACTAGCTCAAGTTTGTTTTAAAAGAATGCACATCCACCCTCTGATTCAACAAACCTCCTGCCAGCGTGGTGGCATCAGCTCTGAAATAGTTACTGAGCCTGTTTATATTTGTGTAGCCAGAGTCCCAGCTTGCCAAGCCAGGGTAACACACAGATCACAGTTTCTAACGTGGTGTTGGCAAATCCCCAGCACAGCACATGCAGCTGACAGGGAATTTGCTTTTCCTCTTGTTGCTGTTTCTAAAGGAAGCACCCAAGTGTCCTGTATCCCCCTTGTATTCCCATGAAAAGATACCAAAGACACATTTGACTTTGACCTCTCTGCTTTCTTTCCTACTCTGGAAATATCTGAATAAGTGTTTTTACCTTTATCCCACTCAAGCTCAGAAATTCCGTTTCAGGATTTATTGGGGAATTACTTTTTCCTTTATTTTAATGACAAAAGCTCTTTCTGAAACCTCTTGTTAGAAACAGGATCGTGACTACCACAGTTTGCACTGCATCTTCTTGAATGTCAAGGACCCCTTGGCTAGCACAAAGAGAACATCCTTGAATTCTTTCAGGAATTTCCCAAAGACTCTCAGGTGACAATGTGAAATGATCAGATGGAAGAACACTTTCTTTTTTTGCTGTGAAAGTGGTTGTAAAGTGAAATAAAAATCAAAATCACATTCAATTAATTCAAATGAAATTCAAGTACAAAAGAATGAATTAAAAAACCAATGAAATCACAGTCAAAAATATTTGCCCTCACTTTCCTTTGTCTTCTGATAGGAAAGCTGAAGCAGATTCTTTAGCAGTTTTGGCTCACTGTTGAGAAATTAGCCCTTCACAGAACATGCAAGATAAAGACTTGGCTCTAACATTCACCAAATTGGAGGTTTCGCTTTAATATAAATCTGTGTATCTTGTAAACCAATTTTTGTAACAGAGAAAGACTCAATCACATAATGTAGTACAGTCTCCTTAATGACACAACTTTTTCTGAATTTAAGTTCATTACCATAACTGTATGATGTGCCCTTTACTAATATTACAGTATGCCACAGGACATTACTATAATTTTTTTAGACAATTTAGTTCATATTCCTGAAATATGCATGTAGGTCATAGCAGATCTATATCCATCTCATAAATATGACCTGTATCCATATTTCTGACATGGATATAGGTCATAATGTTAAAAAGATGTTAGAAAAGCAAAGCCTGATTTTGAACTGTCTGTTTGCACTTTTATAAAAAACCCAAGAATATCTCCCTTACACATCCCCCTACTTCCTCGACTGCTACACATTTGCACTATTTCAGAGATTTTGCTGTTTGAAAATTAGAAATTACAACTATTCTAAGTGTGATGTTCAGGTATTGTTGATGAAAGGTGAACTGCACGTAACTTTGAAGCACTCAGTGTAATCCCCACCCAAATTTCTCGACTCATTTTTAGAGGGTTCCCTGTTTTGTCTTGTCTCCTGTTTGATTTATAATTTAATTAGACACCTGCACATAAAGTGTACCTTTAGCTGTGACTTAGCAGAGATGTGGACTCTGTGGAGGGCACCCATGTAAAGGCATGGAAATGTTAATTTTACTTAAGAAATAAATACCATTGTTACACATTCTCTGTTCAATGGTATTGATCATAAAAGAGTGTTCTACTTGCTTTCTATGCTGTTTTTTATTTTTTGTAACAAGTAAAAACACGAGGAGAGACTAAATGTTCATTAACAGAAAAGCATTAACAAAAAGCTCTTTTATTAATGAGGTAACAAATATATCCTTTGCTTTTTTTCATTACTCCTATATACCTATTTAATGGGTTTTGATTTTTTTTTTAAATCTAAAGGCTGTTCAGAAATGTTTTAAAGTAAATATACTGTCAAAATTCCCCATTAAACCTAAACAAAAGACAACAGAAGAATGAGGGTTTTGACCTCACATTCTTTTGTTGTTAACTTCCTCTGTAAATCAAAAGGAACATATTAATATACAGTATCTAAGATGACAACTACACTATACCTGAGTATATATTTTCCCTAAAGTTCATTTAGCAAAATTCAGTGGTATAGGAGACAGTTTATGATGTATAAAAATAGATCTGCAGTGGAAGAAAGAATTTGGACTCTAAAAATGGCAGATACCATCAGCTGCTTAAAGGTGTATCTCTGAATCAAATCTTATGCTTTTTAAAACTAGAAGAAATGAAAAGTGAATGATAATCTTGCTGTAAAAAATGAAGATATACTTCTATGAGTAATGGAAAAATACCTTGGGTTTCTCTCTGAGTTGGAAAAGAAATGATAACAAACAAATAACTTTATATGCAGTGCTTTCAGCTGCCAGAGACCAAGAAAGGAGCACTAAAATTGACAGAAGACAGACACTATTTTATGAAAGAAAAAGGGTTATTTTTCTTTGCAAGTTCTGGGTCATTCAGTGTAAGTCAGAATTAAATTGTTTTCTCACAAACACATTCCAGAAAATGCTGACCTGGCATTTATATCTCATTAAGCTTTAGATTAATCGTGTCCAAATCATATTTATATTCTATTACATGAGATAAACCACATGTTTATCAAATAAGGGTCAAGGTGCAAATCTGTCACTACCACAGAAAATCGGATGGCCGAATTTGTGTCGTCTTCTTGATAGCGTTTTATTTTTGCATATAGTTACGTAAAAGCTAAGGCATGTTGTAAAGAGTACACGGCTTTAAACTCAAAGAGTTTAGGTTTAGATTAGATATTGGGAAGGAATCCTTCCCTGTGAGGGTGGGCAGGCCCTGGCACAGGTTGTCCAGAGAAGCTGTGGCTGCCCCTGGATCCCTGGAAGTGTCCAAGGCCAGGTTGGACGGGGCCTGGGGCAACCTGGGCTAGTGGGAGGTGTCCCTGCCCATGGCAGGGGGGTTGGACCCAGATGATCTTTATGATCCCTTCCAACTCAAACCATTTGATGATACTGTGGTTCAAAAACCTTGATTTCTAACTTTTTAAAGTCAAAAATTTTCATTCAGTTCAGGCTAGGGGGCTTACAGTGCTCTGGCTTTGGGCTGATGTAAGGATATTCCGAGAGGGAGTGTTCCAAATAGGGTGACCTGCCAACTCCAAAGGCACTTGTTTTTAGGATATTGAATTTAAGGGTCATTTGGACTTAATAACACCTCCCCAGTTTGTTTTGGGGTCCTTACTCCATGACTTCTATGCTAAATAAATGTCAGTCCATTCCTTTCCCACCCAATCAGCTCCAACGTTTGAAGTGGAAGCAGAACCTGCATAACTTTTTCCCCACCAGCTGAGGAGATGAATTTTGAACAGTATTAATTAGCCAGCAGATTCCACTCTGCTGTTCTTATAACACAGCTGAGGTCCAGGTCCCTTTTGATCCAGTGCACATTGATTCTACCTAATGAACCAAAATAGAGCCATTGCTTCTAAAACTGAATCTTTTTTCCTAAGCCAATATCGTTATGACATCTGTCTGTGCCAGGTAATTTCTCTTAACGAGAACTACTGGAAAGTTTAATCTTTCACTAACTCTGGCACTGTGTTGCCAATGCCATATGTTTTCTGGAAGAAAGCTGGCAAAGTGCATACTGTGTCCCTTGTAAGGATGAACCTTCCCTAATTTTACTAAAAGCTGTGTGGGAACCCTGAAAGTTGAAAGCTTCTGTTGGGTTGTATTTCTTCTTTTGTTTTTATTGAAAAATCTGTGCCGTACACAGAGTATCCTGCAAGCTGAACTAAAAGTGTTGTAAAGGACAAGATACTTTATTATTACTGGAAAGAGAAACCAGGCTCGATCATCTACTCACAGCAGCTGTTGTACCTCTCTGACATATTTATCTTGCAGGAAACACTTAACAAGGGTCTTCTGTAATTTTTACCCCAGTATAGAGTCACATGAAGGTACTTTTTCTAAGAGGACATGAAATTAAAGTATAGACAATGACAGGCTCAAATAGGACAAGCTTTCAGCACCTTAACGCTTCTGGTTCTTGTCAAATTTTTGAGCAGTCAAATAATTTTCATTTTTGAACAATCAGGCAACATTTAATATGTTCAAAACATTTAGTGATTTTTCTCAAAACTTTTAAATCGTCCCCTCAGAAGTCAAACATAAAACCTTCAGCAAGAAGGTTAGAAAATAGACCTCAGCGTTATTTTTGTAGTCTGTGATACCCTCAAAAAATCACAGCTTTTATTGAAAAAGAAAATTATATTGGTTTTGAATATGATGTGGCTGATTTTTTGAGACCTCATGCTGTTTGTATTTTATGCTGAAATGTTATTTAAATTGGATTCAATATTAGCAAATTTATTTTCCAGCACATTCTGAACCTTAGGAAGTTAATTCTAACTGTTAGTTAAAGAGTAAAGTTATCCTTTTTTTGTTTGGTTTGGTTTGGTTTTGTTTTTTTACAGTAGGAATCTGCATGTCACACTGATTCTGATTCATTTTCTATGGTATGACAATAACCTGGCCAAAGTTGTTTGATTGGCATTTAACAGAATTGCTAAATTTACCTCATATTCTTTTAAGTGCGTTTTTCTACAACAGACAACCCGGTTATCTGGAGTGGCATTTCTTGTTCTAACCCCAGTGTTTCATGTGCCTTCTCAAAAATGCAACTGTAACAATTAAAAGGGGAATTAAGAAAGTATCAGTCAAAAGCCCCTATTTTATCAAGCACTCAAAATACATTTGCTGCCTGATTTGTTTCACCCATAAATCTGGAAAATTTTATGGGAAATAAATCTTAAGTATGAGCAGAAAAAGCCACATTCTCTCCTTTCAAAGTTGATTAAACATCTTTCCCCTCAGCACAAGGGGAGGGCTGCAAACACAGAGTGGGATGTTGCTTTACATGATTTTAGTCTTACAAGGGTAAACGTTGTTCAAAAAAATAAAGAGAATTTATTTAATTTTTGCCAGATTAAAACCATGGCTTATAAATAAACAAATACTGATAGTAATAGTAACATTAACAACCGCAATAAGAATAATAAAACCAAAAATAACTAAAAAAGGAAAACAGCCCTCCACAAGCCTGCACTGTAGTTTTGTAGAAGAAGTGAGCTGGAAATGCTGATCTGGTAGTTCTGGGGGTTTTCTTTCAAATTTTAGTCTTGAGGAGTCTGCGCTGCTTTTCAATCATCATCATGGCTAGGCTTCGCGAACGAAGATTTGGGAAGGGCACTACCCACGCTTGCTACAAGCGCGCTGG
>JAWMRA010000001.1:3276838-3337581 GCA_035584735.1 Pseudotriccus pelzelni | reverse complement strand
AAAATCCAATGCGCAGGCTGGAAGGTGTAAAGACCTTCCCCGGTTCTTCGTTCGCGAAGACTGGCCATTACTTTACTGCTTTTCAATATTGTTTTTGATATTGACAGTAGAGAAGGAATGGCTTTCCACACAGGCATCAATATTTTTACATGCACTTTTTTACTCAATAAGGAGCATGCTTTTATTTGTTCTTTGATTAAATGTAATCAACACAGTGTCAGCATTTGGATTAAAAATACCCCATGAACTCTACCCTGACATAGAAATAATCAAGCTTGAGGACCTTGGCCTTTATTCCATGAACTAATTAGAGTAGAATGAACATAATGTTTCCTGAGGGCCTCTAGTTTACGACAGAGTAGATCCACAAAAGAAATTGGGTACCTAAATTTCCAGTTCTAACGTTCAAAATTTCTGCCTTGCTGCCACCTACCCTGGGCTCTGCACAACCATCTACAGGATGTAAAGGTGCAGTTTCTAAGGCAGCAGAAAATCCGCTTTTGGACAGATAGGCTAAAAATAGTGACATAAAAGAAATTCCATGCTCTCACAAATCCTGATGAGGCTGGAAAGCTCAATACCAAGTTAATCACTGAACCTGTAAAGGTCCATAGACTTGATGTCCCTTTTTCTGTCTTGTCAGAGGAGCTGATCAGATAGAAATCCCCTGAACTGTCCACTGGACTGGTCTTGGCCCAAAATGTGTTCTCCTGGGTCAAGTCCTCTGCTGGTATCTGCAACATGTTGGCATCCCCTTAGGTAGAGCTATCTCAGCTCATCTGCACCCGGGATGAGAGCTCTGATACCGGCACTGGGTTTGCTGTCCCACCTTTCGGGGTGTGGGCTGCCAGCATTTCAGGAGCAGTTCTTCAGATCGGTGTCAGTCTGGGTGTCTTTTAACTTTTGAAGTATAAATGCTGTCTTTAAATTGTAGCGTTTCTCTCTGCTTAAATTCCCCTTTGATAACTGAGTGACAGGGGCAGAATGATGTGGCTGCATCGCACAGTGGCGGAATGAGGCTGGAAATAGCTGCTGAAGGAGGAAATGGAATAGGGAGAGCACGAGAGATGAGAATTAGCCTCTCAAGTGGAACTTGTGCTTCCAAATTAGGGGCATGAGAGAGGATGACAGAAAACTGATAGAAGCTGCAATCCTTGCTCTTATTCCTATGGACTTCAAAGGGAGTTTTCCCCACTGAGAGCTGCAGGATCAGACATCCTATCTGTACTTGTTTCTTTCAGTGTCTGGCTCTTACTGGCATTGCCGGGAGAGCTTTTCTCACCATATGGGACGTGTGAAACATACTTAAAGCCCTTGGTGATGTTCAGTCCATTGCCTACTTTGTTGGGCATTCCTTGCACCTTTTTCTAAAAAGTGCCACTGCAGAGCAAAGTTTAATTTGCACTTGAATGTGGGAAAAGAAGTCTTCCTTTTATAGAACAGGGTTTTTACAGCATTTGCCTCTTACTGCAGCTTTTGAAAAGGTAAAAATGAAAAAACTGGCGTGCCCCATGCTGCCTCAAGAGAACAGGAGCATGTCCTTTCCACTTATTACTGTTAGACTTTGGCTCTTCCATTTCCAAACCTCGCTCAGCAGCCTGAAGCTAAAATGGTCTTCTTTTGAAAACCTTTGTCCCTTTTGGCTCAGAGGATGCGGAATGGTCTTTGGGCTGTAGAAAATGAACCATTAGGTCTAGATGTCTGGGCAAAGATGAATCAGCTGACATTATTAAATATATATAGCGAAGACATAAATGTTGCTGTATAAAAATGTATCTCATGTTGCTTGTTTAGGTTGTGTGCTGAGGCACAGCCTGGTTCAAAGGCAATTGTTGTATTTTTTTTCTGTATGATACTGAGAACACTTCATGTCAGGCTGGGGCACAAGGTAAGCCCAGTATTCACAAACTTATCTTTGTGTCCTACATACAACATTTTCTCACTACTGGTGACATGGTTCAGTGCATAATTTATAAGTCTGGATTGGTAATCAGTCAAACCAGTTTCAATACCTCATTTTGGGCTCAAGATCTTGGCTAACATTTGTCCCATTGAAGCTTTTCTTTTCAGCTTATGAATTCTTATTATACAGAATAACTGAGTTTCACAAGCTCCAGAGCAGCAAGAGCAGTGAAATTCTGAACCTGTCTGAAAACTATTCTAACTACTGATGTTATATTTAGATGTATGTAGTAATACATACATATGGTGAGAAACTTCACGTTCAATTTCCTTTGCTAGTCCAAACATGCAGGATCATCCCTTAAGCCACTCATCTCCCTTCTGCATCTTGGACTTCTGGGAAGGTGAAAAGTTTTGTTCTTCCATTCCTCTTGCATGGTCCCTGTGTGCACATGATGGGTACATAGAGGTGTTATGTTACCAGCTCAGATTTAGATTAATGGAATATTTTTGAGGGAGGAGTCTTAGAAGCTGTGAGAAATAGATCTGGTAAAAAACGGTCTGATAGCTTTAGGCTGTTCTGAGAGAGCAGGAAGTATCCTTGTGCAACAATAAACATTTTAATTACAGAATCACAGACTCATTTAGGTTGGGAAAGTTCTCTAAGATGAGAGTCCAACTTTTGACTGATCATCACCTTGTCAACTAGACCGTAGCAGAGTTGTTTCTTGAACATCTCCAGGGATGCTGACTTGAACCAACCTGAATTCTTTTGCTGGTGGTAGTTCAGGGGCTGAGGTTAATTACAAGTATTTAAATGCTCTGTGCATTTATTCTCTTCTTATAATACACGGTTTCCTTTAAAAGATAACATTGTTAACTGCTGCACCTGTTTTGTGAATATCTGTAAATAGTCTTATACTTTTATTCCTATATTTTTTATCAGCAGACTCTTCTTGCAGACTGCAGCACCTAAGTTTCTCCAGTAACCTTTCCTTTCAATTTATCCTGTGGCATTCCACTGATCTAGTTTACATATTTCCTCTGGCTCAAGTGATTTGAGATACTGAGAGTGAAAATCATGACAGAAGACTCAGCAGAAATGATTTGGTTAAACCTCTAGGTGGCCATCAAAAAAAAATAATCTTGTTTCAAATGCCTTTCTGCTGCGTAAAAATGAACAGAGCTTCACTGTGACATTCAGCTTTGATCAAATGTCATATCTGGGATTCCTTCTGCACAGCAGTGTTTTGATAATAAGGGCTCTCATAATGCTGCAGCTAACACTTTAAACTAGCACTAAATGCAAGCCTGTGAGCTGGATGCAATTTGCAATGGATAGGGTTTCTTTCCTCTCTGGAAGGGGGAAGTTTTACTCTGGCAGTACCTGCTTAGTGTTTTGGCACCATCTGGACATGGGTGTATTCTGACACAGGTTCCTCTGTGGCCTTGCGTGGGTCACTTAATCTCCCTGGATTTTTTCTCTGGATTTCTTTATCTTGTAAATAGAGATAACAGGTTTTGTCCTCAAGGAGAATAGAGTTCAGGTGGATCAGGATTATGTTTGTAAAACTTCAGGATCCATGACTTTTACAACACGATACAAACTTATCTGTGATGTTGGACGTCAGTTAAATGCGTATGTATTTTGCTTTTCCCCTCTTGTGACTCTTTTGTTAATTAAATACTCTTGGCCATATAAATAATTCTTGCCCTGTTTCAAAGATAACAGAGGGAATCTTTAATTGTTTTACATGCAATCTCAACGTTGGTGTTTTGTGTATAATTTACAGACAATATTTATAAATGATTCCCCGTGTACAAAAACACACACCCAGTTAATACCATAAAGCCACTATGTGTGAGGTTTTATCCTTGCCAAGGTAAATACAGAACCGAGGAAACCAGCCAAAAATGAAAACTGTACATGTAACATGTTTAAATGGAGAGCTTCAAATGACCATTTGAATGGCAATTGTCCTGGTTCAGCCTCTTGAGATGAACATGTTAATGCTCTACAGCCCTCAGTATTCCTCCTCCTGCAGCTCCTGCAGTAAATCAATAACCCTGCTGCTGATTTCTCCAGGGTGAGCGGCCCAGTTATTTGTCTGACATCAAATACCATCATATTAAAAGATGTAACTACTGAAAAAAGATGAGCATGACTTGGAATTCTGTTGTCTGCTTAGGTGCTTGCTTAAATCATGTAAGCAGTCTCATCTCACTCTTCCTCAGGACTATAAAAGTCGGCCAAAGAAATTTGTTGCTGACTAGATCAGTATGGATGCCTTTCCTGTCTGATTTTTCATTTATTCTGATGCCAAAGGCACAGTTCTCCTCCTCTATTAAATCTCTGATTTTAAATAATTAGGTGTGTGCTTTTGCTCACATGTCAAAAAATGTATCTGTGATGAAAGCAAAGTCAAGTAGAGATTAAATACTGGGAGAAGGAAGGGGAGACGAGGGGAGGGAAGGGGAGGGGAGGAGAAAGGCAAGGAGTCAGGGTAGAAAGAGGGAGACTGTTCTAAGTTTAGGATTCAGATTAGAAAGATAAATAAAAAAGCTTTACTGTTCAATATCAGCTCTGCTCTTCTCTTGATCTGTGGTCACATTCATCTTGTATGCATCTAATTCAGAACCAGAACTGAAGATCTGTATTTCTCTCGGCTGTCAATCCTGCACAAGCTTCTTTTTTTTTTTGCAAACACTTCTTGTGGTATATATGTATGTCCTGATGGGACTGTCTGTAGGCATAAGTTCTGGCACTCATATTAGAATTTGCAGGATTATGATTTCATTCTTTTTTTTTAAGGTCGACAATAAATTAGTGAAGTAACCTGAAATGGGTCTCTAAATTAAAAGTGAGTGATTTCTTTTAAAACTCAAGATATACTTTCTTCTGTTTGAAGAACTGAAACGGAAAAGTATTATCCCTTTTCTATTAACTAGCAAACATTCAAACAGAGCGTGAATACATTGGAAGTGAACTTGCCATTCTTCCAGCTCTGTGTCAGAAGCATCATATCTGGGGTTTGGGGTTCAGGTATTTCCTTTTGAATAAACCAGCAGGGGAGGAGAAGGGAGGTAACTGCTATGAATATGGTTGTTTCTCATGGTGGACTTCAGGAATTAAACACAGATGAGTCTTACTGACAGTCTTTACTTTGGGTGATTGGAAAAGCTATTTGTTCAGAACAAATGCAATGGGAAATGTTGGGTTTAGTAGCTAGCAGATTTTAGGGCTCAGGGTCCAGCAGATTTCATGGTGCTGTGGCACTTATGTCCGTGACCATGAAACAGATTCTCAGGATACTTTCCAGGCCAGAATGGGTTTCAGTTTTTTTCCTTAAATATCTTTTACTTTTTTTCCTTGTATTGCAGTCAGTGATGTATTTCAGCAACTAGGAAATCACGTTGCTGCATCTCACATGAGATAAAAAAGGCAAATTATCAAGGTGCCTGCATGAAGCATGGAATCCTGACAGCTGAGCACAGCTTATGCAGCAAATATGTTCCATGCCCAGCAAGCACTGAGCAATATGCCATCAGGAATGGTTCCTGAAGGGCATGATCCTATGAGAGTTTGTTTCACCAGAGAGCTTTAAAGCCTCTTTGAGGGAAGATATGCCCACTGTTGTCTGTGTTCAAAAAGCCTGTGTCCCCTGTCCTATTTCCAAAGCTGCTGGTATTTCTTCCATGTTACCGTTTAGGCAGCCAAATACTTTATTTCCCTTATTTTCTCTTATCTCTTTAACCTTTCTCCGCCTATTTCCCACTCACTCTGTTAAATCATCTGGTTAAAATGAATCTTTATAAAACCCATTGAGCTGCCATTATGTTCATATCTGATTTATTTTTCGTGAAATGGACTTTTCCCTGATGCTACCCAACCTGTATAAACTGGTTATTTTGGTCAATGAGAGTTTTTATGACTCCAGCAAATCAGAGTGAAGAATAGAGCAACAGACTGGCGGGGCGAGCCATTGCCACATCGTGAGCAGCTTCCCTTAGGCCCCCAAATGCAAAGAGACTTTACACATTTGGTGGATATACTCATATTTGAAGTGAATTCCAAAGCTGAGAAAATTGATGGGCATCACATTAAAGGCACCTCTTAAGCAGACTGAACACAATTTCTGTCAAAAAGCTGAATCTGCCTTTCACTTGGAGGCTTTTTAAATCTGTGGCTGGCAGAGCTGATTGCACAATTGATAAATATCATGCCTGTGGGCATGTGCAGTTCCAGTAAGATGCTTAATTTTTTGTTTGTAAAGGCAGTGGAAAGTTCCATGACAAGTTTCTGATGGCAGTGGCAATGAAGTACAACTCCTTCCCAACACATCTGGAATACTTGACGTGCCACTGTAGCCAAAGGAATTGCAATATGCAAACTGATGTGGGAAAACTCCATGAAAGTCCTGAGTTGTCCATCATGTCATAAAACCCAAAACAACTTTGTTTCAGGTCTTCAAAAATAGAACAGGTGAACACACACATGGAAATTGTCTCCTAGGACTGTGTATCCAAGCATTTAAAACGTTATTTCATTTTACCAGTATTTACATAGGGTGGTTTAATGACTACTCTTGAATAAATAGGTGTTCCCTTTTTTTCCTTCTGAAGTTCTAATTTTATTAACTTTCCAGTGCTTTTAATATTCTGCCTCCTTTTTGGCACAGCCTGCTTTCAGGTTGGTATGGATTTCTGTGGGTTCCAGGTGAAACAGAAGCTCATCAGCCTGATATTCTGACTTCTGCTTTACTCCACAGCTCACTGACTGAAATGGTAGGATAGACTGCACTGCATTTCCCTTGTAAGGAATCAAAAGTCATCAGGAGAGCTATGAATATAGGGGGTTTGTGAGTCATCAAATATAACATAAATTGTGTTTCTGAGAAACACTGTGTTTAAAACTGCTTTGCAGTTATGATTTTATATATATATCTGTATACACTTGTCCCACTGGAGCACTGGCTCTTGTGACATTAATGTGACGTTACGGGGACATTTACAAATTGCACAATGCTATTTCTGATACATTTTGAAAATAAATAGTCATAAAGGATCAAACATTGCACAGTTAAAAGGGATTATTTACTTGGGAAAATCTCTTTTCCTTCTTCAGAAAACCTACAATATAGATTTGGTTCTTTTAATAAGAAAGAAGTTTTTAAACAAATGTATAATGCTTTCCTTTCTGTTTCCCCTGGGGTTAATCATGCATTTGGCATGCAAAGATTCATTTAGATGTTTTATTACCCCTTATTAAGCCAACTTATATTATTTCAGGAAAGAGTGATTGCAGCTTGTGGTATTAGTGGTTCTTCCAAAGAGATGTCGATGTGAAAATAACAAAGATCTTCATGTATATTAAATCGACTGCTAGCAATCCTCCAGAGCAGCCTACAATTAATTAACAGTAGCTTCTGATGATCTGAAAATGCAAGAGTAGTTTACATTTTATTATCTGTCTACTGAGAGCTCATATTCTCTTAGATTTCATGGAGTCATCCATTTATTGGGTTCTGTCAGTTCTCCACAACAGGCTTGGGGGATCAGGGTGTGTGGGGCAGACGATTTTATATTTGAGAAACTGAGAAGTAAAGGCACTTAAAATTGGTGGCTGTGAAACCAGGCTTTGCCTTTGCAGCTTTGAATCTAGTAAAAGTCCTCTCAGCTTTAGCAAACCTGAGTCTGGAGGTCTATGATGCAAATCTTGCTTTTGAAGCACCGTCTCACAGAGTGATTGTCATAAAACATCAGGACATCTGTGTCCTGCAAGAGCAGCTGCACAGGGGCAGATTAAAGCCCTCCCTCTAACTCTGGGTGTTGCAGGAGCCTGTGGAAGCTCAGGGTGAGTGTCGGTTTACTCTTTCTAGGAAATAGTGTACTTCCTTTCAGAAATATTTTCGGAAGCTTCAATGATTAGTAATTTCAGGCACTTCTGAAAACACCAGAGTATCCTTTTGTATTCAACAGCCTTCAAGAGATTCTTTTTTTTCCCATCATCTTGCTCAGGTGCTTTCAGCCTCTGCACGTTCCCTGACAAGGAATTCAATGGCTTGATTGTGCGCAGTTTGAAAAAGAGACTGTTGTTTTTGTTTTGAACCCATCATCCTCCAGCACCTCTTGAAGTTCCTTGGTTGTTTTATTGTAAAAGGCAGTGAATAATTATTCCTTACTCAGCAGAACCTCAACTGGATGGATCTCAAGCAGTAATTTGAAAATGCAAACCATTTGTGTGACAGCTGTGGTTGAGCTTGATCTCTTTCAATGCAAGCGTTCATTCTTCGGTTTTGGTGGCACAATAGACCTATAAATGTCAGAAACTCTGAAAATAATACAGTTGCATGCATTGTTAATTACTTTCAAATAAAAATTAGATTAATTGATAATGTTCAAAATGTTTTAGCTGGTGAATGTGATTCATCCAGGTCACCATATCCCATTTTGTCTCTGGCCTTGATACATGCGTGCTTTATTAATGATAAATTAATGACACCAAGATCTCAATCCTGGCTTTTCTGTTCATGCATTTTCTTCTAGCTTTTCCAGCTAGATTCCCAAAACTTTCTCTTAAAGATACAGAACAAATCAGATGAGTAAATCCCTGAAAAAAATGGACAGAAATGGAGAGGGGGAAAAAAAAGACAATGAAATATGAAGATGTCATTTTGAAGTTCAAAGTATTAAAACTGTCCCCTCAGCAAATATTCTACAACCTTACTGAGGAATGATTGCATAAATGATGGACATAGAGTAACTAAGTCTTATGAATCTCATATTTCCATTTGTGGTTAGATTTCTATATATTGCATTCTATTTTTGCTTATCTTTATACTTTGGGTAGTGTCTTATTTCCTCATCAATGCCAGCAGACCCAGAAATGCTCACGAGAGATTCATAGATTCCAACATATGTAGTATTAAGACTGGAATGATAGACCAATAGCCTGTCAAGAATGCAAATTCTTATTTTAAAAAACCAGCCTAAACTAAGTGTGACCAAGTTGTATTTAAAAGAACTTCTCAATTATTTAATTAAACCTGAAATCTCTCATAACTCCAGCTGTCATCTGTAGGAAACAG
Source organism: Pseudotriccus pelzelni (assembly GCA_035584735.1). Lineage (NCBI taxonomy): Eukaryota > Metazoa > Chordata > Aves > Passeriformes > Tyrannidae > Pseudotriccus > Pseudotriccus pelzelni. Next base: position 3,328,591 of record JAWMRA010000001.1, on the reverse strand, counting down.
ATGTTCTTAAAAATGTGGATAGCATACCCTTTTAAAAAAGGATAATTAGGCTTTTTTATAACTATAAAACACACTGAAGTGAACACATAAGCCAAACCAGCTGACCTTGTCCTGTCTTTAGCATGAGACCCAAACTTTACTGTGTTCTTTATTTCTGCCTGTGTAATAAGCTGCTGATATATTGGTGGCTGTCATAGCCTTCTACAAAGGCTACATAAGCCCAGAGTTTGCTGACCCAGCCTGGACTATCAGTGTCCTTTTCCACACTCCTGGACCAGCGAGAGGTTGAATGTTTGATTTTGTTTCTGTTCCACAGCAACATTTTAAATCCTGATATCAGCAAGCAAAGCTTACTAATGAGCTAACAAAGTCAATTAGAATCACAACCTATAAAGCGCTGAACTTTTAAGAGGTGCGTTCCCTCCCTTCTGCTTTGGGCATTTAACAATACTCCTATGCCCACGTTGCTGAATGCCCAGTGAACAACCACAGAGTCTTTCATATCTCTTTCTGTCATAAACGTGATGGGGCTTATATTGCAACTGTAAATATTATATTTTTTCCAGGGATGAAAATTTCTTTACAAAAAAAGGTGCATGGTTCTAGTTAGCAATCCTGAGTGAAAAAATGTGCTGTGCCACATCCATCAGGAAGGATCAATCCAGATGGCTGGAGCATATGGCAACAGTGAAGTTGTCACTGCGACACCTCTGAGCACCCGTCATGTGCCCAGAGGAAGATGTTGCTATCTTGACTCAGCTGACCTTTGAGGAAACAAGCAGAATTTCCCTCAGGGTGTCATCTGCTACTTTGGCTCACTATATGCCACCAATAAACTGGCTTCTAAGGCAAACACACACCCAGACAGGGCTTCCCCAAGGGGCTTTATTAGATAAATTATTTTAAATGCTTCTGGCCAGGAGAAGTCTGGTGGAGACAGATGGCAAAATGGAGGACTCTCTTTTAAAAGGAAGAAGAATTTTTTCAAGCTTTTCTTCAGTGCCACTCTGTTTCTGGGGAAGATATAAGAACTGTATCTGCAGAGAAAAAAGAAAGCATTCATAAATGTTGGTAAACTATACCAAATTTTTGTAATAGCAGAGTGGGGTTTTTTTCACAACCATTATCTCTCTAAGAATGTTTTAATTGGGATGTGTTTCCAGCTGGAGATATTACCCATAGGGGGTTACTTTTAATGTGGGAGTTGGGAATGTTGCCTCCCTCATGCATAGGAAGGAAAGCAGAGATAAAACTCCTTGCATAAGACAGTCCTCCAGCCTATGAGTCTCTTTAAATGGGTGAAATGCCAGAAGGAAAACTCATGAACATGAGTAATAACTGCAAATGGGTAGTCGAAAGGAGCACAGAAGGTGAGGCAAATTGTAAAGCCTCTCTAAAGGAGAACCACCACTAATTTAGCTGCTGATGAGCAGCAGCTGAAGCAGCTCCAGGCTCTGCCCAAGGAGGGAGCACACAAGGCAGAGGGCAGTTGTCCCGAGGTTTTAAGGATCAGTCAGGGCTCCCAGTACTGAAAGGTGACAGGAGGGAGCTGCCGTTTGCAGCTCTTTGTCAGCACTCAGTGTGTTCTGAGAGTATGGATGGCTTCTGACAGAGTATCACATCAAAAAATCATTCAGAAAACAGATTGAAATATTTAAGCTTTCGGTGTTTCTTGAAAAGGGAGGGCAGAGCAGTCAAACTTCATGGTTTGGCGTGTTTCAGGTACCTTCTGACTTTCTTCCTGTGAGCCTGCAGAGGAAGGCCTTAAGTTTGGACTCCTTCCAGGAAATTCATGTTTCACAAATAGATTTTCCTATAATGAAATATTATTTGGCATTAAAACAAGTTCTTCTGCATACTGTATCTCATTTGGAGGAGACTCTATTGCTGGCTGCTGATCAAACCCTGTCTTTACAATTTCTGCAGCAGGTTCACAATTAAGAACTACTGCTACAAATTATTCTGGGTATCCTGAACTTCATTACCTCATGCTAAATCTATTTTTTTTTTTTTAATATTGAAATAGTATCACAAAGAACATTGCATAGAAAGTTTCTTTGGAAAGTGCATTCAAAGTACATCACAGGAGTCATACAGAGATTTCATGAAGCTTTATGTTAGCAACACCACCTATTTATAGCATCATTTTTCTAGATGGTGATAATTGCCGTAGTTACTACCAAAGTACAGCAATCTGTAATTTAAAAATCAATTTTTTTTAATTCTTTTCTAAAAATGCAAGCTTTCTTTTTTTTTTTTTTTTTTTTTTTTTTCCCCCAAGACTTTTAGCTGGAATTGAAAGAATTAAAGTTTGGTGCTTTTTCCCCCTGTTTTTAATTGATACAGCATTTTAGAGCTGTCTGCCTCAGGATTGTTTCTTGTAAGCTTGGGGACATAAGAGAGAATGATACCTGCACTCTTTTTTGCTGTAAACACATAATTTTGCTGTCCTGAATTTTGTAGCCTCTTCTAATTGCATGAAAATTATTTGGCTTCCTTTTTTATTTGTCGCCTGGGTATTGCAAGGCATTAATACCAGTTTAGCTGGCTGTGCTGTAACAGGGAGAGAGACTTTTGCAGCTCTGTGAGGCAAATGCAAGTTAAAATAAAAAGTTGTCAGCTACATGACGATGCCCCAATATTTCCTGAGATTCCTTAGGCCTCGTGCATGCCAAGGAGCCCATTTTTCAGGTAGTAATATTAGCACTGCACGTACATTTACAGTTCTGTTTCCGCACAGGGACCTCAGCAGAGCGCACAGATTTTCCTGGAGCCCCCTTTTTTCTGGCATGTGATGGCATTGCAAACGGCATTATCTTCAGACCTGCCCGGGGAGTTCTGTGGGTTCCAGATGCACCCTGGCCCTGAGGTGACTCTGAGCACCCTGAAGGGGACATCAGCCTGTGCTTTATAACTCCTGGGAGCACTTCTCTGATTCAGGGTCACAAATCTTAGACATTAAAAGAACCATTTCTCTCTGCAGCCACAGAGCTTTCTGTCAAATCAGTCTCTCAGCCTGTGCTGAAGTGTCTTTGTGTGAAAATTGACTTCCCAATATTAGTGTCAAAAAGGGACACCATTTTTTTATTATTTGCTTTGGTTTGGGTTCTTTTATTCCATAACTCAAAAGATTGGAAAGTAGCTATTATATAATACTCAACTCAATAGCTCAGGCACCTACATTCTTTCATCTCGGTTTTGTGAGTGCAATTATTACTTAACAATTACAGTTGCTACTGTTACAGTGTACTGGATTGAATTTAAAAAAAAAAAAAAGAGCTATTCATAAAATATTATTCCTAAAAAAGGTAGACACGTCATGTTTTAGGCTTGTTGAGTTCTGGTAAAAATCAGGCTGAGAGAAATTGGTTAATCATCAGGATTTAAACCCCTTATTTCTGTATGTGGTAATACAAGGTACCATGTCTCTGCCTTTAGTCAAACTCTCTCTAACCAAAACTGAAGCTGCTTCAGCTTTTCAGCCAAGTTACTGTTCTTGGTCTTATAGAAAAGTAGTTTTGGTTGTTTAATTTACTATCTAATGCTTATCACAAGCTGCAGTTTTAGTTGCTTTTAATTTTCCCACATCTCAGCACTTGGGAGTGAAATCTGCAGTGCAGAACCTCTGCTTAAGGTGCAGTTGTTTGAGGGATTTCCAAATAAAATGCATTTAATGGAGATATATAATGTGAGGGCATAGAAATACGTGTGTGTGTATATAAATATATATATGTAAGTCAAAAGTGTCCTCCAAATAAGATCTACCATATGTACTTTGGCATCAAGCAATCAAGCAAAAATGAATCCCTTACTTTGCTGAAGAGAATCTGGTGCTTTAGTTTTTATTTCGAGCTCTTCTAGCACTGGGAGGCCACCTATTGCCATGTCATGCAAATTTGACTGTGATTAATATCCCTGAGAAACACACTCAGCAGCAAATTGCAGGTTTGGAGCCTGAATTACCTGGAATTTTGGCTTTATGTAGCCTGTTTCCTCCTCTGATTTGTGTGGGTTTGGGCTCACCCAGGAACCATCACTGCAGCAGGGCCAAACCTCCAGCTGCCCATCGTGAAAATGTCTGCAGGAAAATGATGCTACATCATTCAGTGTTTGATCATAATCCAAACAGAGAGGGACTCACAGGCAAACTCAACTCGAGCACATCCTTGTGTTTTTAACAATAATTTTCTGTTTTAACAATAATTTTCTAGGGTTTTGGTTTTTTTATAACACAATTCTCACTTTGACTACATTACTTGGGACCTAAAATTTGACAGCAATCAGTAGGATCTGAGACCATTTCAGTAGTTCTAACAAGGTTTTTACCAGATTTGGCTTAGGTCATTTCACAGGGTTTGTATAATTCAAAGGCTAGCAGAAAAGGTTGGCTGCATCCATGATATCTGATAAAACTTAAACCAAATTGTTTACCTTCCTGGATAAAGAGCCTGGAAACAAAACCCTAAAGCATTTTTTGCTTTAGCTTTCAAGTACTTAGCAGTTGCTAAGAAGGAAAAAGATCATCTTTCTTCCTCATCTGGGCATTTTTTTCTCCAAACTAATAAATTATATTTTAAAAATATTTTAAAATTATTTTTAATTGAATAAATGTGATAAGGACAAGAGTCATACCTTAGAGGCATTTCTTTCCATTGTAACCAGTAGGTAATGAAGTATACGAAAAAGGAATTAATCTTATGGATAAAAAGTTCAAATATGTTGTCCTTTTAAAACTAGAAAGCTTCATTCTGTGCTGCTTATAGTGTTGCTGCTTTTTGCTGCAATAGCTCCAAAGAGCCTTTTCATAGAGACTTTGTTATACCAGATGTTGTACCAAGGGCTTGTCCCAAGCACTGGCTACCAGTGCTTGAACAGAGCAAGAACTGAAAAAGAGGTCAAAATAAAGTAGCTGTATTCCCACTTTCAGAAAAGAGAATAATCTGGATTTCTCAAGAAGCCTTCAGGAACTGAATGAACTTTATACTGAGCTTGGCAGATTCAGCAGGACCAAGGATGTGCTTATTTTATCCCTGAGTGTTTCGCTGAGGAGCTTCAGTCGCAAAATACAACACTGATCAGCTATGTGATGTTCTTCTCAGTGGAACCTACACCTAAGAGAGGGATCTCCACAAATGTTGAAGCATGCTGTGTCTGGGCCTGAATGCCATGTGAAAGGGAATCTTGTAAGGTGAAAAGACAGATCTGGTCCAAGATTTAGGACAAAATATGGAAGTCCTCATGTTCTCCCTTACCTTTAAATGAAGAACATCGCTTAGGAACCCTTTTAAAGTAGATATATTTATAGTTCAGTTTGTGGTTTATGGCAGTGTGATGGCACTGCTTCTCCATCAGGTTCTCCAGGATTGATTTTCTAGGAGGATGTCTCAAAAGGTTGATGTTGCAGCACATCCCAGTGATCGGACCAGCAGCCTGTGCTGTGGGTGTGGGTGTTGGTGCTGAACTGCTTCAATGCCCTGTGCCTCCAGCTGTGTCTGACATGAGAAAGTGTACAAACAGCTCTGTCTGTCTCGTTAAAAGCCATTGGGAATAAATGCCAATTAGGAACATTATGTGTGGAGATGTGTCCAGCAGTGTTTCCAGTAAGGAACCGTGCACAAATGCCTACTGGTGAACACACTGCAGGGCCGTAAGGGGTTGAGTGAGACAATGCCCCCAGTGCTGCTTCCAGTATTAGTGTAAGTCAGAGTGAAAATCAGATTTTGCAAAGTTGGCAGGACCCAAGTAATAAAGGCCCTGCCAGTTGGGAACTTTTTGAGCATATTTTACCTGCCTCAAAACACTGATATTAAAATACAGGAACAGAAAATAGGATTAATCTGTGCTGTCCAGACAGAGAATTAAGGAGCCAAAAGACCAAGTGCTTTTGGTCAAGGTCACTCTGGAAACCACGAGCAGAGCTGAAAGTTGGATTGAGATGCTCAGAGTTTGACGCAGATGGCTGGGCTCCAGCCCATGTCACCAGTCCCTCCATCCCAATGGGTATGTCCCCAGAGGTGCTCTCTCGTGCTGTTACTGTGATCCACAGAAGAAAAGGCAGGTGCTGAGGGGGCTTTTGATACAGCTTGAGGTATATTGCAAATGATTCTAAATATGGAGAGGAAAATGAGCTAAAGCATGGGCAAGACAATGAAGTTGTCTTTACAGAGTGGAAGTAATTCTGGTGATACCCAGCAGCTTTCAAGAATTCAAGTTTTGTAACTGGAATCTTGTGGTGCAGAAAATGTAACACAGTGTGGGATTGTCATGCTGTGTAAGGGACCCAGGGTAAACTTGGATCTAATTTTGTATGTGCCCCACAGGATGAGAAATGCCTTGAAGACATATTTGGATCTGTCATTTATTGCAGCAAACAATGTCATCTGATGATAACTCAAGTGGACAGTTACACCTTGTGAAAAAAACCTCCTCCAAATTAAAAATCTAGTACTTTACATCACTCTCACTAAATATTTCATAGGATAGAAGAAGCTGCCACAGAGGAAATGTTTTTATAATTTTATAATTGTTGTAATTTCCATGACAAGGTGAATATGGCTGGTACGCTCTGAGGCTGGGGGAGAAGGAAAACAAAATAAGAGGATAGAAAAGAAAAAAAGGCAAGTCTGGGCAGTCAGCTGAGTGTGTTTCTGTGAAGAGAAAAGAGATTTCTTACCACACTGCTCCCAGGAGCACCACCACAGCTTAAAAGCATTCTTCTGTTTGGTGGAAGTTTGTGTGCCTGCTTGATTGAGTGGAAGGAGTGCAGGGGAAAAATGAGAACACAAATATATATTTTGGCTGTCATACAGTCAATACAGGAACAGGTCGCCAGAAACATCAAAACACTGTCAAAGAACTGTCTTCAGGGCTGTGAGTGAGCAAAATTTGTTGGGCAATCAGCCAAGGGAAAGGAGAAGAGGTCTTCTGTTATTCTTAGAGCTCATCAAGGGGCGCTAAAGAACAAACTGAAATCTCTGTTCAAATCTGCATCTACAGTTTGTGTGTGTAGCAGCATAGCACAGCTGCCATGGGCTGACTAAACCCTGGGGGTTAGAAGGCCAATAGTTCACAAACAGTTGTTATTATGGTGAAAAAAAATTTTGTATATTAAGTTTTGTGTGAATTCAATACTCAGGAACAATAAAGCCAAGATTCAGTGCAAGTAAATGATTGTTTATCAACCCTATACACAGCTTTTGCAAAGCTGCTTTGCTCTAAAAACAAACCAGCCGGGAGCACCTGAGAACTTCAGGACATTTTTTTAAAACTTTCCTTTTTGAAAGACAAGGAAAGAGTCACCAGTGTTCATCTCTCAGAGGGAACTGTAAAAGTTTAAATAAACTTTTATTGTTTAAGTAATTTCTTGCTTTTCCTATCACACTTCTGACTGGTCTGGGGGGTAGGAATATGTTGGACAACGTAGTAAAAAATGTACAAATTTAAAGAGAGGTGATACCATTCCTGTGGCAGTTCATTGATACGGAAATGATGGATTGCTTGAAGCCTCACGGAGATTTGAACTCATACAGAAAGCAAACCATTAAAAAGCCATTACTGAGTCATCACATGGCTCTAAAACGTTGTTGTATATTCCTTTATCTGTTTGCCTGTGTAACAGAAGCAGAAGGCTCAAAAACTCTTGGGTTTGTGAAACCTGCCCTTTGCTTTAGTACCAAATGATTAGTCTAATTCCCTTTATTAGCTCAGTGGGCATCATTTCCAAGGCAGTCAGTGAATTTTGCTTCACTTAACAAGCTGGCAAAGTGAATTCCTTTTGTGACAATGATCATCTTCAAGTTTCCAACATTACTTTATTCATAGGCAGTTCATATGCAAGTTTTTTTATATCCAAAAGTGATTTTTAGCTTTGCTGAATCTCCATCCCATCCATATAATGCAGCAAGATTTGGTATGGGAGCTCCACTTCATGCATGACTTGAACTCATATAGCAGGAAAAATCATGATGGTCTGCAAAGCACCTCGAGGTTCTTTGTGGATGCTTGAGGAAAAATGTTGAGTTAAAATAGGCCTTTCAGACACATGCAACATTACAGGAGCACAGAATGGTTGAGGTTGGAAGCGACCTCTGCAGATTATCTTGTCCAGCTGTGCCTTCAGGGGCACCTGCAGTTGACTGCTTAGGACTGAAGACAAGGGCTCCACAGCCTCTCTGGGCAACCTGTGTCAGTTTTTGACTATCTTTCCATTAAAAAAAAGAGATTTAATTCCTCCTGAGTCACAGGATTTATGGGGTGAGGTGGCGAGGTGTTATCAGTGGGGAGGCAGCTTTGGCCTTTGTGAGAAACCCTGCCTTGTCCACAGCTCTGGGCACATGTGAGAAGAGATGACATTCAAAGCCATAAGTAGGATTCCAACTGCAAAACACCTGCCCAAAAGCCATCGATGAAATGCTCAGAGAAATGCTTTGAACATTTGTCCCAAACACAGAGGAAGTGACTTCCCAGTAAAATGTACCACACAAGTGAAATGATATTGTAAATTAGTTATTAAGCAGCACAAATGTTTCTGAACTTCACATCCCTTTGGGATGTTCTTATCTCAGTAACGGAAATAACCTGCTACAAGTACTTGCCAAGCACGAGGGGGCAGGATAAACCTGCCTGCAAAGCTCTTTAGGTGCTGTAATGAAAAGGCTTTCACCTTCATGTCTGAGAAGTTTGGAACACTGAGTACATGCCAGAAAAACTGATGCTGAGGCAATACAGCCTTTTTAGCTGTATTTTCATTCTTAGCACAGTCTTCTCACTGGGGGACTATGAGGAAGAATGCAAAATTCCTTGGCTTGTAGTACAAGCAACAAAGGGTTTTCTTTTCCCCTGTTTCTGCACATACAATGTAGGCTGTGTAAAAAGCAGTAGCACAATAACAGATGATAACAGTACCATCACTGTTTGCCACCCTCCCCTGTGCATACACTGTACCAGACCTTCATGGGCAGCCCTTGCTATGAAGCTTGCTGGGTGCAGAGACTGCCTGGATGGAATCTGTAATTTAAATTGCACAACAAAGTGATGGATTTTCATCTTCCTGAGCAAATGAGTTTGTTCTGCAGATCAAAATAACCCACAAAAGGCTGTAAAGTACATGAACATGGATTGTATTAATCAGTCAGCCCAACAGGACTGTACCGGGTGGTTTGCTCATGGGGGTTCTAACAATCCTGCACTCAAGAAAGGGTTGTTTTAGGCATCATAAGTGGGTCAAAAGCCTCCAGAACATTAGGATTCATTCTCAGGTTTAACATAAACCTGGGTTGTGGTTTGGTTTTTTTTAGCCAGAATGTCAGTATGACTTCTGAGGAGGTCCTGCATCCAAAGCACAGTGGGCAGCAGGTCGAGGGAGGTGATTCTCCCACTCTACTCTGCCCTTGTGTGACTCCACCTGGAATGCTGCATCCAGCTCTGGATTCCTCAGCCTAAGAAAGATGTGGAAATGTTGGAGCACATCCAGAGGAGGGCCACAAAGATAATCAGAGGGATGGAGAACGTCTCTGTGAGGCTCAGCCTAGAGAAGAGAAAGCCTGGGGAGACCTCACAGTGACTTTTTATGTGGGCAGGAAATGACAGGACAAGAGGGAATGGTTTTAAACTAAAGGAGGAGAGATTTAGATTAGATATTAGGAAGAAATTTGTTAGTTAGACGTTGGCGAGGCACTGTAATGCATTTCCCAGAGAGGTTCTGGATTCCCCATCCCTGGAAGTGTTCAAAGGCCAGGTTGGATGGTGTTTTGAGCTACTTGGTGGAAGTGTCCCTGTCTGTGGCAAGGGATTGGAACTAAATGGTCTTTAAGGTCCTTTCCATTCCAAACCATTCCATGATTCCATGGGTCTTTTATATTAATTTGCTGAATACCAGGAATAACTGAGGAATGCTCAAGACAGATCTGTTTTGCCATTATCTCCTAATGTGCTGCTGCCCAAATTCAAGAAAGGGAATTGAAAATACGTAATTTCTCCAATGTAAGCATCTTCTGTAATTGCCATATTTAATGTAATGTGTACTCTGGAAATATTTTCTGACACATTCTCTTTTTACTGTTGAGTTGTTTTACTTTTTTTTTTTAAACTTTGTAAGTAATGTACCTTTAATGAAATATGACACACACTTTACTTTTACTCATTAGTAGCCTGACATGTGGCCTTCGTTTTCTCTTTCAACTTGTAGGTGGCCATGCTCTCACCTGTGATCTTTGTTTGAGCTAAGCTACCAGCCATGCAAGACTGATTTTATTGAAAACCAAGTAACTACCCCAGAATTGCTTTCATGTCACTGGGAAAAAAGTCTGTTGCTCTAAAGCCAGCCATGCAGAGCACTAAAGCCAAGAAAATGTCTCTCATTGACATCCCTGGGCTTTGGTTTGGGACCCTTGCCAATGTTTTATTTAAATGGGCTTTTAACAGTTTCATATATTCAGCTCCTACCAATCCGCGAGTTCAAAAGGAGTAAATGCTCTAGACCTGAATTTAAATGTATCCTGCTAGTAAAACCATTCCTGTGATTACAGTGACTGGCTGCCACTGTATTTATTTTGAAAGTACAAGCTGGTGCTGCACTTTTCTGACATCCAAGACTGGAGATTAGGCACAAGCATCATATGCACAAAATAAAAACCATCAAAGATCTGAGACCTGTGGAGTAAGAGGGAGGGAGAAAAGGTAAAGAGGGAAGAAATGTCTGCAGACAGTCCTAGAAAAGGGAGAAACAAGCAGGCTCATCACCCCATGTGTAGGGGGAGAAGGAGAAGGGGAGGAAACTTTAAGACACAATTTGCCAGGTCGGGCCTGCCCAGGTTTCCCATCCTCCCACTTCAAAGACTTTCCTGCCATCTCAGGGCTGCCACCAAGGGCTTCCCTCATGTCCCTGGTGTCTCACGAGGACCATGGGGGCTGAAGCTGCTCCCAGGACCTCTCAGGGGCTGCTGACTTTGATTAGGCACAGCCTAGAGGGCACTGGGGACCCCGTGGGGATAAGGGCAATGCTGAAAGGAATGCCTTGCCCTGGCAGTAGCACTTCCTCAGCTTTTAATTTTGCCCAACACAGTTTGTCTTCTAACATGGCTTATTTAAAGCAGGAGTAAATCTGATTATCTCTGTTCAGTCCAGTAGATTAAATCCTCAGAAAACAAAGCACTTTTTACTTCTATTATGTGTGTGTCACCCTCAGTGTTGGCAAATTGTCTCTTTCATTTCTGAAAATTGAGAATATAATTTCATAAACTCTGCAGTGGAGAATTGCATTTTACAGTCAGAGATGTTTATATTCATAATATATTTATTAAAAAAAGGGTGTTGAGATATTTGGGCATTTTGTATTTATTTTTATTTTATGTATAGCCTGCTGATACATGGTAGGAATTAACACTAAGTTTTCCTCTTCCTCTACAAAGCTGACCAATGCAGCTCAAAACTCCTGTTCCCCCTTTCTGTGCTGTGCCAAGCTGGGTTATTCTCCTTGGAAATACAGTTTTTAACGTTAGTCAGTATTAGGAACTGTGTCTAGTTTGAAGCTAAAAAAACCTCTAAAGACTTTCTTCACCTCTAGTTTAACCCATTTTGAAGTCAAACTGTGAGAATCAAGTCTCAGCGGCTTCCAAAGTGCCATAACCCCAGAAATGTGGTGACACCTACACAGAGGTCACAAGCTGGACATAAATTGAGCTGCGTGGCTCAGCCATGCCAGGAGGTTTGAAAGCTTAGAGGTAAAATAGGAAGGAATCTCGCTGGAGAAAGAAATAATTAAACAGGAATAACTGCTTGACACGATGGTAATTTTCATCAAGGTTAATAATTTTCATTAACATTATTGAACAAGAATTATAGACCTTATTTTCAAACTTCAATTTCCTTACAGGGAATTCATTTTACTTTTTTATACATTTTTAATTCTACCTTGCATCCTATCTCATTCTTTTTTATCAATTTTGGATGCCCAGGTACTTTCAATTAAATATTAACATCCATCTTTTAATTTATCCTGTAATTTGGAAACAGGAGAACACTGCAATGGTTCTTTTCTTTCCAAGGGACAACATTTCTGTTCAGTGATGGAGGAATCCAAACAGCAGTGCATCTGTCTCAGGGAATATCAGGCCCTGGGTGACAGCGCACCAATTGTCCTGCCACTCCAGTGGAACTGTGTGGAAATGTCGAACCAGAGGAAAGGTGGCCCTCCATGTTTCAGTCCAGGAGGGATGTTCTTGTGGGAACAAGCATCTGTGAGAGGGAAAGATCCTCTGCTTAGGTACAGCAAGAGTGTTTCAGATTTGGAAAGGTGTCTCCCTTTCCGGGGGCTTTTCTGAGGTCTCTGTGCCAGGTCTGAGCATCAGGCAGGAATTCAGGTCACAGGAAACCTCTGCCTGTCACTGAAAATCAGGAATCTAATCTCTTGTTAATCTGAGCATTCGAAATCCCTTCTGTGGTGGGCCTGTGTTGTTCCAGTAGTGTTAGCAGAAGCCCTGCGTGCAGAGGAGCCACTGTGTACAGAGGATATCCTGGTGGCATGAACTGCAGCAGGGTCACTGCCCTGTCTCCTGGTTTTTGAGGTCAGTTTGGGGTGTTTTATGGCCTCCCTGGCTCAGTGGTAAAAGAAACACTCCCCCTTGCTGATGATTTCCAACAGAGATCCCGGGCTGTCAGCACACCCTCGAGCTGTGATGTATCTGTGCAGTCAGGGATATTGTCACTTCATCAGTAGAATGAGGAGGGACATTAAACGTGATGACATGACATTCTGGATCAACTCTAAAATGTCTTGTTTCAGGACAAGTTGTGAAGTGATTATTCATTTCAGACAGAAGTTGGTACAGGTTTTTTTCTTGCCTTCTTTTTTCCTAAAAATGAGCCATAGTGAGACTTTTCTAAGCTGCCCCAAGGGTTGAAAATCTTTATCCTCTGTGTGAGGTTGATACCTCTGACCAAGTCTGTGAAGTTTTTTAATGTGTGCAATACTAAATCAAGATTGCCTTAGACCTCACTCTGATTTGCAAATTAAAAACAAATAAAAAAACCCTCATTCCATATCCTATAACTAATACATTTAAATATTTTCCCCTGTAATTAAAAAATGCTTGATTTAAACGGAAGCTTTGTACTCATAGCTTGAGGATCTGGTGCTGTATGATGAGTATTCAGGGAAAATGCTTTTTTGTTCAAAAATAAACACTTTTCTGCCATCTGCCACTCAGATTTATCTTTAAAAGATGGCAGGCAACATTTAGAAGATAAGGATTCCTTCCTATTACATTCATACCCAGACAGACATGTCTTTTAGGTCTGGACACAGGTTCCCAGTGCTGTGTGTTCATAAATTAATCACCTGTTTCAGAGAGATTTAAAATACTTCAGTGAGTTTTGTTTCAGTGAATCCTGCCTATATAAAATTTATCTGGTTTTATTGTAGCTATGCGAAAGGACAAGAAGAGGTCAGAATTTATAAGAACTCAAGGAGGAAATCTGGTGACATTCCCAAATATTTACATAATCCCAGTCCTGGGAAGTTGAGTATCTGGTAACTAATATTAAATATGGGCAGAGACGTGGGACCACAAGCTAACACTATCTACCCATGTTATTGATAATCCTATAATGGAGTAGTTTATGTCACTGATTTGCTTCTCTTTTTCTTTAGCAAGTTTTTACTAATATTATTGTTAGTATAATTAAGATATAAGGAATTTCCATTCAAAACTGTTTACAGTCCAATCTCTGCTGAAATGACATTTCCATTTTTATTTTACTTTGAAGTGTTTTAGATGCTGGGATTAAAGAAAGGACATTTATTCAGAAAAAAAAAGAAAAACCTCTAATTTCTGGGATAAATATTTAAGCTTTTGGCTGATTCTTTTACCCAAATCTCTGAACCACCAGAATTTTGAGAGGGCATTTCAAACATTACTTGTTCAGTAGCTCACAGTGGCTTATAAAGTCAATCAATCAGTTGCCAACATTTCATCATTACAAATGTTTTCTGTTCAGAAAGTGACACCCAGCATTGTCATAATATTTAAGGACTGTGGATAATGAAATAAATACTGGGTTGTCAAGATTTGAAAAATCACATAAAAGAGGAGACTGAGTAGGATTGCAAAAAAACTCCCCAAAATAGCTGGGTGGATAAATGAATAATCAATGTATGAGGGATCTTTCTATGTCATATTCAAACAGTACAATGGATCTCACAACACAGAGTACAATTCTAGTTCTGTTCCTTTAGAATAGACATGGAGGTTTTGGATTACAGAAACAATTAATCTTCTTTACAAAATATTGATGTTTATTCTATATTGAAAACAATAAAAATACATATGATCAAGCCACCAACTAAAAGAAGAGAAAAAAATGCAAAGGGGTGACAATAAATGTCATTTTACTTCAATTTTATAAAAATACTAGATAAGCATATATAATTAAATTAAAAGGAATACCTCTGAAGAAAAATACGGCTTTCCACAGCTAAGGAGGAAGAAAATCTAAAATGGCTGAAAGATTACTGCAGATAAGGAAACTCATCCAGCTGCTGAGAAAATCAGAGACTGAAATATTTGCAAATTCTTCCTCATAACATCTGCTCTTTGCAACACATAGGACAGACAGAAAAGTCACACTGAATATAACACAGCAAAAATGCACAGAGGGAGAAGTAGTTTATGAAGTATTTGATGTGCACGAGGTGTCTTGAAGCACAGTGAAAGCTTAAGAAAGATTTACAAGAAGTAAACTCATCACTTTTGTTACCAATGACTCCATGGCGATTTAACGTTGGCTTTGGTTGCCACTTTTCCTGGAGTTGAACAAAATGCAACAGCTTCCCTTTATGCTAAGGGCTGTTCTCCTATATTAAGGGCTTGTTTCTAGAATAATGATCCAAACAATTTTGCATAACCAGCTGCAGTTAAAAATAATTTGCAATATTTCTATCAGCTACTTAAGTGGAACAATGCAAACTTCTACACTGCTTGCATTTTTTGTTGAGTTTCAACACAAGTTTTTTAAGCTGAGTTGAACCAACATTACATCAACAGGAGGTAAAGAAGAGCTTTGCATGAGGAAAAAATAAAAGAAGTGCTTTGGATTCTTATATGACCCATAGAACTGTTTTGATTTTTCCTTAAAAAATGTGTGTAAAGATTCAAAAGTTTCAATCACATACATCATTTGCCTTGAATCACAGAATGTCTAACTATTTCAATGGCAAGTGAAATATCATAGCAGAAAGGCAACCAAACATGTATTGCTGTTCAGTATAAGGTTTGTGACAAATTTCATTGTCTCATTTCAACTTGCTAAAGTTGCACTGTATTATTTTTGCAGGATAGTGGTTGGTGCTTTTTTCCTATTTCACTTTTTTTTTCCCTATTTCCACTCATTCCACAATTAAACGAGTCACTTTGGGATAATCTGCATAGGTAATACTGATACCACGCTCCAGATTAATCCAGTCCTGATTTTGCCACTACCATCCCAAAAAAGAAATAAAGTAGGATTATCTGTAGGCTAATCATGAATAACTCAGATGGAAAAATGTGTGCCTTAGACATCAGAATTAATGTATAGGTCGTGGAAGAACAGCAGTGTCTAGAGTTTGGTAGGCTTATTCCAAAGTTGTATGGATTATTATTTGAAGGATAACTGCAGCAGTGCACTCTGCTGACACTTGGAAAATACAGCAAATATTTTGCAGAACACATCAACTGCTCAGCTCTGTGTGCAACACTGAGCTTTTAGGAAGTATTTTATTATTAAGGATTAACTACAGCATCACCTTGTAATAGGATCATAAACCTTTAATTACAGTTCAATATGGTACCAACTAAAATTGCTTTTGAAATGAAACATTTTATTAAATGATCAAAATGAAGAAATTTCTTTCAGAAGTAAAGATATCATAACTTCTAGGGGAGAAGTTGAGGTGTGCAAAGGATGACAGTGTCTGCCCACTGATTACCATGGAATTTACCCAGTCTGCCAGTACAGTACAGACTTCTAATGCCCATTAAAAATTCAGGTGCCTCTGTGGTTCTTATATTTATATTTATTCCTTAACCTTGCAATGGTGTCAGCTCAAATTATGTAAGAGATCTCATCCCAGGCAGGTGGCTTGGCATGACATCTTTTTCTGTTGTCGAAGATCAAGGCAGTGGGAGGAACAGCAGGTTGGTGGAGAGACAATTTTCTTCAAGAAACAAGAGCATTCACTGAAACTTTATTAAAAATACAGCTGGAATTTCTTGCCAGTTGAGACATGAATGTCCACTGCTGTCATTGCAGCTGCAATTTCAGCTCCAGCTGAAGTTTCCCTGCAGTGACCTTTCCCAATACTTTTCTCCTCAGGCCCCAGGGCTGCCTGCAGGATCTGGGTTGTGCAAAGGACTGTGCTTGAGCGACGGGGCTCAAATGCTGCAGTGATGGGAAGGTTTTTAAGACATTCAAACCCACGTGTTATTGCCTGAATGGATATTTTAGGCATCTCCCAAATGGATAATTTCTCTGACCTAAGTTTTAATTCCTGCTGTGTTCAGTTCAAAGGGTAGGCAGGAGGAGGCCCACAGAGCAAACATCATATCTGCTCCAGAGAGTGTGTAATGCATTTAAATACTTTTCTGTTAGGTTAGCCTTCGACATTTTATATTGCTGTTTTTCAAACAGCAGCTGACTTTTATATGGGAACATTCTCTGGACCATACCCTTGGATTACACCCATCAGTGGAAAGGCAATATATCCTACCCACTCCTAAACTTCCATTCATGTTGAAGGGAAAATCTGTGCCAAAGACAGTGAACTGTACTAGGAGAATGTTCTTTGCAGCTGTGTCCTGGCTGGATGTGTAAAGAGGTAGTGCTTCAATTGTAAGGCAAGGGAAAAAGAGGACCACTGTTTTCACAGCAAACATTTCCCAGCCCATTGATGTAAAACCCAGTGTATCCTTGCTGGAGTACAAAACATGGGCAATTCTTTCACACTCACAGTTAAATTGAGCAAAGCAAATATTCACATGGTGAAGCTGCATCACCACATCTGCTAGTTTAAGCAGCTCTTTCCACTCTGTGTAACTATCAAAGATCACTGGCAAGCAAGGTTAGTATTGGTCCAAGGGCTGTTCCAAAGAATGTCAGTTAAAAGTTAAAAATAAGGTGATTTTTGCAAGTAAAACCACATTTGCATTCTCTGTATTCAAATGTGCCTCACTGACACATTGGCATTACAAAGATTAAAACACAGAGAAAGGTACCCCTGTGTCATTCTCCCTACCACTCTCTTGACCCGCTCTTGACTGGTATTACTATCCTTTTTTTCTATTTTTTTTGGACTGTCTCTGTTTTCCCATTCTGGAAGTACCAAGACACCATTTCAAAGGTGAGATTCTAATGTGGGGGCTGGTACTACGTAAAAGGAAAAACCACAGGCAGTGAAGTGGCAGTAACATAGATGTCAGGCTGGCTGGACAACTGGCCCAAGAGCTGTGGTGGCAGGTGGAGACAATTGGCTTTGAAATTCGTGACATCCATGGCCATCTGAGTTAAGCAGTTTTAACACTGGCACTGACTCCCTACTCTGCAGTCCTCCAAATACACACAGGTAGAGCTTCACACATCCCTTACTATTGCACTTGCTTCTATCCTTCAGAAACAACTTTTGCCCTGTGGTCTAGAAGTGGCAAATTTGCAAGTTTGGATATTTTTGCCACAGGAACTCAGCAGGAATTTTGCTTCCAGCAGTTACTGAGTCTCATATCCTGTGTGAATATTTCCAAAATGGGCACAAAGGCTGTGCTGTTTAGTAGCCCAAACTGAGAAGAATTCAGCTGTAGAGTGAAATGGCAGTGAGGATGCCAGATTTCAGGCTTTTCCTGCTTTTATTAATTCAACCTTGCGTGTTCTGAGCACCCGTTTGCAATTGGGTTCATAGTATGTGCTGCTGGTGCATCTCCTGGCTCAGTTCCCAAAAAAAACCTGTTTGTGCAAGAGCTGGGATTTTGGTAACACCAAAATGCAGACAAACAGCAACACCACGAGGCAGGGGAGGGCGATGAAATAAAGGTTACCTAATCTGAAACAGCAAACAGAACTACACATTGATTAGAGCATCATGATTTATGGCACATAAGAGGAGTGCAGTTGGATGACTACATGATGCACTATTCCCAAGAGGAGCAAATTTAGATTTTTAAGGGATTTTTATCAGATTTAAAAAAAAAAAATAAATCAGTGTTACCCTGGGTTTTCAACACTTGGCTCTGCTTAACTGCAGAATAGCCTTCAGTTACCAGTACCCTCCAATTTTTCACATCACTATATGTTCGGCATATATGCAAAAAGTTATAACCTACCCAAGTTTTTTCAGTCTATTTTCACAGCCTGTTTCCTTAGGCAATCCAACTTGTGAATTTGTTTTTTTAATATACTGCATGGAAAAGCATGGGTAGCTTAAAGTGACCAAAAAAAAACAAAACACCAAAAAGAACATTCAGAAAGTTTGTATTTTTCTTTTCCTAAAAGGTTGCTAGCTTATTAGAAAATATTTATAAATGAGTGCCACAAATAATTTGCCTAAATTTTTGAAATGCTCATATATCAAATTTCATCTTACCTTTGTTTGTTTGTTTTCTACCAAGCCTGCATCCTAGAAGAGGCAATTAATTAAATATTTCCTTGCTGACAGATTTTTTTTCTAACTTAATATTATTTTTTTAAAAAATTATGTGGACGGTTTTGGGGTGATTTTTTTGGGTGTAGAGGGTGGGGGTTTTTTTGGTGTGCTAGTCTCCCTGCTGAACGTGTTTTATAACGTCAGAGAGACTGAGAGGTCATTTCTTACTCCATTTCCTCCAGCTATAATTTAGTGCAGGAATTGTAGATGTACGTGAACCATAACACAGGAAAGAAAAAATAGCATTTCTCATTATATTGACATTACTGGATATGCTGAATAGAAGTCAACAAAGTTAAACTCCGTGCCATTTAGGTTTGGACTGCAGCATTTGAAAGGGCTGTACTTCTGATTTTATTTCTTCGTTAATGTTTTTATTCCCAGGGATTAATTGTACTGGGCAAACAAAATCATCTGTGTTGTATATAAATGAAAAATATGTATGTATCATATATATTTGTGAAGTCAGCAGCTCGGTTACAGTGATAATTTTATGCTGGCAGAGTGACCTCATGGATGGACAGACAATCTGAACAGAAAGCAGACATTTGACTTGCTCTCAGGGAAAAGCTGGAGTTGTGCTTACCACACAAAAGTGTCCTGCGCACACGTGTCAGAGGGATGATGTTTCCCTGGAAACACCTTGGGAAAGAAGGTTATCTTCCAAGAGAGAGGGTTCCCCTGGCATCCCTCCTTTGCACTCATAGCCTTGAAGCCACTGCCCCTCACTTATGGGTGGAGGGATGAGCTCTTACCTTATCACAGTGGGAGATCTTCATCTTGGTGGTCACAAAGCCTATTTTATTGAATTCTTTTTTTCTTCCAGCCCACACAGCTGCTTCCCTCTGCTTTGGTATGTTTTCCTTCAAATACTTGAGCCAGAGAGCTGATTCCCTGCGTTCTAGGCAAAGCCATCTGCATTTCCTCGGGGACGAAATTCAGGCAGACAAAAGTCAAAATTTAACCTCTAGGAAGCAGCTTCCACTGCAAAGTCCTTGTGGCTTTGATCTTGCTGTATTTTCTACAGGAGAGTTACTATTTTAAATCCAGCACTCTCTAAAGCCTATTACCCCATGACAAGCCATTCACTCCCTTGTCTTTCATCTTTCCCAGCCCTCCTTACCAGTCTCAATGTATCCCCAATTTTTAGCAATTTTCTGTCATGACATCACTAGATATGTCCCCATGTCCTTCCTGGAAAATGAACTCAGGTTTTGTATTCATATTTTGGGCTTTATGGCTTTTTATTTTTAGGTACTCCAGGTGCACAAGTTTGGGCTGCTGTAGGAGGAGGATATGGCACTACTATTTCAGATCTAGTCTTGGAGAGATTCTTTGTCTTCCAAAGCAGTTCCTTTTCAAGGGGGTTCCTGTTCTCAGCGGAGAGTAGAAAAGGAGGACACACAAACACTACCAGTTTCTCTAGGAGAAGTTTCATTTTGGGGTAGTATTTCAAGATTGATTGTCTGAGGTGTGGTTCAAAGATTATGTTTCTAATCAGGAAACCATAAATATGCAAAGCTCAGGAGCCAACACAACAATGTAATGAAAATGTAGCCAACCTTATAAAGAGATCCTGTCTCATTCTTTTAACAACTCATGTAGTTGTGTTGGCAATGATGAGCACAGACTCAATAAGGAGCCGAAACCGTACGAAAAACACATAAAATAACAACCTGCTGTCACATCTCCTTGAGTTATGAGCTCATTGTGATTTCCAAGCTAAGTCAGCCTTTACCTTTTCAGTAATTTGATAGGATAACTGATAAGGGACACCCATCACATTTGTAGGAACTGGAATTTTTTTGGATTAGTGATTGGTGCTGTCATTCCCTTCACCTCCATAGTCCAAATCAGCGCTGCACCTTATCCCCAAAATTTGGCTTGAGTGTTCTGAGCTGTCAGAAGGTAACACAGCAACCAGGTCCTGGCCCTTAACTCTGATTAACAGGAGGTTTCACCAGAGTCCTATTAATCAGAGGTGCCCTCCTCAGATTCTAAACTGGGTAATTAATTTTTCCCTGCCTGCATTAGCTTTGTAGTCTTAATTACGTTACAGCTTTCTTTTTCACTTCTGTTTCTGTTAATGCACGTTTTCCTGATACAGTGTGCAGTGTGTATTTGCTCTCATACATGAATACACTCCAGATACATCTGTGTTTGAACCATAGTAATTCTGACCCTCCCAACATTTGTATAGCCCTTGCAGACACCATAGGAACTGATGAATACACCTGTTTCCTTGGTGATAAAATAGCTATTCGTGATACACCATCCTTCACCACACTTTTAATATAAATACGGCTGTAATTTTTATGCATTTGAAAGTGCACAAGCACTACATGTTTAAGGGGGCATTGCCCTAGGGCTGTAGGACCCAGAGACCTGGAGAACACTCTTCAGTTCAGAGCTTTCCATGTCACCTCCTAAATCAGTACATGGAGGGTATGAGACGGGCTCTGCTACAGGAGAGGGTGCAGACCCTAAATATTTTGTTTGTTCTGGGACACAACACATCCTTTAGCTGCCACAGCTCTTAGCTATTCTTGTAGCTATTCTTTGCTATTACTTCAAAAAGAAATTTAACCTGTGGCCTAGTTCACCAGAGCTATCCAGAAACATGGACATAAATTCCAAACTAAAATAAAACTTCACACATCAAATGAGAATACGGAGCAGAAAAATTTGATTCAGGGCATACTGTCCAGGTTGCTGCAGGGATGTAATTTCCATCCCTCTGAGAGATTAAAAGGAAGAAATATTAAAGAAAATGTTGTAACTCAGCCTATCAGTAAGATCTCTAGCAGGGGGATATTGATTTGGCACTGTTAACCCCGAGGAAAGGCAGGGGTTTCTGCACTTACTGTAGCAGTAATAAGGTGCAGTTGTATTTCTCAATGATGTTCCACTGCAAACAATCAATATTCAAGTCTGCTGTTTTCTGCAGGAGAAGTCCACAGCAGGAAAAGATGAGGAATGAATTGCTTTTCCCACACAGATTTTAACACACTCACCGTGGGAATATGTTAGTTATGTGCTTTCTACCTGAGCATTGACACAGGGCTCTTGGACTTTGATGTGTTCAGGTTTGGCTTCTAAGGCCAGTTGAGATGCTGCTGTGAGATTAGCACTGCTGGGAATCTAAAGATAAACTGGAAACTAAATTTTAATGTGGCCAGATCTTCTTTTATTCTGATTTTCCTGTTGCCTTGCACTGCTAGCAGTCATCTGTGTTAACGTGAGCAGTGACAGACTCTAAGTCTTGGGGATGTTATATATAAAGAATTAATTTTCTTAATGCACTTTATATCCATGGAGATGTTGTCAATGCCTTCTGCCAGTGACTGTCTGTGGGACTGCAGTCATACTCTCTCTCTTGCTGCCTGTAACATTTCTCAACATTGCTTCATCCACTTCAATTCAAAATAACAAAAAACAAAACAAAAAAAGCCCGAAAACCACATATGAGCAAAAAAACCCAAGCCCCCCAACAAACAAACAAACCCAAAATTAATAAATAAATAACCCTAAACAACAAACCAAACCAATCAACCAACCAAACAAAAAACCAAACCGAGAAACAGAAGTGTTGAGGACAGCTCTTTCAGGCACCCTGAAGGCCTGGCAGTGCAACTTTTAGTACATGGCAATGTAGGAATTTCTGGTTTAGGGCATAAATGTATAATGCACAAGCTATTCCATAATATGCTCATCCATGAGGGTGCTGATTCTGAAGTGTGGATGCAGGAATGCTGAATGATTCCATGTGCGGGGCTTTGCTCCACCCTGGAAGAGCAGGCAGAGATTCCCCCAGCCCTGAGTGCAAAGCGGCCAGTCACTACACATGCTCCCATAGCCTCCTTTCCTACTTGCTTTTCCCACTCTACAAAACTCTGATTTTCCCTCGTTACTCTGCTGGTACATTATCAGCCACTTCTGTGCCCGTTGGTGCTGCTGAGATGGTGAGAAAAGCACAGGGGAGCAGGGAATTAGCGTCCTGTGAGTTCAGGGCCAGTGTCTTAATCATTACAATAATCTACTTATCTCCTTTCCAGCAAAAATTAGGCCCAGGTAAATTGAAAGGGACATTGTTGCTTTTTTTCCCTTGATTCTGGAAGATTTTGTAGTTTTTAACACTGCGGACTTTATTCTAAACATTTATTAATGTCATGGCTGCAGAGAGGCTCAGCTGGAGTTGTTTGGAAATAATGCTAAGTAATTCTCTCTCTGGTAACAGGAAATTTGAGATGGAAATCACCATAAATATAAAAAACTTCATAACTCTTAAGTGTGGTTAACTCCTAAAGAGTTCATAATATACTATAAGAAGATCTGGTCAAATTTCTACTCATCAGCAAAATAAACCCCCTTTGAACTATCATAGCTAACTGATACTAAAATTATTAAAATCTTAAAAGAAAAATTGGTCCTGTAGAAAACAAAGTCAGACCCTGGAAAGTTTTGTGCATGTGTTGTCTAACTACCATCTCCAGCAGGGACATAGTTTTGGCTGGGGGCCATACTTTGCTTTGTAAAACCATTTTAGTTAATGTAACAGTAAATAACCCAACATACCTTTAAATGCCAAAGATAAAGAAAATAATAATCAAGACAAATTTGTATTTCTCTTAAGAACTGTATCAGCACGGACTTTGCCAAAAAGAAAATTTCTCCTATTCTTTCCTTCATAATTCTGCTCCTAACTCCTAATTAATTTTGCACATTTTCCAAGATGCACTTTCACCTTCCAGAAAAGCCATTTCCTCTGATTTTTATCGACTGTTAATTTGCTGCTCCCTTCTTGAGGTTCCTCACTCCTGATTCATGAATCCATTAAAAAGGCTTTCCTTTGAGAAGTCGCCCCCACTGCTGTGACAATTATTTTCCAATGTTGGTGCTGGCAAGTAGAACTTGTGGCTCTCCTGAGCAATTAACCTGGCAGTTATCAATAACAAACACTGTGCACTGGAACAAAATGCCAGGGAGCTGAGAGCTGGGAGGTGATGGATTGTACAAAGCAGCTAATGGCAATGTAATTGTGAAATGGTTAGCACAGCTGACTCCTTTGAACCCCTGGCAGATGACATGCTTAAGCAATGGGCTTAGAAAGCTCCATCTCCTGCCTTGCTGTGCTCTGAGCAATGCCTGGAGATGTGTATATTTAAACAGGGGATAGCAAACAGCCCGTGCACAGTTCCCTCTGATGGGGTTTGTTAAAACTGTGCGGATCAGCGTATGCAAATAGAGGTCTTTTAAATCATGGTTATTTTACAGAATTCCTTACATGGATAAAGTGAGGTTTGTGCTCAAGCCTTCACTGCTCTGAGCCCGATGCTCCGTTTCACACTTAACCAGCAGGCTTAGTGGTTTTACAGAGTCCTCACCACTGTGCCCAGGCTGGGCTTTTCGCTGAGAGTTTGGCTGAGCTGCGTCAGGCACAAGCCAGGCAGCACTAACTTGATATTTTACGTGCTCCCCATTCAGCAGCTGGTTCTGCAAGGGTTCAGTTTGTCTGCGTTGTCTCTGGAATCACCAGGTTTGCTGTGGCTCACCAAGCTCTGTGACTGGACTTGGCAGGGTCTGTGCTCACCCTAAAGCAGCACACCCGGGTCAGCAGGAAAGCCTGCTGAGGTTTTACATCTGAATTGCAGTTCAGCGTGCCACATCGCTCCCCGCTGTTCCACGTCTTCTCATTCATAGCAAACTCTTTTGGTATGGAAAAAAAGTTCCTTTATAATCAAATGCAAATGCTCTCAGCAATTCTGTTCTACTCTCTAGCCCACTGAAGATTGGTTAATTATCTGATTTAACACCAATTCCTTATGATGGCAGCTGACAGGGACACGTATTGGGTACCTGAGACTGCTTCGGGGTTCTGAAACTGTCCAGCATCTCAAAATGTGATTTGACTTGCTTGGTGCTAAAGAACATCTGAAGGTTATTATAACTTCTATAAGGTGCAGACAAGCTGCATTTGGTGCTGTACTTTGTGCTTTGTAAAATGTAACAGCTCTACAGTTATACATTAGCACCTTGAAATTGAAATGTTCCTGCACATTACATTAATAGCAGTTAATAGGGAATTAGTGCCACCTAATGTAAAAATGTAACCCAAGTGTCTCTGACAGCATAAGGGAGTTCTTTCTCATTCTTTTCCTTCCATTTGCAATAACCTTTAGTGAAATAAAAATTATCGTGAATTATGGAGCTGTAAAATATTATGTATTCCTATGGTATTAAATATCATCTATTACTATTAGATAAACTTTACCTTTGATTAGCAGCAAATATTCTGGGGTTTTTTTCTGAGAAATTGGCCATTTCATAATGCTCTAAGTGATTAATTGTGGTAATGAAATACCTCCCTGTCACAGTCTGTGTAAACTGTAGTTATTTTGGCCCCAGTTCTGCAAAGGAATGTGCAAGTTCTTAATTGCACTCAGGTGAGGGAAATTAGGTGGATGCATAAATATTATTGTGGGTAGAAACAAGGTCCTATGTGTAGCATTTTTCTCTTTTTACTAAATGTATAACCCTGAATTCCAAAGATGACTCAGTCTCTCTGGGTGTTTTATAGGAGAAAAAGAACCCTTTAACAAGTACTAGTCAAATCAAAGGTAAATATAATGAGGGAACACTCTGGTTCCTAATACTTACCTATCAGTTATCCCTTATTTGAATTGAATTTGCCAACAGAAAAAGCAAAGAGAAAGGAATCATTAGTTAAAAAATAATAAAATAAAGTTGCATTTTCAGCCAGAACCCTTTAAAGACACACATTGCAGTATCCAGAGTAATCTAAGTAAGAAAGAACAGTGAGTGCTCTCAGGCCCGAGTCATGAGGTTCCTATTTTCAGCCTAATTGATGGGTTTGCTGAAAAAAACTTTGTTTTATCTTTTCTACTAAATTTGATGCCAACAACATGGTGAACACTATTATTACCTTTAATATTTTAGAAATGCTGCCTTTTTGCAGAGGTTGCTTTAGATATTGCCACTGTTACCATAACAGGACTTCAGATGTTTGAATGGGATGTGTCTGAGTGTGGGTGAAGGAGGGGCAGCCACTGGCAAGTGCTTTGTGTTGTTGGTTTTACAGTCAATCACTCCAGGACACCTAGAAAAGAGTCAGCATGAAGTAGAAGTAAATGATATTAATGGGGGTTTGGAAAATATTTAGGTCACGTTGTCATAACCACTTCCAGGTGGGCAGAAGAGCAAGCACTTTGGTTTTGTTGCATGATTGATAGTGTGTCGTAAGTGAGGTGAGAAAAAAAGTGCCCCATCTCAGCTCCTCTGCTTTCTTCAGTAATTATAGTGAATGTCTGATTGAACCTGACCATAGAACTTCAAGAGAATGAGGGCCAAAAAACCACAGCATCTCTATTCCAAATGTGGATTTTTAAAGATCCATCATTTAGTTACACTAAAATTTATAGTGGGATACATAATTTTTCTTAAAATGAATCCTGAAATTTATAAAAAATTATAGAATCAACTAAATCTTAAAAAAGCAACTACAATTTGCCCCAATGAACTCGAATTTGGGAACCATTAGAAAGGCAACTGTTATTTTGAGGCATAAACAATTAATATTGTGAGAAATTTTATAATAAATTTCAGCACAATCCAAATGTTTTAGCCAAAATGCAATACTTACTGAGAAATGCCACTAGATAACATGTTTTGGCTCTTATAGTATGGAATGACAAGTCTTAAAAAAACTTTTAATAAATAAACTGCATACATTTCCTTCCCCACCAAAGTAATTTAAAAAACACACTAAGTGATAACGCATAACAGAAAATTCAAAACCTAATTGTGAAGGTAATAATTTGAGTCATGTACTCGTTTATTTTTATTACAGCTCCAATTTAGCCCATATTTTTGTTACCACAGTGCAAATGATAAACATGTTTGTGGCTGCCTTTCTCTCAGGGTCTATATTGAAAACTCTCAGGCTTGCTATTCGTTCTGATGAACAGAAAATGCATTCTGGAACAAATTACACAATGTTGCTCTGGCTTTTGAGATAGTTTCGTGAGTCTAAATGTAAAAGGTTGACCTGTTTCGGAGAGACGCACATTTGACAGACACAAAGAAAGCTGAGGTGTTTCTGCTGAGTTAAGCTACACTTGGGGGTGCCCAAATGCCCCTCCTCTTGGTCAGGTGTCCTGGATAACAGCAACTGGTGGGATACTGAGTTGTACAGAGAGTTCTCAAGGACGGGGTGAATGTCAGGGACCTGCACTATCCCTCATTTTGGTTAGATGATCCAGAAAACAGCAGCTGCAAAGCTAAAAATGTGAGCAGAGACCTGCTAATTAAACTCCCAAGATCTGCCTGAGAAGGTTTTTGCCAAAAGCTGGTGGAGCAACAGAGAAATCTGACCGTCAGCTTTATGATTAAACAGGAACTGGTGGTTATGAAGAGACTTTGGAACGAGGCGATTAAAGTGCATTTGGGGCTGGGCATCTGGGGGTGGGATGGGGGCTTGTGTGCCCACGGGAACTGTGTCTTGGAGGTGGCATCTGAAAGGGCACAGTAACATTGTGCAGGTGTCCAGGGTTGTGATGAATCTCTGCTATTGCTGGTATTGACCCTGGACACGCAGGTCACAGATTGCCAGTTATTTATGTGCTGTCAATAAATCAATAAACATTTGATCTGGTTTTGATTCAAACCACCTGAACTGAGGAGATTTGCCCTTTAACAATTGTATCGTTCATGGGCATGTTCTGGGCCTTGGGAACTTCTGCTCCCATTTCTTCCTCATAACTTTCCCCCCTTCTCATGCCCCACATCTCTGAATTTGTTAAAGGTGTCATAAAATTGGCTTCTGGACTCCAGTGGGGCCAGGAAAGTTTGGTTTGTTTTTTTTTTTCCATTTTCCTGTACCATCATTTTGTGAGTAAATTAAACACAGAGAGAAGAAATGGCCAAATAGCTTTTGTACTAAGATATTTTATAAATATCTATATATGATTTATATTCACCTCCCTTCTAAAAAGGGAGGAAGACTTCACAATATGCTGAATAGTGGAATGTGGAAAATAAACAAACAAACAAACAAACAAACAAAATCTACCCATAAAAACCCAGGAGTGTAGAATTCTGTGTAATTCTGTACCCTTCTCTGAGTAAATTTAAATTCAATTAGCACATCGAGACATATTCTAGAGCCTTTAGCTGATTTTTGGAAGTAGCATGATTTGTGCATGCAATGGTAGTGCAAGGCTTGTTGCATCTCTCAAGTCCCACTTACGCTTTCAGAAGGCCTCCCTGGCTTTGTGAAGGCAAATGTGCCCACAGATCCATTGCACCAAGCATGATCCACATGTCCTACAGGATGAGCTTTATCAAGGTTTCCTCAGCTTGCCTTTTCCTGGCAGCCAAAATCTTCACAATCGAATTTCTTTTTGAGGTTTGTCCAGATTTAAGGTTCTTGAACAAAGACTTGCCTTTTTAAATCCATATTCCTGAACAACCACAAGAATCATTTGAAGGGAGGGAGGATTTTCATATTGTTTGAGCGTCCTGTGATATTAAGGTGTGTTGCCTCTGTAGGAGAACAACCCCTCTTCGTCTCTACTGAGCAATGAGAAAAGTTGATATCTTTAGAGGTGATAAATTCCAAACTTCAAAGCTCAAGGAAAAAAAATGAATTATCTACCATGTTTAGAGCATTGTGCAAGCCATTCTGCTTTGAAGAAGTGGGATTGAGAGATGCTGGTCCACCTTCTTGTTGATGGGTACTGGTGACAATTAACCAATCAGGCAGCTTATCTGTCTCATTTAAAAATGGGATTTTTGCTTTAATTTGGATCTTTCTGTGCACAGAGCTCATCAAGGTGTGCCACGTGACTGAAAGGATCCCTCTTATTGTGAATGCTTTACAGTGATACATACACTCCTCCTCAAATGTCTTCTTGTAGTAATCCTGAAGCAGCATCCTGTATCCAACCCCTCTTTTGCATGTATTTAATTATTGGGTTTATGTAGTTGCATAATACAGTAACAGCTGATAGGGTCTGCACTTTCAATTCATTTTCTTTCCAGCTTATCTATTCTTAAATGCACATGGCAAGAAACAGAAAATCATATCTGGATGAGAATTGTCCTTGATGTGAACTTCCTGTCTGCTAAGCAGGCTCCAGCTTTTGGAAGCGCTTTTCTGGTCATGTATCATTTAGAAACAAGCAGGCATATAGGGCATGAGCCACCAAGACAAATCATACTGCTCACACATTCCCATTTCATGATTCCCAGGAAGAAACACATACTATTTCTTCATGTTATTGAAAAAATACAATAAACTTTCATTTACTGTTGGTTTTTATTTCAGAACGATCTGTGGGAAGGTGAATTAAGTTTTTTTTGACAACAGTAAAATTGAGTCAAATATTTGATTCCAGTGTGGATTTCCTACTGTATATTAAGAACTAAGTAGAGAGCTGATTGAAGCAGATTTATTTGTTAGAGTGAGATCTTTAAAGACATACCTCACAGTGAGATTCATTTATCTTAAATTAGTTATTTGTCCTCCACAGTGTAATCTTTTCAGGGAGATATCTAACATAGTTTGAATGCAAATTCAACTCTAGGGAAATAAAACAGAAATGAGAACCAATGGAGTCATATTCCATTTGGGTTAGTTCTTTCATCTGTTAACCTCAAGTTTGTTTCAGTCGATATCAGATACAAATACTGCCATTCTTACACTTTATTATATTTCTTTTGTGGACTTGTCTTTAGTTTGTTGCTGAAAAACAGCATAAATTCAGAGAGGGCTTGGAAAAAAATGCTTGCTGTATTTACATTTTGTGACCAGGTCACAGTAGAGCCAGCTTATGTTCATGTGTTCTTGAGAGCAAAGCAGGTCTTGAGAACATCATCACTGATTTACAGGTTAGGCCTAAATGGTTTCCAGGGGAATATCATGCTGGCATTTTGTGGAAAATCTGGTTTCTAACCTGCAGAATGCACTGAGGATCTAGGAGTGCCCAGTGCTTTGCACAACTGAGTTAAAATCTAATCCTGCCCTTATTACAAGCAAAAAGTTTCTGCCTCACGTGACTTGGAGAATACATGGGATTAAAACCTGGAGCTCTCCAGTTCAAATTGACTTTGGCATCTTAACTGCAAATCAGATATCCTTTTACTTTCTTTTTTTTGCTTTCTTTCATTTTTGAGAAGAGTTGTAGCTTAAGTGACCACAAAATACACGTATTATTTTCAGTGTTGGCATTTGCAAAACTTGCATCCTTACATGCTTCAGGAAAACGTGCAGAAAAGGTGCTCTGCCTGTTGGAGCCCCACCTAACAAACCCACCTGTGCCACCTGAAAAATGTGTTCTATATCACAGAGAAATGAACAAAGGAAAATTGAAACATCAAAAAAAGTTACACAATTACATCCTCTTTGTTTTCTTCAAGGCACTTGTAGACACCATATCACAAAAGCAGGCAAAAGGGAGCAAAGACGGGAGACTGGTAAAATTATGAAATTCTTTTTTTCTGGAAAGCTCTGAATAACCAGATGCTGTTGTTGGAAAATGCTGGCCTATTAAAGAGTACCCACACAACTGCAACCTCCAAGCATTAACACAAGATATGGCTGGAAGAATTATCCTCATGTTACCAGTAAATTGTTCTCGGATTACTCCACTGGAAGCCCAGCTGTGGGTTTATTATGTGCCATTATATTGTGTTAGGTGAGGCCAGTGATTCCAGGAAATAGTAACTGTGATGGAGTGCCTGTACTCTGGGGGCATGAACTTCACCCTGGCTATAAACAAGGCAACCCTGGAATGAGACCTCTGACAAGCAAAATCGCTGGGCAGAGTAGGGAGCCAAATGTGAAAAAGCAAAGCATTGCAGGTATGATGACAGTGCTAGGATATTGCTGGGCTGAATTATCTTCCCCAGCATAACCAGACCTGCATCTCCTCACCCAGGCTCTGGCTCACCCTGGATATCCAGGAAATGCAACAGCTCCTTCCCAAGAGGCACTGCCAGGCACAACCCCTGCTCCTGATCCTTTCCACCCTGCTGCTTAAAGACATTCAGTAAGATGAGCTGGGCTGTGATCCTCACTCCCCAAAGGCAGGCATCCAAAATTTGATCCATCTCTTTAATAATGGAAATGTCTATTTTATCCTGAATCCATCAAGATTCAAGATATAACGTGTGGTGGCATGAAGCTGAGGAGTTCCACTGCCATTCTTCCTGGGTCCTTGAATTCATTACAGACTGACACTTGCTCACTCTGGCCCCATCAGCGGGACAGTTTGCAGTGGGAATGTTACAAGGAAATTTGTTTTATCAGGTCAGAGCTGAAGGCTGAACCATCTTTTTAGCAGATTTGCCAGTTTTTTGGTGTTAATCAGAGCTGCCATAGCTGTCCTTCCTGCTGTGAACTGATCCTGAGTTTTTTTGGAGCAGTCTTCTTGCAGTCCTGGCCTGGGAAATGTGGTGTGATCAATAGTCTTTCATGCCTGTGTGCGGACTTAGCAGGTAAAGTCAGCCCACAAATTAGGAGATAATTCACTATTCCTCTATATCCTTTAACACATTAATCTATTTTCTGCAGAGAACACAAACAACCATTAGTTCACAATGACAAACTATTAGAAGCACTAAGAGGATGCATTATTTGACTTAGTCTACTATTAATTTCAATTTTAATATTTTTTGTCCTTATGCACCTGCTAAGAAATTGTAGCCAATTTTGATATATTTCATTATATCATCTTATTTTGTATAACAAAGAACGGGCAGCTGAATGAAACTCTGTCACCCCATATTACACAGGCTACTTCCATGTCAAAAGCTTCTTTTCCCTGATCGCTGTTAATGTTGCACAGTAACAGCAGTTACAACTACTTGCTCTAGTGGTTTTCCATGGATTTATGCAAAGTCATTGATGTGAAATTAAACTGCTTTTATTCCACATGTAATTGTTGCAGGCAGGCATCCCTCCCTTCTGTCTCCTAAATTTTAATATGTGTTGTACCACGTGTAATTAAATACATGCAGAAGGCATGTCTTTTAGAGTTCTGAACCTTGATTACTTCATTTTAAAATGTTTTATGGTGGAATAAAAATTTAAAATGCTCCAGCCCAAAAAAAAAAAAAAAAAAAAAAAGTAATCTTGTTGCAAAATATCCCTCTAATTGAATTTGCAGCTCCCAATGACTTTCAAGGTGCTACATGACATTATCAGATTGACACTGATGACAATTTGCATCCAGGGTAACAGAGATATTAACCTTTATGGTGCTTCCTGCAGTGGCCAATCCTCTAATATATATTTGTGACATGTTTAACTGCTGCCTGATCCCACTTAACCATGTTTGTCCTGGATATTGCCAGTAAAATATTGTAGATATTGTTTTCTTCCTCTAACTCCTCCCAAGACACCCTTGGGAGTGGGAAGTTGAATCCAAGCCTGACATGAAGAAAAATAAGATAAAAATAAAACCTACTCACCATGTTACTGACTTTTGATTTAAAGATCACTCAAAGCAAGTAGGAGTTTACTCGATGCTTGGCAAACGTGAGCATTCACAGCATACAGAAGGGAGACATTGCTTAAATAACAGGATCATTTGCCCCAAAGCGTTGGGAAAAACAGACCCACAGGGAATTGTGTCCATGTTGAGAGAGAACGGGCTGTGGGGTGGCAATAACTGCGAGAGTGTGCAAAGCTTGCTGATTGTTTTTCCTTTAACCTGAAGGGAACGGATTCCTTTTCAGCCCCTATTCTACGACTCTCCCCAGTTCTCCATTCCTGAGGACCTGAGTGCAGGTTGAGAACCTGACTGAGGGCCTGGGGAGGCAGAAGGGGCCACAATATTTACAATATTGCAATAATTCCAGAGGGCAGGTGATGGCAAGTCTTTAGTTTCTCTTCTGTACCTCAAAGAACCGTGGTACTGAAAGGATCCACTTCACTTGGTCTGATCCAGCAAGGCAAACTGGGAGCCTTGTTGCTGTCATCCCTCCTCAGAAGAAAGGCCCTGAGCATGGCACTGAATCCAGTGACATAAATCACAAATCAAGCAGCCTCGAGCAATTCTCCCACAAGAGACTTAAATTCAATACGTTCTTTTAATAAATTTATTTTGCCTGTGTTCTACTTATTTTCTTTCTTTCTTTAGATGCACCAATTGACTTCTCTACATTCCATCCTACCCATTCAATATCTCTTCACCCATATTGTCTGGAATTTTTAACTGCAGGCCTTCCAGGCCAATGTGTTTCAGGATTTTCAGACTCCCCTGGCTTTAAGGAGATGCACAGATGTGTGGGACTTGTTGCACTTCTGCCAAACCAGATCACTCATTTCAGTTTTTATTGGTAAGAGGTGCTATTCAGAAGGAGACAAAAGAGCATTCTTTCTAGTCACATGAGGCAGAACAAAAGTAAACAGTGGCAAGGGAGATTAAGACATTGAGAAGAAAGAAAAGAATGCTTTCTAAAGGAAAAAATAATGAAAAAGCAAAGGAGGTTTCCTAGGGAGGTTGTGGAGTCTCCATCCTTTGAGATATTTAGGAGGAAAACAGCATCAGACATCTCAAGGATGAGCTAAATTTTATTATCTTGCCATAGGAAGGTCTGGGGAGACTCTCACCATTTCTTGGAACATTATCTGTTTGATTGATATATTAAATATAGCTCTGTGTTTATCTATACTAAAACAAAATATAAGCTAAAAAAATTTAAACAAATTACTACATTGTGTAAACTTATCCCAGTGCTGCTCTAACTTAGACTATTGGGTTTGCAATAGTAGTAAGATGGTGTTTTTCTTCACAAACGATCCTATATTTTTTAGTTTGCATTTTTGTGGTTGGTTGGGGGCTTTTGGGTGGTATTTTTGTTTGTTTCTTCAGTATTTTGGGGGGGGTTTAGTTTGATTTTTGGCTTTTTCACTCTGTTTTAGGGGTTTGGTTGGTTTTGGTTGTTGGTTTAGGGTTTTGTTTTTTGTTTGTTTTTGTGGTTTTTTTTTAGTTTGGCATGTTTTTTTAGGGGGAGACAGGGAAACCAGCTCATTTTAACCCATTCCAAAGTAGATCACTAGAATGCTATTTCCATATGTATATAATGCATTTACAATGTGCAATGTGAGTCTTGTAATGACAGAGTTTCAGATATAATGAGTACCATAAAACGTTCCATTTAAAAGTTATAACTTTTTACATCACTTGATTGTTTGGGATAAATGCAAAAAAAAAAGGGATTTTTTTCACATGCTAAATAGCAAATTTCTGGGTCAAACGACTGCCAATTTGAGAATTAAACCAGTGGCCTGATAGCTCTGTATATTATTTACGATTCAGAGAAGCATGAAATTTAGTCATACTCTGTGCTGGGTCACCAACAGATTGCTGTGCTGACATTTGAACATGACTGCATTTCTTTCCTCTCTCCCTTGCACATTAGTAATTTGGAAATAAAACCATGGAATTACACTGTGGCAGGTTTGTCAGCAGAGCAGTTTCACTCCTCGTACTGCAGGAGCCTGTTGCAGTGCTGCCTGTCGGTGCCCCAAACCCTGTCCTGAATTATCCAGCCTTTGGAAAACCTTTGGGGACTCTGGGACCTGGGGAGCACCCTGCATTCAGGGTGTCCTCTGGGCTGTCTCCAGAGCACATCTGGAAGATCCACAGTGCTCCCAGAGGTCACCAGCTCACACTTATGCCTAGGAACTTGCAGGGACGGATGATCCCATTCCATAGGTCTACCCTGTGGAAATTTAACGTGAGCCAGGAGAATGCTAATGGAGATTTGCTAGGAGGCTTTGCCAGACCTCATAGGACACACCACTTCATGTGCCAAGTGCCACCTAATGTGCAAAGTGGGTGCAATCTGGCATTTGACATCCCAACACAAGACGTGGGTGTCCTTCAGGTCCAACCTAACAGTGTGACAAAAGAGAAGCTGCCCTACAGGCTCTCCTTATCTCCCAAAACAAGAATAAATACTTTGGATTGTATACAGTAAACAGCAAACCAGGTTTTTTGTGGATAAATGTAGATCCATGATTCAAGCACCTTCCCCAGAGCCACTTGCAATGTACCTGTGCTGAGCAATTGCATCAGCACAAATGTGGTTTGTAAGGACTGGACAACACTGACAGCTGAATTTCAGAGAAGCACCTCCAAACAGCTGCTGGAGAGAGGGGCAGGACAATTTTTCATGTTCCCTGAACATGGTGTGCACAGTGTTAGTGGTCACGGCCAGTAAACTTTGGGATTCTTCCTATTAGTCTAAAAAAAACCCAACCCAGCTGTCTTCAAAGCTTACGTGTTTTAACTGAATGCATAGAATATTCCACCAAAAAGAAAAAACTAAATCAATGGAATATTTCTGGCATGTGGTAGTTAGGATAGCAGATGATGGCATATAAAAAGAAACAAGTTGTATATTTTAAAGGCATTTATAATGTAAACTCATTTAAATTACAGAAAGACTATTAAAATGGCTTTTTTTACATACCACATTGATATTCTCCAGAGTGAAACCACGGAAATGCACAGTGAATGAGATTTCTTGTTACTGGTGCTGTGCAATCCTGCCATTACTGCAATCTTTATTAATCTACAGCGTGTGACAAAAGAATTGTCAAGATAAAAATCTTTCTTTTTTTTCTGGCTCCTTGCCTAATGTAAGGCAAATTTATAGATTAAAATGAAATGGCAGTACTGAAAGCTAAAGTAAGAGATTCTACTTATAGAATCATCTCTTCTTTCTGTGAGCACATTTTCCTCTTTGATATACTGGGGAATAAGTGATCCTCTTTATTAAAAAATTCCCAAGCCAATATAAAAAATAAAATACCTCCTATTGTGCCTCTTTTTTTCCCATATCAATTCTTCATGGCTCATAGGATACAATGATCTCGTTTGAGATGGATTCTGGAGAACTTATATATAAAGCTATTATTGGCAATAAAAAAAAAAAAAGAGCTGAATTATTTGTCAGAGCAAGTGGAAATCATCAGTTTTAAAAACTGATCATAGAATTACACATATCCTTGGGGAACATCCTGAAGTGTCACAATTTGAATCTTAGAAATAAAATTGTAATGCGTCAAGTTCCTAATGCATGAGCCAGTTTTTTCTTCATGGATCTTGTTGAAGTATCTTTATGTATCTTTCTAAGCCTTTACCACTTAATTTCTCTTGAAACACATTCTTATTGTTGATTTTTTTTCTAAGATTTATTTGTATGCCACGCTAAATGGGATGCTTTTAGAGATAAGTAGTCTAATGTGCTGTGTAAAGTGCCAGAAGAGCTTCTTTCAAGAGATTTTCTGCTACAAATAAAATAGTTTCTTTCAGGAGACTTTCTGTTGCAAATTAAAAAAAAAATGGCTGGAAGAGTGACTTAAAAACAGAGGTTTTAAGTGCTACAGTCAACTCAAAGCTTCATCCTGTGCCTGAGAACATTGTCCAAATGCTCCTTGAAGTCTGGCAGGCTTGAAAGACACCTCAGAAATGACTAAAAGAGGGTGTCTCATGGCAGTTTCCACCAAAGCTTGAATAACTTAACTTTTCTGCATATGCCAAGCCAGTGCTGTTACTTTGTGTTCTTAGTGTGGAAATGAGTCATTTCACATTGCTCAGGCAGTGGAGGAAGGATATCTCGAAAAGAAGAGAGCAGAGACAGCAGCCCCCCAAAGCAGCAAGATAGTAAGAAGAAAGTTAAATAAAAGGGTCTAAATGAAATTATAGTTTGGCATTCTGAGTACTTATAAATATCTCTGTCATGTATTTCTAAGTGCCTCAACAGCAGCCACAAAGAGCAAGCTTCAGTAATGTGATAGAACACAAAGTCCTATTCTGGCTCTCACAATAATCTGATTTTTTAAAAAAAGCCTTTTTCTACTAGCACTGTTTTACCTGCATTTCCCCAGATATCATGACCCTGAAAACTTTGTAATTATTTTTAACTTTTTCTCCTACAAGGGTTTCCATAGGCATAAAATACTTTCAAAAAAGTTCAGAGAATAAAATTTGGCCGAATTAAATCAGCGTTGTGTAGGTAAGGAACACATAGATAATATATATATTAATTATTGAAGACTGTTTTAACAGTAATATCGCCATTATTTAAAATACTTATTATGAAAAATCATATGCATTTACATGTGATTCATATATTAATTATGTTTGTATGTATTCACATGAATTTACATATGCACATGTAATATTTACATTGAGTTTGCATTTGCTTTTAGTGCTAATCCTGCAAGTATTTTATGCACATATTTATATATGCATCTAAGCAAATGTTGAGCTCATATGTGCATCATTAAGCACATCTAAGAGCCTAACCTTATCAAACAACCTTTCTGGGTTAAAATATTTGCCATGAGACAATGTGAATGTGGTGTGATGCCAATGGCATTGGAAGTTACTTGTATTTACATGAGTAATGGAATGGTTCAAGGGCCCTGGAAAGGGAGCTCTCTAAATGGGATTTTGTCATCTTTGCAGCCTTGCCCATAATTTGCCACTGATGAGAAAAACGTAACAGTCCAAGTGACACTCATTACCAAAGCAGAGTAAATGTGTCGAAGAGACTTTAATACAAATGAGAACTAGACCTTTGAGCTATCAATTATGACACTTTCTGAAAGGGAGAAAACAGTAATTGGTGTGAGGGTACTCTAATAAAATCCCAGACACAGGAGAAAAATGAAAAACTTCAGTCCAGACACAGCATGTAGCCTCAGGGTGTACAAATCACTCTTTTTTGGGGGGCGTTTCCCAACAAAATGCATCATTATGGGAAAATAGTAATGTTCAGACAGCTCAGCAGTGTCAGATCTAATTCCCTGTTCATTTCACCTGATAAAAAGGGGAAGAAAAAAACCCGAAGAGTTCAAAAAACCTCTTTGTCACTCTATTTTCAGTCTTTCAACTATCGATTCCTACATCCTGCAATATCTCCCTTTTGGGACATCCCGTACTTATTATATGTGAGTCTACTGAAAAGCAGTGAGGCACAGAAATTCTGCTTATACATCTGCCACAAAAGGTCCTTGCACACTGTCCCACAATATCAGCACACCTTTTGTGTCATCCATCCCTTACACAAGGCCCACAAGGAAAACCAGAGGCCATTCTGTGGTTTCATTTTGAATCAGCAACACAAAGTAAAGAGCAAGAGATGAGCAGCTGCCCATGCTCTGAGATGGTGAAGAGCCTGAGTTCACAGCAGTCCAAACTGTCAGCTGTCTGAAAGATTTTAGTATCAACCAGGCAATTTTTTTTTTTTTTTTTTTTTTTTATGGGGAAGCTTTGAAAAGAAAGAAAGTGAAGGATTCCAAGAGGCAGCAGGAGAAAGTGCCCATGGAGCAAAACAAAAACTGACATATTCACTGAATGAAGTGAAATGGAAAATAAGACCCAGTAGCATCTCCAACTCTGGTTTTATATTATATAGGAGAGGGGAATTATGAAGCATTTGTTAGCTAGGTTTATAGAGAGGAAACGTTTTGCAAACTTGCCATGCAAGGGAGTTTACCAGTCAAGAATGAGAAGCACAGGCACTGAAGGGCACAGCAGCCTGTGCTGGCAGTGGCACAACACAGCAGAAGTGCAGGCCACAGCTTTTTAAAGCATTCCTAGTGAGTTCCAGAAATAGTGACATTTGCACACCAGTCTGGAAGATAATGCAGGCCTTGCTCTAGCAGGATGTCCCAGCTTTGCTTGGTCTCAAAACAACCATGGAGGTCTGTAGCTCAAACGCTCACCTGCCATTAACTTCACCCCGCTGTGTCCAGGTCATCATTTTACTCTGTTGTCCTTTCAGGGAGTGTTTGGGTTGCTGTTCTTTTTTAATTTAGAACTGTATATTTGTATGTGGCTGTTTTTTCCCCCAGTGTGGGGTCTCTGCTGACTATGTGAGCTGGCTGTGCAGCTGAGAGGAGGATTGATAATGCAATTCCCTTGTCTTTCTACTCTTCTCCATAGTAAAACATCTCACATGGAACAGGAAAGAAACTGAGATCTGCGAGTGGCATGGTGTGGTTCAGACTGTTATCAATTCAGTGTGAAAATCCTTCTTCTGCATGAGGTCATGATCAGAAAGAAGCTAATGATCATCCATATACTATTAATACAAGCATGGCTCAAGGTTTTATAGTCAGTGTGTGGGTCCACAGTGGTAGAGGTGAGTTGCATTTTAACCACATGAAAAAATCACTTTTTAGGCATATAAACGAATGCAAAAATACCTCTTCTGCGCACCGTTCATAATTAAGATTAAGATTAATATTGCTCTCTATCATTATGCAAACAACTTCTAGTAGTAGACTCTGTGGCATAAATAAGGTGGAACTAAAGCCTATTGTATACAAAATGCAGCTGTGAGTTCAGCTGGTCTGGACTAGACTCCTACTCACAGTGCTTTGAAAGTGACTGTCTGGAAAGAGAGCCCTTGAAAAAAAAACCCTGAAATCAATACTTTTCAACTCACTGGGAGATGCTTAAAATGCATGTTTAATTCTGGTTTAAAACACTCAAGGGAGTTGCTTCTGATGGGGAAAAATAGCTTACAGAGAAAGTGAAATGCCTTAGTACTTCAGTTTAGAAAATTGACAGGGTTCAGACTTCAGAGTCAGGTTTTTTAATTTTGATCTTCAGTTAGGACAAAAATGCCATTCATCTTCATCTGGATTGCTAAATTTTGGGTTGATTTCTGAGCCTTCCCTAAATTCAGTCCAGATGTCTCTCTGGATTGTACAGCTCTCACTGGACAAATCATTTAGAAGACTAGTGCTGATGGACTTCCAACACTCTTCTGTTCGAGGCATCTGACTGGAACATGTCCCACGTGGATCTGGCCTCTTGGAGTCTTTATCACAGAAGCTTTTCTCGTTCTGAGTTCAGTTTATCATCTCTGACTTCTCTCATTTGTGATACGTATTGACAAACGTAGTAGGAAAATTGTTTTTATCAACCAATTGCCTTCAATTTTATGATTCCAGTTGTACAAAGCACATGATTTCATGTGTGGAACTATATCTGTAGTCTGGCTTACACATCTGAGAGCTTTCTAATTGTAGGCAAAACACTTCTAAAGGCCATAACAATTCTGTATCTTTTGCTATACCGTGTTCAAGAGTCAGGGTGAACTTGTGAATTCTTCCATTACCCAGCGACAAAAACAAAAAAAAAAACAAAACCACAAGACTGAGAAGAGCTGATAATGTTTAAATCATTCTATATCCACACTTTGAAATGACCTTGAAAAACCTACATGGTTTCCACAGCTCTTATAACAGTGTAAAAAATGTGCAATTCTCTTCTCTTTTGCCTGCCCCCCATCCACCACCTTGGATGTGGACACTCTCTCCTGCAGGAATGTTTAGCTGCTTCTCTTCCAGCCTGGCCTCTAAGTGGGCAGAAGCAGCAGAAATGAGTGGAGTTCAGATTAATTAACATCAAGTCACTGGCAATCACAAAGACTTTAGAGAGATCTTGAAGATGAACTCCTACTTCATGAGTGCCACTTACCCAATTCTTTCCAGCCATTTGTCTTTTTCTTACAAATTCCATGTTCCTCCTCAGCTGTATTATTTTTCCCCAAAACACTTTCACGAAGTACTTCTGGTGTGCAAGAGAACAGATGCAATCCATCTTTGGGAAACAATCAAGATGCCAAGAAAGCTGAAAATTACTGGTGATGCCTGGGAGTATTGAGTTCTCCATACCAGGATAGCAAAGGAACAAGCACAAGAACATTATTTCAACTACAGTAAATTGAAAGGAGGAGTCTTGTCCCATGTTTTGGGAGCCAGGAGCCCCCAAAAGGGGCTGAGACCCAGAAGCTAACACAGGAAGGCAAAATGGTTTGTCACCCTTAGTTTTTCACAGATTTTGCAAATATGCAAATCAAATATTAGTATTCTTGGTACAGGTTTTTCATGGCACTCTCTTTACTCTCTTAAGCATGTTTACTTGTAAGTTGCATCTTCCTAGTTTTTCAAAATGTGTAATTTGTTTCTGAAAATGGTAAGTGAGCCCCATTTGTTTATCGAAGGGGCCAGACCAAGCTCCCAGAGTCGTTCCGGAATAAATAAATACAGAAAGTAAGTTCAGTTAGGAAGGAAAAATGACTGAATATTTGCCTTCTTGCCTGAGAGACTGATAATTGTCCAAATGTTATGTTTCCTTGCACAGCTCTGCAGACATACATTTGTACAGAAGAACAATAGTATGGCTCCTTTACAGCTCCTTTAATCTGCAATACCAATAATATAGGTCATGATGGTCCCATGCCTTGGAGAAGAGTAAATTCAACTGTGAATTTTCTTGAATCAGCAGAATGTGATCACATCCCTGGATGCTCCACTCCCTCGATTACGGCCTGCCTTTTTCTGGGAGGTAAATGAATGGCTTTGGCCATCAGTGACTCTCCCCACTCAACTCAAGTAATAAACACTTCTTAGTGCTAGAAATGTGGTGCCAGCCAGGTACATGTTAGTACCTCTTTGGAGTCACCAAAGCCATACTGGATGATTTTAGTGTTGATTTCATAAAGGTTACTTACATAAAAACTTCTTTAAATGAAGTGACATGTTTTAATGCTGCCACTTCAGTAACTTTTCTTAGTCTCAGAAGCTGCTGTGAAACTGAAAGGTGGGGAAATACCCCTCCATTACATGTTACTTTTCCTCCTTGATTGGAAGGTCTAAGTACTATGATAAAAAATAACATTTTTTCCCTTAAAACTAAAGGCAGTCTCTGAACTGATTTACAGCAGTTTATCTCAGAGCAGGAGATAAAAGAAGCTGAACAAGAGTTCAGCACTGTGGTTTCTTCCTTTAATACAACCCCAAGCTTCCCCGTAAAGGTGACTGAGCTCCTGCCCCACACCAGGATCTTGCTGTAGGGTTGATGTCAGTCCGTGGTTCATGTTAACACTGAGCAAAGAGAACAGGATGGGATCAGTGCCTTGGCCAGACCCTTGCTGAAGAGCCAGTCT
The DNA here is from genome assembly GCA_035584735.1 of Pseudotriccus pelzelni. Classification (NCBI taxonomy): domain Eukaryota; kingdom Metazoa; phylum Chordata; class Aves; order Passeriformes; family Tyrannidae; genus Pseudotriccus; species Pseudotriccus pelzelni. The sequence continues at coordinate 3,286,920 of JAWMRA010000001.1, read as the reverse complement.
CACTAGCCCCCAAAGCTGGGCTCTCAAGGTTTTGGGGTAAGCTCTTGTGCTCTCGCCGCACACACAGAGCTCTCAAGGCTGCAGCAGAACTCTCTGTCACTTTAGGAGAGATTTCCTGTTCCACAGATTGCAGTTAATGAGGTGCTGTGGTGGAAAACATTGACAATAATATTTCTTATTGCAGATCAAGTGGCTTTTTCCTAAGGTAGGAAAGGTCAAGAGGTATCAAGTGTCTGCAATATCAAGCATTTAATTTGCTGAGAAAGAGCAATGCAATTCTTTCTAGTGCAGTGACCTCTAGTGCCTTTCTTTTCTCTGAATTACTACCTATAGTGCCCAAAAAGCTTAACTCCAAATACTTTCTAACCCTGTATTGACTTATGCAAAGAATTGACTGTGTGGTCAATCAAGTAACCCTGAAGTGATTAATTTGAACATATTTAGTTTATTGATTTGTTACTATATCATATGCTATCTTCTGAGCTAATGAAGGAAACTGGCCCAGGAACTCTTTTTGTCAGAGAAAAGAAATAACGGAGGGGAGATGCAAACTTAGAGGTGAAGTCAGGTCACATCCTGAGACACATGACAACTTTCCAGCAAAACAATTCTCAACGTGATGGCTGTGCATTGACACAGAGAATTAAGACAGTTTTGACAATAGAATTTGTGATCCTCAAACATTTCCAGCAATCTGTTCTGACCTTACTGCAGTGAAGATTTTCCTTGCTTTAATCATCACCATGCATGTCAAGAGATGTTTACACAGTGCTGTTCACAGAAACGCAGAGGTTTTTCTTTTTCCAGAGTGGTAGCAGCTGGAATACTGAAGCACAGTATAAACTTCTATTGTAAGCTGATAGAATCAACAGAAAGGAATAAGTAGTTTGAGATTTATTCAAACTAGTATCTATTTCCATGCAAAGAACCAAACAAATTTATAAAACACCTCAAAGTATGCAAAATAGCATGGATAGTTTTTATTTGTAGATGCTGGTAATTATTTCCATTCCATTAATAATCATGGGATTATCTTTTTTTTAGAGGAAATTAGAAATCAATTTGAAAAGTAATTACTACAATAAATTTAGTACTTATGTGCTACAGCCATCTGAGTCTTCTTTGAAATGAATGACAGGATGTTTTTCTAATTCGTTGTTCTATGTGAATTTAAAAAGTGTGACTCTGTTTTTAAGCTTTAGACAATGAAAAGCTGCAGCAGATATTCCTGAGCCAAATGGGTAATGTGGAAACTGGAAATGTATGTCAGTATTGCAGCCCCAGGAAACAAGACTGAGCTGTGCAACTGCTGATTCAACAAAACTTGGGCAGGAGGTCTTTTACTTTAAGGACATTCTCCAGGTAAGAAGACATAGCACCTTCCTAGGGCTTCCACTTCTCACCTGTGAGAGAAGAAAAAATGAAAATTCTTTGCAAAAATTCTTCAACATTTTTTTAATCCAGTGTCTGGCTTGTTAACCCAACCACAAAGAATTGTTTAAACAAAAAGAATAGGAAAACCATCAAGGAAAGAACTTATGTCTGCTGAAAACCATTTCAAAATTTTAGCCAAGTTTTTTCTTTTGTGCAAATACAATTGTATTTGCAGATATGGCATAAGCATTTCTTAGTGTTGTTTTTTAACAGGATTTAGAGGTGCAGTCCCACGTGATGTGTCAGGCTGCTTATGTGATCTTGCAATAGCTGTGGGATAAACAGATGCACTCATCTGTCATCAGACAACATGGTCATGGGCTTCAGCTGAGAAGGCTCCAAGGGACCCACTTGAGCAGGATAATTTTCTGTCCCCTGTGTTCTCACTCATCAGACAGAGCTGACTCCTGGAGCATCAGCAGGACGTTCTGAGCTGCTGTCTGAGCCACCGTAGTGATGGGAAGGCATCACAAGTCCAAGGAGGCCAAGAGAATAGCAGGAGGTTCTGGGTCCTGTACTGAAATAAAAGGGACAGAGAAGAATGTGATTGTATGTCACTTTTATAGACATAGGTGTGATACAGGAAGGCAGATACCACATCATTTCTTGGAGTAGGGGTTTGAAAAGGTCCTATCACTGGATTCTGTGGGCAGTGTCTGTGTACATCTTTCCACTCTCATCTTTCCTTTCCACTACTCTCCCTTACTCTTATCCTGTCTTTCCTTTCTCTCCCTTATTCATTTTTCCCTAAAGGTTATCTTTATAGATGATAACACCCAAAATGGCAACCCACCTGTTTACCTTTGAAACAAAATTGTTCTAAAATAAACCCTACATATATATGTTTGCAACACTGATTAGTTGGTGTTGTTTCCCTCTAATCCACCCCAAGGAATTTATTATAAGAGCCTGGGTTACCCCCCTTTCTGGGGTGGGTTGTAACACCAGCTAAAGACCTCCCTAAATGCCTTCCTTTCAGTCGATCAGCCGCAGTCCTCACACATATTCTCCCCTTCAGTTTCGACAACTTCGGGCTGTTTTCATGCTGGCTCCCATGCCAGCAGCAAGGAGTCAAGCACACTTCTTTGCATATTTTCCTCACTCTTTCATTCTGCACTTCTGTGAGTTCATAATGCGTGCTGACTGACTTTGTTCCCACTCTTTCTCTTGTGCGTCTTACACCCTGAGCGATAAAAGGATGAGAGATAAAGGAAAGTTGTCAGAACATCAGTAAATTGGGATCTATAATAGCGAGGTGGTTAAATATTCAACATAAGCAGTTGCCGTGGCACCAGAAAGGGCTGAGAAACAGCAGTAGAAGTGAGTTGTTTCATCATTCCTTGAGATTCCTCTGAGAACTGTGCAAAACATCACAAAGCTCTGATTTGCTTGGAGTGCAGGGAGCTTGTGGTTGCCTGCTAACATGTGGGGCCATACATGGTACATATAGACACCCAATTCAGGAGTTACTTTGTGCACTGTGCTGCACTGCAAGTCATAGAAGACTTCCAAATACCCAATCAATGTCTAGTAAAAGCGCAAAATTTCAAATGTCATGCACCTCAGGAGAAGAGGAAGGATGATTCTTCTGTGCTCCTGGGAGAGCATAATAATGAAATTACCCTGAATGTCCCTGAGCAGACCAGAATATCACATACCCAGCATGTCCAAACCGACAAGGAGTTGAAATTCTCTGCCAGCCTCAAATCTGGTAGGGTTTTTTTTGTCTTGCATGGGTGAACACAGCACAAATGTGCCAGGCCCTGCAATCTGAGGTGACAAACTGTAATTTAAAGGATTAAGAAAAAATTATTTAGAGTAGCTCCAGTATTTCAGTCAATAAGGAGGTTCAGTCCTGTGTTTATTCGTATGTAGGCAAAAGTCTCATTTTTCTGCATGTGTTAAAGAGTACAGGATACTTTTTTAGAATAAAATAAATAAACACTTTTTCTTTTTTCCCCTGCAATGAATTGCAGGCTGATACTAAATACAAAATGCAAAGAGGGTAGCAAAATATTAGCATTTTTGAATGAAAATATGACATTTTACATACTCCTAAGGAAAAATATTGTTTGCTCCCTGGAGCTACCCTGACCAATTTAATTTCCCACATCAGTACACATCACGAAGTCAGAACTTCCCATTGCCTTTCAATCTACACTCAGAGTATCAGATTTTATTTTTCTTCTTGTATATGTTTTCAGTATATTGCTTTAGAGCTCCTTCTGAATGGATATTCACAGAGTTGTGATTACTGGTCTCATTTAATTTGGTTTCTGCATGTCCTCAGAACAGAATCATGCACTCAGTTCTGCAGTGGTGGAAGAAGATGATGAAAGCCAAAAAGTAGAGGCTGCACTACAGCACTGAGGAGGTGCAAATTTAGGTAAACAAACTATATGAAAAGTTGTGGAGAAAAAGAATGGATTCCTATTCTTTATGAGCCCAGAGCCAAAAAAAAGAGCCCTATAACGGGTAGACTTTCACGATGAGTTAAAAATTAAGCATTTCAAACCATCACTAACCCGAGGGTATCCAAGCCATGCTGCTTGCAGCCACAGAGGGAACCAGATTTAAAGGTGTGAAAATCTAACACTGCCCTCAGAAATGTGTCAGTGAAAAGCAGATCACTTAGTTTGGGATGACAGGTCCCAAGGTTTGAAACTGTGTGCGTGTCACCCACAGGAACGATGAAAAGCTCGGCTGAACCTGAAAGGATTTGCTTTGTATATCCAGGATGCCTGACCTGAGCCTGCCTCAATGCTGCTTCTAAACCGGTGTGAAGTGTGGTTTTCGTCCACATTCATGAACTCAGACAGCACCTCTCCTTCTTCTAACACATCTGTAATTGAGATCGCCAAAAAAATATAAATGTTCATCAGATTTACCTGATCTTTCTGTTGAGCACTATTGCTGGAACACAGAAATTGTGAACTGGCCAAAAAATTGTCTGAGTAAGAAAAGCTGAACGGATCATCATCATTATAAAGCACCTCTCAAATTTCTGCATAACTGAAGTTAATTTTGTATTTTTGCTACAATAAGGTACCTGAGAAAAGCTGGAAATTATGTGCTCAGGTTTCTTATATCATGGCCCAGGTTTTCAACCTAATTCAGCCCACACAAATTTTTCACTAACAGTGATGTGTTTGCTCTTCTGAGAGACAATTTGGCTTGGCTTTCTATATTAATATGGTCTTTTATTCCTAAGTCATATTTTGCTAGATAATTTTTGTCATTATGAGGCATTAAAATCTCCATTTCAGAAAATGTAGAGGAGATATTTATACAGTGACGTGTTTCTACCTCAAATGTAGAAAGAAAAGCAGAAAAAGAAATTGGTGCTGGAGGAGAGCACCAGTGCAAAAAACTCTGAGAGGTGAAACATATGAAACTGGATGGGTGCCTGGATTCCTGATGTTCTCTGGTAGGTTCTTGCTAAGATTTACTTGATTTCCAAGTTGTTTCCTAAGCTGGTGAAGAGCAGGTGCTTCCTAACCAGCTCATAATGAGTACAGAGGAATTTCTCCCTGCTTTTTTCATGGAGGAATTTCTCCCTGCTTTCGTCTGTCTTCTGCACTTTTGGAGAAAAAGCACTGGACTCAGAAATTGGAGGTTTTAATTGGAAGCACACATACAGAAGGCAGTTTTGTGGCCCTCAGAACACAGAAGGATAAAAAAGAAAGCAGGATGTTATTCATTATTTATGCTATGTATACTGTGATGTAATTTGAAATACAGTGTGTTTGAAATAGAATATTTGGAAAAATATTAAAAGCAAATATTCACCACTGGTTTTTCTTACCTGAATAGGTTCGTGTTACATGCTGTTCATTAGCAGATGGAAATGTGAGCAACAACACTCCAGGCTCTTTCTTCTGCCCAATATATCTCTAAGGTTTAATTACAAAAAAATAAGAAATTAAAGTCTTCACTAAATTGAGTACTGTCCCTGGCAGAGGGGCAGGAAGGTCTGACAAGGCAGAAAGGTTGCACATGAGCTGTAAAACCTTCAGGTGTTCTCAGCTCCACAGCTGAAATCAGTCCTTTGACTCTACAAGACTCTTCTTCACCACAGTTTGCATGGGAAGGAAATCCGGCATCTCCCCTCATCAGCTTAGCAGAGCCATGATTGTCTTACCCATTGCTGCCAAATAGGAAGGAGAAACTGAATAATGCCAACTGCTTATGCAAAACCTTCTTATTTCATGTGCTGCAAATAGAGGTGTAATATTTCAACATGTAAAACAAACATATGTAAACTTTTCTTTAGGAAAAAAATGTGTTTAAATTTCGAATAGCTGTAATGATAGAAAAGGAACCTTTATTTACAAAAAGCTGCAGATTGACTCTCATCTGGTTTGGTTCAGTATCATTCCAGTGAGTCATGGAGGCTTTGTTGCTTAATAGAGTTAAAGATCTCATCCAACATTAACAAATTCCACTTAAAATGAATTATTATAGAGATCGCACCTCAAATGTTGGTTTGGGTTTTTTTGTGGTGTTTTGTTTTTTGGGTTTTTTATTCCCAAAGTGGTGAAACAATCGCATAATCTATCTAGCAGGGAATTTATGCATTCTCATTACCAAGGAATCATCTACAATATTTCATCAGTGAATTTGTGTTGGATAATCCATAATCATGTGATGGATAGTCCATAATCAGTGGCCAAAACCAACCAAAAATCTACCAAGAAAAAATCGATGAAAATGTTGATGGAAAAGTAGTTCTGTATTTTGCCCAACTCTAAATGTGATGTATAAAAGCCATTTGCTTTGGGCAGATGAGGAAATAATCTACTTGGTAGCTCTTATCAGAAGTTTAAAGCCATGAAAAACATTGATATTGTAGTAGAGGCACCACGAGAACAGAGTGAGGTGTTCCTTTAGCAGGTGCAGAAATGTCATTAGCACATGAAGGAATCACTTCTTGTTGGTTTGGTGTCAAAATATGCTTTTTTACTTGAGGAGGAGCTTTCATTTGGAAATTCTGGAACTTTGCATCTTGTCTGTGCCCCCTTTCCAAGAGAGAACTCTGGAACTGAAGTGGGGTAAATGGACAATCCCTGCTTGGGGAATTGGGTGGTGTTCTGACAGTGATTTACAGTTTTGCAGTCTACTCTGTCCTTGTTTTCTTTGGAGTGAAAAGCAAAACAGTTCCCTGAATGTCAAGATGTTTCTTCAGAATCTCATAGGAAGACCTCTTTACTTGGGCTTTTGAGCAAAGACACCACAATGAAACTCATGTGTTGGGAAAAACGTGATTTTATTTTGCTTTACTCTGTAATACGCCTGGCATTCCTTCAAAGTACAGGTTCATTATGTTGAGAAGACTAGTACAGATCAAAAGACACCCATTCTGCTCACTGCATATGCGTCTCAGACTTTTTTATTGCTTATTGGCCAGTTATTTGTGTGTGCCAAGGAAGAACATGTTTTGAAGGAGGAACTGGGTGAACAGGGTGAGAGTGACCTTGTGAATTATTTTTAGAAGATAATTTCCTGCCTACAGGTAGGGAAAAAATCTGAAAGGACAGTTTGTTGCCAGCTAGAATGACTGTATCATTTCTTAAGCTTCTGGATACACCAATTTTGTAGCTATGGCAGCTCTCTGTAACTGTATCATCGAGCTGTCCATCACAGCAGCCGACTTTTCTCCTGCTACTTTCATTATCTTCATCAGTCAACCATCCTTTCAAATTAAAACTCAGTAAGGGGAACATTACCCACATTCCCCTATCTGTTAAACACAGTTAGTTTAAACTATTTCACGTGGGAGAAGTGACTGAGATGATGTGTTTTGCATCTTGGTGGTGTAGGGGTTTTATTCTTTTATTTTTCTTTTTTTTTTACCTTCTGGGCATGAAACAATACAGATTCAGGATAGATCTAACTGTGTGTGATGAGAATGATTTCAGTGCTTTAGGGTCATTAGTCTCCTAGTGTGAACTTTAAAAAAAATTAATTTGACTAGATTAGACGCAATTAAAGCAACTTGAGTGAAAATTTGTGTACCATGCATGCTTATAAAAGGAGATTATTTTAAAAGTATGTTTGGGTAAATGACAGAGAGTGACATGAATGACTGGCATACAAGTGAGTGACTGCCATTCTTAGTTTACAGAAAAGAAACTTTTAATCACTCTGTCCGTGGTCACTTCACTCTCTAATTAGACAAAATTATTGATAGTCCACCTTTAAGAGAGATGAGCCCACAAAACACCACGTGACATTTGGAGGTCAAATCTGGTTACGAATCCTTATTAGCAATAAAACATTGCAGATCTATTAACTAGCCTTGCTCAGGGAACTGCTCTAAACTGCCATGCAACATGTTCCCAGCTTCACTGTGATCTTGGTTGTCTCCATTCTCTCCTCTCCCACTCAGTTACATTAGTATGAAACTAAAAAAGGTATTTCAGTGTTAAGCTAAGATTTTGATTTTTTTATTATCTCCTCCCAGTCACTGATTTCACAGGTACAACAGAGAAGTTTCCCAACACTGTGCAGCCAAATTACCCGTACAGCCCACACATGGAGGTCACCTGGTATGGCAAGACGACCTTTTGCTGTTTTGCAGTCTGTCTGTCTCTCTCTCTGTTTAAAGCCACTGTCTTAAACAAGATAATAAAATTCTGCTAGCAAATAACTTCAACACAGGAAAAATGCCTGATTGGTGCCTCCCATGAGAATGTGATAATGCTGTTGATTAAGGCACTCACTACAAGCAAAAATAGAACATTTGTCTTCTGGTTGCTCTTAAAAGGTAAGGAGAAATAAACCAACCTAATTAGTAAAAATATAATTAACTTGGAGGAACTCATCATTTCAAAATGTAAAAATATGGCAAAAAGCTATTGTTGGAAAAAGTGATTTCTTTCATTTGAAATGTTGCCAAGCACAGCTGACTGAGTGCCTTTCATTGGAACAGAAAAGTGTGTGGGCTACCATATCTCTATCAAGCAGAACACTTGTGCATATTTGATTGGAGTATTACACAAACTGTGTTCCATTCACATTGAACTTGATGAAGGTCATGTCTTGAAACTTGAACTTTTGAGAATCACAGAGTTTAGACAGATTAAAAATGTCTAATTGCAAGCATACAGCGTCATGACATTGGATTTCAAAAATGGTCTAAATGCCTAAGAACCAAAATATTAGTTTGCTTTTTAAGAAGCTCCCTTCCTATGATAAAAGCCACTTCTTTCACCAGGCAGAACAAATTAGACCAATAAAATTAAAGTACCACTTACAGGTTTGAGACATAAAAGGCAAAGCAGTATTAGATTTAGACTTCGTGAATGACCTGGAGTATATGATAAAAGTAATTTAGATGATAAACAGTGCAGTTATTCAACACTTTATATCACTAGTAATTATTTTAAAAAGCACTCTGTTTATCTGTAGAGTTTTCCAAGTAGCAGTATTTACCTCTTCCTGTAATCCAAACTCCTCTGGGAGATGCTGTCTTGACAGAAGGCAGGGGTTAGCAGCACTGTTAAAGCAGGCCTGAAGTTCTGGAGGAGGGAGTAGCTAAATAAAATGAGATTGTGTGAAACAGAGATCATGCACGCAGACAGCCAGGGGCTAAAACAGGTGTTTGTTAAGTATGGATAAATATACAGTATGTCTTTATTTTGCATTCAGAGCCTTGTCAACATGTAAGCTGAAAAGAACCAGAAAATCAACATGTAAACATCCATCACTGCAGAAAATATGCAGCATCCTCTGAATTTCAAAATATTAGCCTCTTAACCTTGTGTTTACTGTTAGAAATAGATGGGAGTCACCAAACTGTGACTGTTTTGAAGACAATGACATCTTATCCAGCTTAGTTTAGAGACTGAAGATAAACTGTGATGACTTGCTTGAACTCGCTGTTCCAAAGTGGGTTTCTCAGCTGTGGCAGATCACAGAGTCTGGTGCTGCCCTGCACAGAGCACAGGCCTCAGATAAATTTGTCCTCTGGGAGCTTCCAAGGAGCAGATCTGGGAGCCTTGATTTGGCCCTGCTGCTCCTCTGCACCTACAGATACTCATTTTAGAGCATTCAGCCAGCAGAGAAACGGGGCCAGTGCCTCGCACACAGCGTGGGATAGTGGAGGTAGGAGCAGAATCCACCTTTCCCTCAGCACAACAACCTTCCAGGTTTCTGCCCTTCTGCTCATTCACATGACAGTCTGGAGCTTTTGGTTCCTGACATGTTATTTGAAAGTGCTTACTTTATTTCTTCTTTTTACCACTGCTATCTCAAATAAACTTTGGGTTGCATTGTTTGTTTGTTTGTTTGTTTCCCACCTCCTTTCCATTCCTGGCTCTTTTGCTAGCTCAGGGATTTTGCAATTTATTTGCATGGATTCATAAATACAGGCTGTCTCAGTTTAAATGAGACACAGGTAAGATTGAATTATGTCTAGGAAGGAATAACAGCCCTTTATTAAAAGTATAAATGTATTGATATAAACTATTAAACGACACAAGTAAGACACTTAAACAATAATCCTATACCCAGAGCAATCTCCTTCAAAACAAAACAAATAAACCCAACAGTGGAAAAAAAAAACCAAAACAAACAAACAAAAGAATTAAGCCAGTTGAGTTCACCCTTTAAGGCAATTATAGCCACAGTCAGCAGGAGGCGCTGTT
>JAWMRA010000001.1:3149783-3276738 GCA_035584735.1 Pseudotriccus pelzelni | reverse complement strand
TTACTCAGTTATCTGATCCCTTCCCCCCACACTCACAAAGGCAAGGGGAAAGGTAAAATTCCAAGAACCAAAACCATTATACAGGCCAGATTTGAATTAGTTATAGAAATAATAAGACATCTGTTGATATGGTTTTCACTTAGAGAAACCTTTAAGAGGAGGGATTCTGATGAAAAGACAATAGGCAGAAGATATCCCCGCTTCCCCTGGAAGGCCATCCAGGAAAGCAGTTTTACAGAATAATCCTGTGAGAGTTTCCAGAAAGGATAAAAGTCAGAACAGCCCCAGTCAAACATGATCAAAGCAATAACTTTGCAGCGTCCTCTGGCACTTGCAAACCCATTCAGAGGCTACTTTAAAAAAAACATTACCTGCTCAGTGTGCAGAAAATTATCATGGTAATATGATCTGATGTGCTTTTTGCAGGAGCTGGTTCCATACAGCTAATTTGAAGTCATTCAGATCTTCAGATGGATTTGGGTCACCTGTTGCCACTTGGGGGATGTTACTATTTTTCTGTCATGGGATAGCAACCATAAATACATTTAAATCTTGATTGTGCATTAATTAATAATTACCTAATTATCACTGTTTTAGAAAGAAAGGGGTGCTCTGCATGTGTATACATAAATTAAGTAATAATTTTAGCCAAAAGAAGCTAAAACCCAAAGAACTGAGGACTGAGATCAGTTGGATTTGCTGGAGCAGCAAGCTATGGAGCATCCTGGCCTTAGGTGCGGTTCACTGCAGGGACCATTTGCTGTGTAGGGCTGGATGCCATAAAATCCCTCTGCCTACTATAGTCACTGTATAGTGAGGAGCAAAAGTTACTTCACAATAGCTTTTAGTGAAACCACCTCTGCTGTCGGTCCTCTGGGACACCCATGACTCCTTTTCTGTTTGGTGATGAAAGTTCATCTTTGAAATTTTATATCTACCATCTACTCAGGATCCCTTAGTTACAGAAGCAGTCTGATCTCATTATGGGACACCTCTACCTTTTCTAAGGGATAACGGAACACAGGAGTTCCAGGTGTGTCTCCATTCCTTGGTGGGCTTGCACCAAGGGCAAAATTCACCAACAGCATCTTGGAAAAACTGGAAGCATCTATCTTACTGCATGCAGAAAGTGCAGCTCTGCACATAAAGAAGAAAAACAATTGAACTCTATAGATTTTCCAACTGTTTCAGGTGTAAGTGGCAGAATAGATGCTGATCCCTACATTTATTTTGTTAGGATGTCCTGTCTGGTTTCTCCCGGGAACTGAATGAAGACTGAATGTAGATCTTTTCTTTTGAGTGATTGACAGAGAGTGTGGTTAGACAAGTCTTTTTAGAGACAGACATAACCCCAGCATAAGGGATCTTGGAAAAAATACTGGCTTTGTAGTGGTACATCCCTGCCTTTCCCCTGAGTACCGTCCTATTGCAGTCATTGCTGACAGAATAAAGAGCTATCCAAACACCAAGGTTCAAAATAAAACTCTGGAAATTCTTATGAAACATGAAAGTATTGTTCTTCAAAATTCTGGACTGAGGAGAGTACACTATATGCTTGGAGGGAAAAAATAAAAGCAATCAAACTCCAGTACTAAAAGAAAGCAAGCTGTAACAGTTATTGTGCATCAAATTAGCTGTGGTCTAATAACCCCAGTGAACTCATTTCCAATGGCATCTATAAACCCAAATGTTAATCTGGAAAGGTATGGGAGGAAGGAAATGGCAGTGCATGAGGACAGCCATGAATTGTGTCATCTGTCACGGTGGCAAAGGTGACAGGGAACAGACAAAACCCCGACAGCAAGAAGAGTGTGGCACATTTAATACTTGCTGTCCCACTGCCTCTGCTAGGGCTGGTTTTGGCAGTCTCAGAGACAAAAAAAAGTAGAAAGAAAAGTAGTGGGTAGGAAGATCTTAGCCAAATGGATGAATGTCACCTTTTGCTTCAAAGCAAAGGGGAGAGGAGAAACATTTGGGATGGGTCGATCTCAGTTAGAGACACGTCAAACGCAGTGAAGCTTTTCTTGAATTACTATTTAATTATTTTTAAGGAAATATCAACCTTGTGCTTGTAATTTTCAGTGACCTGTGCACCACTTGCTACAAGTAGAAATAAGCACCTCAGTGTGCAAGTTCTGTGATTCCTCACTGAGCCAAAATCATTTTGTGCAGATGACTGAGATTATCCAGCTGAACCACCATTTCACATGATATCTGGTCTGCCATTTGAACGTAACCAACACCTGACAGCAGGGCTCTGTTGTCCAAATTCGTTGTCAGCCTCTAGAGTATTGTGGATCACTGTGTCACATCTGCAGTTTGTGTGTATACTAACATAGATATTTAATAACTCCAAATAATTTTTCTTGGTACTTTAGATTGTTACTGCTTTGGTCTACTGTGTTATTTTAATTGGAGACTGATAATTCTACTTCTTCCTCAAGGACTGTTCAATTACTAATGAGATCCTCATAATAAATCCTCATGTTTCCTAATGTTTACTAAACCAAATTTATGTTTGGGGAACTATTGAATCTCAAGTGATATCCATGAGAACTTACTTAAGATTTTTTTCTTTTTTTGAGTATTTGATTTAGCCAGAGTAGAAAACCAGAATACATATGACATTTTTGAGTATTTGGTACTATCAGATGACATAACAGTAAATACTTAATATTCTGTGATTCAATGAAAATATTAGACATGTAGATGGGAATTGTATGCATTCTGAATTCTCTTATTTACGCCTTGGAAGAAAAAGAAGGAAGTACAGTGGACAATCAGTAGAATCCAATGTGCCACTGATACTGAAAATGCATCAAATCTGAAAAATGTCTGCCTTTTACTACATTATAAAGAAAAAATATAAAGCCAAATTTAAGAAAAATAAATTTAAATGATCAATTTCTATTGCAAGTCTGTGTTCAGCTTCATATCCCACGTTTGTCCAGCTCATCAGAACCTGTTCTGCTACCTGGGTTCCTCAGTCATCATCACTGTAATGGCTACTTGAGTGCCAACTGTCATAACCTGAGGATAAAATCCACAAAGCTTTGTTCAAACAGAAGGACAAAACTCACATTATCTATGGATTAAACATTCCAGCTGACAGACATTTGACTCATTAGCTGCAGGGAGTTTTCAGTGAATATTGAGAATTTATGTTCTCGGGGCAGAGCTTAAATTGCAATGCAGACAATGGTGAATAAATACAACCAAGCCTCCAAGCCTCCTTCCACACCTTGCTTTCCTTCCCCAGAAAAGATTGAGAAACATGCTAGAAAAGGACAAGCAAAACTTCTGAAAATGTTTGAAGTTGAGATCCTCAAAGAAACATAGTGTTTGATACCTGGAGGAATGATGAGGCAGAAGATACCTGTTATTTATTGACATGCATATTCTCCCTTTTTAATTCTTCATTACTGTAAAAAAAAAAAAGGAGATTAATTTCTATATAAAACCTAATTCATTCCACCAGGAAGAAGCGAAGAAAACAGGGAAGGGTCTGATCATTTTCAAATTCATGTTTGTATTCCAATTATTAATGAATGAATTTTTTCCAGAGTAGCATGTTGTTCAAATAGCTTGAAAGCTTTTATAGTATTTGAACTGTCTTGTGTTCTGTCAGGTAAAAGTAAATAACATGAAATAATTCATATAGCATAAAATCTATATAACCAAGTGGCAGTAGGAGTTTTTATTTCTGAAGTGTTAAAGAGAAGATAGGAGCACAGTGTTGGGGGTTTTTACAATACTGTATTTTGAAATAATCACTGCTTTAGTTTTGGGGTTTTTTCTAAGATAAATCAGATTATTTTGGCAATCAGCAGATACAATCACTGAGTCTGCTCAATATAGAGACAATATTTATTTAAATATTTGAATGCAAACAGTGTCAAAACTCTTCTCTGTATGTTCACTGTGGAAATAAATTGATCTGAACGTCTGAAATACCCCGTTGTCTGGTCTGCTGTGAAATCATTGATGGCTTTAAAAAATGGGAACCAGGACTTAACTATTGAGTTCCATTTTGTAGTATTTCATTTGTAGATTTTCTCAGACTTTCACAAAGCCAGCAATACTGAAGGATTCAGTCCATAGGCTCCTGGCCCGTGCCTTTATTAAGTAGAAGGCACTCAACAGTAAGAAATTCTCCATTAACAAAGGAAATTCTGTCTCCATTTTCAGCTGTGCTGTCAAGGCAAGTCCCACTGCATTACTTCTGCATGAGAATCTGAACTCAGCTACACCCTGGTTGCAGTAGAGCTGCAGAAGATGCATATGCACATCCACACTGTCCTATATCCTGCCCTAGGATAGCTCATAATCCTGTGCTGCTGACACAGCTTCGTTTGCTGAAATAGTCAGCAGCAAGACTGCCTGTGGTGCTGGGAAACCAGGCATGTATCAGCTTCAGAGAATTGTGTTAACAATGGAAATCAGTGCACAGACTTTCTTTTTAATAGGCTTTCATGTAAGCATAAATTGTGTCAAAATAGCACGTAGCTTTCCTACAAACTTGTGACAGGGGAGGGGATCTTATTTAGCTATCACAACCTGTTGCATCAGTCAATATATCAGAGGGATATGAGATAACACATTTAAAAACATCCTCAGTGGCTCAATTTTTAAGTTAGTTGCACTCAGCAGTTCTCCTTCCCAACCTACTTTCAAATTACTGCATTGTTCAAGTTCAATTTCAATAACTACTGCCTTGTTAAACAGCACTTTTTCAGTGAACTTCTCTCCACATTGCTATCATCTGGATGGCTTTCCAAGGAGTCACTCATTGCATGGTCTTAAAAGGTTTCAATTAAAAGAGACTGCTCGATTTCTGTATGAAAATCTGACATTTAGAGGCTGAGGCAAACGAGCTGTGAAGAGAATGGGCCAACTAACACCAGCACTTTTTAAGTACCCTCCTGTTTATTGGAAGCGTGGTATTGATTAAGGAGGAAGCAGTGATACTAATGCATAATTTCTCCTAATCCACTAGTCCATCAATTTGCACATGAGTGATTTGCAAGGAGTAGTCTTCAAAGGCTTCCAAATATTCAGAGAATGGCCAGTTAGTACACTTCCTTTCTGTTATATGACTATCACAAGCACTGAAAACAATCCCTATCAACATGTCCCCTCACTTCTGTGAAGAAGTTACATCAGAAGAGCGTGCAATGAAGTGACCAGTTCCTGTTACCCCCCCCTCTAACACACCTTGGCCCTTTTCCCACTTTTTATTCCAGCAGGTAACTTGCACCAGTTGATTTTTTACAGTATGAGCTGCTTGACAGTAGATGAGTGCTGCCCGTGTTTATACAACTCCAGTGAGTATCAGTCATTATTGACACCATCTGTTTGCTTCAGTGTTGGCATCTCCAATCTGTGCTCCTTAAAGGTAAACGCTGAAGAGGCATTTGAGCATCTCTGCTGGAGGAAAGACATTTTGCCTGGATACAAAGATTTATTCTTTTTCTCTTTGCTCCCTGTCTTATACTTCATGCAAATAAGCAAAGTTCCCATTCACCTGTGGGCAAAATAACTTCTTGAGAAAGTGAAAGAGAAGGGTCTATTAATTTTTTACACAGTCTGTGTGTTTGACTTCCTGTAATCAAAGGTGTCAT
Organism: Pseudotriccus pelzelni; assembly: GCA_035584735.1. Taxonomy (NCBI): domain Eukaryota; kingdom Metazoa; phylum Chordata; class Aves; order Passeriformes; family Tyrannidae; genus Pseudotriccus; species Pseudotriccus pelzelni. The sequence goes on along the minus strand of JAWMRA010000001.1, from coordinate 3,271,117 downwards.
GCTGGTTGGAATAAACAAATATATTGCATATATAACATAGTGGACTTGCTTCATGAGAAATAAGAAATTAAATCTCTTGGAAATGGAACCTGAACACAAAATATGGTCAAAATGCCTATGGTGTCTTAATTATCAGCTGATAGAGTTTATAAAGTATATAAACACATGAGCAGTTCATGTAAAGGAGGAGAAGGAAAAGTATAAAAGCTTAGGCAATTATGATAGATGATAATACTCTAATGTTGTGTATTGCTAAGTATTCTATGATACATGAGCAATAATTACCTTAACTGCTTTGAATCACTTACCAGCTCTCTGTAATTTATAGCTCAAGCTTTAGGGAACTTTTAAAGTTAGAAAAAAAGAGTCTGGAACTGTTAGCACAGCAAATTTTTCCAATGGTTCCTTTGTTACACTATCTAATAAAGAAAAAATTCATATAAGCATGCAGTAATGTGTTTGCCAAGATGAGATGAAGTTCTTAATTTCCTCCACAGTCTTGAATTTTATTTTGGTTTTCACATAACTCTAAATGGCAGAAATTTAATTTGTAGGCTGACAACTGGTTAAGGAGTGCACATATTTTATTTCCTCTCTTCTTTATTGTAGCGTCACTGAAACGTCTTGGAAAAAGAACTGGAACTTGCAAAGTTCTGGATAATAAACAAACGCAGTTTGGATGAGTCAGAAGGATGATCTATCTTTTAAATTACAGTGTAGAATCTGGATGTACAAGATTGGGTAAAAATTGAAAGCAGTTTGGACATGGTATCACACAGATTTATACATGATTTTGTTTTCATAGGAAAGTAAATATGATTCAGAATGTTTCCAGCTTGATCAATTGCTTGATTAATCTGCTTTGCACAATAAAATGACTTGCTGACACAGTGACCCGTATTCAATGTTCACTAAACATTCTAAAAAACAATTTTCAGAGGTCATATTTCAAAGGATTAATATTTTTATTGCCACTTCCCATGTAATTAGTGTAGCATGCCATTGTTTTTTTCAAGAAGCTTTAAATGATAGCTCTAACTTTTACTTGGCCACACTTTCACTCATTTTTATTCACATTATTTGCTGTGCTATTCCTACTTTCTGGCTTTGTAGTCATCATTCTGCAAACAGAACTCTTACTTAAAGTCGAAGGGCAGAGCTTCTGTTCTTCAGCACATTTACTACCCCAAGGAGTGGCAAAATCACCATGTCTTCATTTTTTTTATTCACCGGTGGAGTTATTTAGCAGAATGAGACTGAAACACACAGAATAATACCCTGTCTAGGGCATGATGAATGCACAAGAACCCAAGAATCTTTGGAGATATAACCAGTGAAGTGTAAAGACAACAGTGATTGTAAAGGTTATTTTCATTCTCTATTTTTAATGAGTAGGATATTTAAAAGCTGTTTTTCAAAGTGATGTTCTGAAAGAAAATTAATTCACCTTCTTAGCATGGTCCAGGAAAAGACCACAAAGAATTTATGCTGAAATTTGTGTTTCCATTTCATAAAAATTTCAGTTTGCTTTCTCGAGAAATTGAAAGGATAGACAGAAAGGCATTTTCTGGAAAATGTTTCCCGTCATAAAAATTATTTAATAATATTTAATATATTATTAAATATTATTGTATAATAAGTGCTGAAAGAACAATAGCAATGAAGCATTTATAGTGCTTTCAAAATATTTCCTCATACTTTCAAAAATGAAGGAATATTAAGGAACTAGCAGAACCCAAAACTCTAATATTTAAAACAAGATAAAGACAAATACACTTCCAGATTAACTTCACAAATTTTGGGGGGCATTCTGTTGTTATAAAAATCATGGTCAGACTGTATAAAACAGAAGTAATACAAGTGGAGCAAAGCTGGAATTATTGCAAGTGAATGTAAGCTGACTTTTCAGCTAAAAGAATAAAATAAAACTGGTAGTTCAAAATAATTACTGTTTGTGTCTCAAAAGGGTTCACAAGAAATAATTTCCAGGAGCTTAAGGAAACGTGAAGTTAACAAAAATAATGTTACAAGCAAAGGGGTGAAATGTCCACTTTCCTGCTGCCACTCTGTCCCTGACACAGAGGGTGGTTTTGGTCAAGTCCTTTGTGTTTCCTTGGGCTACTCACTTGTTCTTGCTGCCAGTGGCAATGACATTTGTTTGCTCCGTATAAGCTGACTAGTGTAGGGATGTGTACATTTAAAAATGCTGTGAGCAGTGAAGCTGTTTAGCTGTGATTCTGGGAATATCATTTTAAAATCTATATTTACCAGTATCTCCTTATGCACCTGTGGTTATTTCATCTCTTTTGTCTTTATTTTCTCCTACTATTTACCTACAAAATAGGGGGTTTTGCCATCCTCAAAAGATTTGCAGCCCTTCCTAAGAGAACCAGCACAGAAGGGAAGGGTCCAGGAAAACCTGGTGATGACTGTTGCATGCAAGCATTCCTTTAATGTTTATTAATACTTTAATATTTAGAATACACAAGTATATTGCCATTGACAGTGTGGCTCTAGGAGTGTCCCTCAATGGGGATCAATGCAACCTACTCTGGAAGTCCAGTTCTGGAAAAAAGGGGGCAATTTCCTTCCACCTTTCTTCCCCTTCCCCCCTAGGCTGATGAAAGGAAATTAGCCATTATTAGGAAAACTTTCTCAGTCAATCATTTAAACTTAATGCAGGTCATATTAATTGAAATAGAGAGCACCGACTGCTACTCTGCTGGATCTGCTGTGGTGGTGAGCACAAAGGAAAGAAATGGGAAACTCCTCACTAAAAGAGGGCTGATGACTTGTCAGCAAATCCTTCTGGGACTGGTGGGGCACACGTGTCCGTGGCCTCAGATAAATGGATTTGGGCAAAAAGCCTCCACTGATTCTTAAAAGTGTTCAGCAGTGCAATCCAGGGCACCTTCCTTTTGCAGGACAGCCTGTTAGGAGCAGACTTGAATGTGTAAAGCTATAGTTCATTTTATATTTCTCGCTTGTCTCCTATTAAAAGTGTCTGGCCTGTGCTTGGCATACCAATGAAATTAAATATAAGTATCCAGAACTTCCCTAATGCAGGTTAGGAAAAGATAACCTTAAAAAGAACGTCTTCCAGACTCTGAGTTGTCAAACACAACACCTGTTTATTTACACGGAAAGAGATGTCACCTTTTTTCTGTGGATACAGATCTCAGTTTACGTCTTCCTCTTGCAGTTTTATTGCTGCTCTTTCTCCATGCTGAGGTATTTCATGTCACTGAGACACAATTTGGCACCTTTCTCCCAACAACTGCTCAAATTGGATGGCATTCTAACCTTACAAGCACTGTAAAACTTATCAGATGGTTTGTTACAGCCAAATGTCTTTGGCATGAGACCTAAAGATATGCAGGCAGGTTGTGTCTGTCCCTACCCTTCCACCCTGGAAAGTTGAAGTTGTTTGTGAAACAGCACGTTTTTGCAGAATAGAAACACACCTTATTTAATTGAGAAGGCTGCAAGTACATTCAGCTGGGCTGCCTTTCCCTGCACATGCGTCTACTGGGGACAATATTGCCCTCTGTGGACATGCAAATTTTTTTTCCACAGCTGCTCAAATATTGCCTTGAAACATCAAAATGTTCTGTGCAATTAAGAAAAAAAAACTTACATTCCTAAAGTGGTTAAATGTGATAGCAATGCATGGGTGAAAATCCATGGTTTAAACAGACACTTTTAAAAATTTGAAAGTACTTTTCGATCATTACTCTGATTTACAAGTGGGCAAACAAAACAAATGCTTCCTAAGAAAAGGAGTAGCAAAATTTGCAGTCTGAGGAAAGCTAACTTTCTTGTTCTTCACATTATTTACTGGATTATTTATCTGAGTAATTTTTTTTGGATTCAAATGAAATAAATGTTTCCTAAGAGGAAGACGAGCAAAATTCTTAGGAAACTTGCTTCTTTTTTTCGTGTAACTTACTGGATTATTTATCTAAGTCACTTTTTTAAACACAAGCATCAACAAACAAATTACATGGCAGAGTAAGACCTGCAGTTCGGTTGAGCTATGCTCAGACAATACTAGGAGGTGTAAGTGGGTGACTAAGCCTTCATACTGATCAATAGAATACAGTTCTCTGAAGTTTCTTAATGCAAGAATTCTAGGTAGTTCTCAAGCAAACTGGAAACTCTCCACCCCACAGGAGCCATTAAATTAACTTTACCAGAAGACCAAGCACAGTCTGGCCAAGAGTTCCATGGAAACAAAATCATCTGGAAACCAGCTCTTGGCTAAATTAGAGGTAACACTGATTTCTCTCTTTTCCTTTCCATGGAAGCAGCAAAATGCTGCTGCTCTGTGAATGCTCATAAAGAACAGAACTGTTGCATATGCAGTGAAATAGGTAGTCTAGAACATCAAACAGATCACCAGATCTATAGCACAGCAAAGATCCCTCACTCAGCACCCTTTTTGGAGAATGAATCCACAGGACTTTGCCCGGGCAGAGCTCTCTTGTAACTTGATTAGTCCATTTATATACAGAATAAGGGTCTGAGCTATCAAGCCAGGCCAGATTTGACTTATCTGCACACATTGCACACAGACAGACACCCCCGTGGCCAGCTCCAGCCACAAAGGACAATTGTGCTTCCAGTGGCCTTCCAGCCTGACCTTGCGAGTCTTTTCACTCACACACGAATCTGAGATCTGGCTCGCTCAGGACCACAATATTTTTGCTTTAATATTTTCTTCTTGTATCATCCAGGTGGCTGGTGTTGTCTTGTTTAGCTGCTCCTACACTTATAGGACTAAATACTTTAATTCTTAAGGAAAACATCACTGTCTTTTTTTCCAGTAAATAAATTCTGCTTGACAGTAAACCTTTAAATATTTACTATCCTATGGTGATTTAACTTTTTGTTAAAACAGAGCCATCAGATAACTGTACTACAATTGCCACACAAACGTGCTCAACCACTGCACGTTAATTTATATATATATGAGAAACGTCATATAGTAGTTTATTCTGGAATAAAACCACCGTTGTTTACACACTTGCCTAATTTTTTCCTTCCTGGAAACGTGTGCTCAGCAATTGGTGTCCTATTTACCATATCCTCTATTGCAACTGTCATTTCTCTCCACCGAGTAATACCAGGCCTCAGTGATACTGAAGAGCAGAACTGCAGGGGTTTATGTTCTCTGGTGGAAACCTGCTATACAGGAGATATTTTGCTACTTTTAAAAATTTAGAAATGTTCCCTTTTTTTTTTTAATAGGGCAGTTTTACATTGCTGTGAATTCCTCCTCCATACTGCGCAGCACAGACACACATCCATTGATTTTATTTTGCACAATGACTACCACATCATAACAATTCAGCCAAAACTAATGGCACTAATTAAGCAACAGGGACCTCCAAGTCAGAGAGTCATAGATTTGCAGCTGTAAAGATCTATCAGTCCATCCATTTTATCTTCCTGCCAGAGTCAGGCTTTTCCATACAATACATCTGTTCACTGTGCTTCAAATGGTGCTAAAAGACTGGGGCTTTCACATCTTGCCCCAGGAGAGACCAATCCATAAGATAATAAATCTCATGGTCATGGTTCTTTTCCTGCATTCAGTAATATTATACTTTCTTTAAATATGTGCCATTTTTCTATTTACAGCTTCTATTTCTCTCTGCAGAAAACGTTCCTCTTCACCACTGAGCTTTAAATATTATCAGACAGCTTTGTCTTTGCCAGATAGCTCCCATTGAGTCAAGCAGCAGGGCTTTTTTTGGTAGACCTAAACACAGAAGAGTTTTTTGAACTGAAATTACACAGCTTTGCGTGTAACAAGTAAAATAAGCCCAGTTACTGCAGACACATTTCAAAAGAAACTGGATGGACCTCCATCAGGTTCCATCAGGAGGTTACATGGCTGCTTCTTTCCTTTGTACTTCCAGTCTCTCAACAAACATTCACAGTGTGTGAATTCACATCCACAGAATGTGAATCAAATGCTAAAAGGCATTTGATGCTTTTCAGGATGTATAAAATCGTATCTCACTGCTACACAATCCAAAAATTAAACAGCTGCGACCCTTTGCCTTTTCTAACACTCGATTAAGGGCGAAAGCAGAGATGAACTTGTGGAAAGCATAAACATTTGGACAGGATTTACCAGCAGTAAAAAAGTCCCTGAAAGGAGAAAGGGATTCTTCTTCAGCAAAGTCCCGCAGAGGGGAAGGAGCAGGAGCCTTCAAGCCATAACCTTTCCTCAGAGATGAAAGGAGGTTCTGGAGGGCTCAGCTGCAGCTCTGCTGGGTGTAAATTTTCTTCAGATTTGAATTTGTAACAGGACATGAACAGATGTGATTGACCCTGATTTCCAACTTGCATTTCTGATTATACTGCACAGTGTGTACAGTTATGAGGAGTGGCATGGAGTGAGTGATACCACCTAACTAGAAAACAAGTGGTTGCAATTTGGGCTTCAGCCACAGCAAGAGAAAGGACATTGCAGATTTAAGTCAGTCCCTTAGGCTGAATTTATTACCTTTATAAACTGCAGTACACCTCTGAGAAGTAAAAACTGAGTTTTTGAAGGAAAAAAACAGTTTAAGAGACATTTACACTACTCCTGTTTCTATGGGTTATTTTCTGATCTCAGAATTTTTGTAGTTTGGGTGATGTAACTGTCATAAATTTTTGAGAAAGACATTTTGAATGATTGAGTTTGTCAGCAAATGTTGACTGCTTCCTTGTGAGGTAATGTCAAAATTTATATTTTATAGAGTTTCCAGCATCTACTTATGAAAGTGGAATCATTCTGGTTATCGGAGTTGAAAGAGGCCACTCTCTGTGTGGGATTTTATTGTACTGTTGGTGGATTCTATTCTGACTCCCAACTTCAGTGCTACCAAAGTTGAAATATCCATTCTGATGATTTTTAGGAGACTCCAAACTACATCTTTTGTTTCTCAACAACATACTACCACTTTCTGTGTGTTTTACCAGTTGATTTACTATGCTCTAGATCTGAGAAACATGAGTTCTGTGTGAGTAAACTGCCCAGCTGCTTCAGCTTTGAAAACTAATTATTTCATTTTGATTGCTTGATGACAAGTCACGCTCTTTGAATGTTTAAGGTTACTGAATTATTCCATTTATTTTGAGCTTACTCATGGTCCTGTGTCCTGCAGGCCTCGGGGATGATGAGGCTAAAATGCTGAGAGGGATGTCACCAGACAAAAGCTGCAGAACTAATGCAAGTGAGGTTTCTTAGCATATCCATGACCTCTTTTGACTTCACCTTAGTTACAAAAGAAGCTGCTAAATTAAGCTTGCAGAATAGCTCAGAAAGGTCCTAACCTGTTCTTACAAACAGCCAGAGTTGTGTGGTCGCTGGTGACAAATTAAGTTGGTTTCTTTTTTTTAAACTTTGCTTCTCTGACTCTCATTGTCACTTTAAATATTTTTCTCCTTCAAGGAAGTCCTCTAAGATTTTTTTCTTCCTCCTTGTCTCACCATAGTGAGTCAAGTGAGAAAAGAATGTAGCCTGGGGTTTAGCAAGTATATTTTTATCAAGAGGTTTTTCTAGAGAGAAAAGTAGATATAAAGTGAAATTGCTTAGTTTAGCATAGATTAGGGCCTTCTGGTACTTCATGTGTATAGAGATGAATTATTAACCTTCGGGGAAAGGTAGCAGTGTGTTCGTATTACCTACTTTTCAGAGTGTTTGAGATTTTTTTTCCTGGTGCACATTGCCTATCAGGGAGCCATTAGAAGGATAATAATGAAGAGCTCACTAATTCCCCAGTTCTTATTTTATTGTCACAACCTTTGCAGTGCACACACCATTTCAAGCAATCATTCACTAGAGAGGCCATGATACTGTTCCACTGCAAAATGCTACTACTTAATTACAAAATGCTAATCCCTTTATTATTATTATTATTATTATTATTATTACGTTCATCTGAATTTAGAATAAAAGCTTCAGCACTTCTCAGGTGGTGTTTTTGTACCTTGATCTCCACTTGGACTAAATTCAAACAGAGTAGTAGTTTTTTGGGGGTTTATTACTCTAAATAAACTGCTTTCTTCTCATGGGGAAGATCAGTCATCCTTCAAAATCAAAATTCTTCATAAGTGGACGCCCCTGGGCTGAAAATAATGAAGTTTCTGGGAGACAGAGAACATGTAAAGGTACAATATTGATCTGAAGAATGCAATGTGGGATCTATTTCTGAAGAAAGCTTTGTTAAGGAAACATTTAGTTTTGATAGAAAAAATTTAATATATCGATTTTTAAACAAAATAATTTCTTTCACTTCAGAAAATGTATCAGGATAATTTAAAAAATAATAAAACCTTTGCTCTCTTACCTGTTACTCATTGTATTTTCTAAAACTTAAATAAAATAATTGAGGCAGTATTCACTGACCTTTAAATATTTTTGAACCAGTAAAGTATTAGAAACAGACGTTTCTAATATAAGTAGGTAGTTTAAGCTGTTCAAAGAGTTAAAACTAGCTTTTTACAGCCATTTCCCCTTTGCAGACAGACTTGCTTTGAAGGCAGATTTTTTCCCCCTAAGTCAGTTCATTAAAGCATTCCAGTTCAGAGAGTAATTTAAAAGAGAGAATTTTTTGAGGTATTGAAAAATTGGGAAAATTGTTTTCCTCATAGAGCATGGCTGTAAGTGAGGAGGAAGAACTAGGAGTCCCATAATCCAAAATAATTTGGACCCTGGAAAGGTAACACACTAATTAAAAATTACACTTTCCTTTTATGGAATAATTTTTTTTTTTTTCCCCCTGTAGCAATATTATACCTACAAACAAATGTCAGACAGACCCTTGTTAAATTGTAAACTTGAATTGCAAGTTTGGAATTCTATTTTTAGGCTTTCCTAATTAAAGTAAAAGTTTCAGATCAAGTTTGATACAAATCACAAATAGAATGGAAAAAAACACTAAATAAATGGAAGATGGCATTTACTAATATATAACTACTCTGAAGAAATATCACATGCAACTACAGGACAATCTTTAAAACAAAAAGAGTTGTTTAGGTATTTTTTTCCTGTGTTTGCTGATACTCTTTTGTACTGTTTCATCTCGTCTCAAGTCAATTTAAGGTCAAGATTTGCATCCAAAGCATTTCCATTTTTTGACAGCAATGTAAAGCAAAACCAGATTGTGGCTTATCTGTCACTCAGGAAAAAAAAATAAATATATATGTATATAACAGGCTTATCCACACCAAACAGTATTTTCAGGGAGAAGAATAACGGCAGCACAGATCCTCCAAGGTGACTCTCCCTCTGAATAGGTGGCAAGCTGTTATTTGCTCTGTGTCAGGGCTGGACTGCCTGCTGAGGGACTGGTGCTCGAGAGAGGCTTTCTGACAGGAGCCTGAGGTACCATTTCCCTTGAAAAAGGTGCTGGGGAAAAAAAGATTATCGGAGAATAATGCCTTTATGAAGTGTGGCATCTAAAACACATCTCTGAAACCCCTTCCCACGTGTCCTTCTGAGAGGAAAACACACCTCAAGGGAAAAAGGGGGATGCCGTGGTGCCTGGCCTGGCAGGGAACGGCACGGAGATGAAGAGTCTTTCACGAGGCGTGTCGAGAAGGATAAAGTGAGAGATTTTACCGGATTCTAAACACAGAGCTGTCAATCCCTCCGTCAGTCAGGATCTCAGGACACTGTTATACCCACGCTGGGGAAAACTTCAGTGATCGAACCTGAAGCAGTTCAAGCCACCGAGGGCAGCTCGATCACACTGCACCCTGACCCAGGGGTTCTCCAAGCACAGCCCGCGTGCAGGTTCATCCATCCACTGAAACACCAACACCTCGGCAGCACCGGAGGCTTTCAGACTCTTTTTCTATTCAGGACCATGGCATGTGCCACTGCAAGTGCTTAGCTCCTGCCACACGGAGCACAGACTCTCTTGCTCCACATCCGTGGCCGTATTTGCCCCTCTGGCTGGCAAGTGGCAGTGAGTGTCTGCTTTTTGAAACAGCACTGTCCTATAATGACTTACAGAGATCTAAATTTAGCAGTGAACCAGAAAGGGGGGAAAAAAAATAAAAATCACAGTTAGTGGTTTTCCTTCCAAAGACTGAGAGAAAATTGCCTTTTTCTTTGCCTCTTTTGGCATTATGTCTAAAGTAAACATTCATTAAAACTTATTCTGTCTTCAGTCCAGCTACAGTGGTTTAGAAAACTGCCTCCAGAGCACTGCAGCAACACAATGCAAGGAAGTGGTATCAGATCACCATGTCAGAAGAAAAAATTAAAATTATTAAACCCTTTCAAAGCCCTCAGGTTATCAGCTGCTAAAAAAATAAAAATAAAAAATATTTGATGCCAGATGAAATACTGTGAATTTTGCAGTAAAAAACAGGGTACTTGACACTGTCATGATCCAATTCCTGGCACTGTGATGCACAGTCAGAGTATTGTTTTAAGGGTTTCACAAAGCAACTCACCCCAGGGAGCTGGGATTTCCAGCTAGATTTTGTCTCCCATGAGCTACCAGAGTGTGTGAAGGCATTATTCCTGCTTGGGCAGCTTCATGAGGATATGACTTGTAACTGTTTTTTCATTGTGAGAAGAACTTTGGAAAATACCAGTTTATACCTCAAAACTACATTCAGAGTCAGAACCTTTTCTTCCTTTTCTATAAAACTAAGGATTTAAGTTTCCTGACCCACACTAAAGAAACTGCTGTGGGTAATTTAGAATCTGTTTACATCAAGACTGCAATGCAACATTAAAATACCCAACTAGTAAGAGAATTTAATCAAGAGTAGGAGGGAACTAGGTTAACTTGCCTTTGCAAGTTTTCACCTGACTGTAAGTTCCTTTTATGCTGCTACATGTTAAAAACACACCTTCTAGAACAGTCAAGGCATCTGAGGATTTCCCTTACTAGAGCAGTCGAAAACAAGGAGCCCCAAAGTCTTCAAAAACAGTACTGAGGAGTTCATGATATAGTCATTACCAAGGCCATGCCCTCTATTCTTCCAACTTTGAATCCTAATTTAATCCTTGAAAGTTTGGGACATTGTTTAAAATATCGGGATCAATGTCTAATGAGAACAATCCATCATGTGCTTGTCAGCTTCAGCTGTAATGCTCTCGGGATCTACCCAGTAATAATGGATTTTTGAGCCAATCAATAGCTTGGATACGTACATTCCAGGCTGCAAGAGCAAGGTATGTGGGAAAGGGGAAAGGGCATCTAAACACAACAGTCTGGCACACGAATTATTCAGCTGACAGGAAGAATTTCAAAATATTATGAAGTAATAATCCAGCTGCAGTTTTAACAGGACACAAGTTAACCTGTCTCAAATATAAGTAAATTTCTCTCAGTCTCAGAGTAAAATGTACACTTTTCCTTTAGCAGAGTAAAGGGCAGATGTAGCAGTGTGGAACTGTGTTCAGTACTGGATCCTGGAGAAATAGCTGGCTGCTTCAAAACAGAATGGTTGAAAATGCCTGTGATAGACTGACCTTCAGGTGCTTTCCATCAGATCTCCTCCTTCACTGCAAGGAAATCATCAGCCAGTGGTTCAGGCTCTGTGATCCAAATTCTGCTGCCATGCAAGGGAGCTGCACATTCTTTGCCCTCTTTTAGTGAGAATATTATTATTAAGCTGTAAGAAAGTACATATGGTGAGGCTACACAGGATAAAGCATGTGAAAATGCACAGAAGTTGTCTAATATTTGAGGCAAGTGCCGTGAAGAGCTCAAGAATTCAAGAGGAAAATACTTCTGTGATAACAGAACTATAAGAAGAAAAGAGCAGGAACACAAAATGTTAATTCAGCAAGAGGATCAGCCTGGTCTAAGAAGCAAAGGATAATGGTACATCACTATTTGATTGACAACTGCCTGGCTGGTAAAGTCCCATCAGGCATTTCAGCAGGTTGTGATGAGCATATTAATATTTAGCCCAGTAAATCATTATTCACAGGTAGCTACTATGTGCATTAGTAAACTTTAACAAGCTTTGCCCACTGGCAGTGTATATGAAAGCAGCCAATAATTTCACATCCACTCCTAAAGCGAGGGTGAAGAAGCACCAAGAACGAGCTTTCTCGTGTCTGCTGAAGGTTCAGTTTGGTTGAGTTTGTGACCTCAGGAACTGGGTAAAAGAAAATCTGCTGAGATTCGCAGAAAGCATATTTTCAAATATATAACTGTGTAATAAATAAGGAGAGGTTACAGGATGGTTCTTGAGGCAAACAAATTTATGAGCAATAGAAAGGGAGCTCAACTTTCAGCCCCTTTACAATCCCTTTCTTGGTAAATTACAAATGCTCCAACATTCCTTTTTTAACCTTGGTTACTTATGCATACATGCTGTACAAGGACTATTTTTTTTTTTCAGAAACCATTACCTTTGAAAGTGTTGAGAGACCATCTGAAATCTATTACAAATTTACAATAAATTACTATACCAATGTCTTTCACAGCTAAACCTTTATGTATTCTAATAAATACTAACAAATAAAATCTCTATACCAGCCAAGTCACTGGCCCAAATTAATCTAACTCTCTAAGCCCAAATCCTTGTACACATATAGGGGATATCTCTATTTAAGTGTGTAGAAAGTAGAGTTTATTACACAGTGCACTAAAAGGAATACAAAGAGTTTAATATCAAGTACTCAGAAGTCTCACATGCCAAAATGAAGGTTACTTCTGTAGTCTTTATTCAGCAGTGCTGTCAGCAAGACAGGTTGCAGTAACCTGACTGTTTCCCAAAGAATGATGACATCCTTTGCTTACTCCAGGACACACTGTTTTTATAACTCACACAGAGATTTCCTTGGTTTTTCATATCTGTGGATCTGTAAAAAATAAGGTAAAGCGAATATTAAGTTAAAGCCTCTAAGGGCAAGTCCCTTGCTGAGAAGATACAGTGTGTTCATAATAAAGGAAGACCACATTAGGGCATGTGATCTCTGCAGTTCTGATGGTGTAGGAGAAGAACAAGCCCAAATGAACCAAAGTACACGAGTACCAAGGCTACAGAATGTGAGTGGAAGACTTGTCTGGCATTACCAGCATCGTGCAGTGACAGGTACAGACAAACCATGATTTTAAATCCTGGCTGTCTCATCTGGTCAGTCCTTTTCCTGTCAGCCATAAATTTCAGGCCAGTGCTCATTTATCAGCTGAATCATTTGAATGGTCCTTCACTGTATCATTTCCCAACTCTTCCTTGTGCATCCATCAGTAAGGTAAGAGGCTTTTGCTGCAGTTGGAGTCAAAGCTATTTTTCAGTTTTAAGAGAGTGGCAAGGTTGCCTAACATTGTAACAATCTTCCAATTTAACTATTTATGCCCAAAACCTTCATGACTATCTTTAGACACAGAAACAAGGCTTGTCACTACAAGCAAAGTGAGTATCAAGTGTTGAGCAGTCCTGAACTGCTGAACTGCTGAACATACCACCAGATGGTACAAACCAGGACTCATTTGTACTCTGGCTACTTAGGAAAACTCAGGATGTGACCTTCCTGTTTTGAAAGTATTTATTTAAATGAATAACAATGAACATATTTATTCAAGCATATTGCAATCTGCTGCAGCCAGTTTGCAAACAACTTCAGCCTCGTGTTTGTAATCCTAGGAAGGTATTTGTACTGCAAAAGATAACCTTGGACTTTAACTCCTAAAACAGATGTTCAGGTGCCACCATATAACTGAATACCCTCTTGGTTTCTACACATCATTTTTTTACTTCCCTCATTTTTAAAGGATCCTTTAAATAACTAGCCAGCACCAAAACTGCATAGAAAGAAAAGTGCAGTTACCTTTATCTGCATGTGGGTTAGCAGATAGAAAAAAAAAATTAATCCATTTTCCATATAAGATCTGTAAATCTGAGGACCTGATGGAACCAGATTAATTAACAGAGAATTAAAGGTGGATAATTTTTGACATTCCTACTTAACAGATAATTTTGTGATAAGCAAATTCAGAAAGCACCAGATGAGAGAAAGAGATGAATCAAGATCAAAGAACATGCTGACTTCCAGAAGACATCTGGGCCATGGAGGGAAGTTTAACCCACACTGTACTGTGGACCTGCTGCTGCTTTCACTCTTTCACAGGTCCTCTGACAGTACATCCAGGCAGTTTATAGTCATGAACAAAATAGATCTTGGTTGACTTTTTTGAAAGGTATTCTTGGGTTTTTTTATCTCTCAAGGAGCAAGACAGCATCTTCTGATACAGAAAGAAAGGATAATGTTGCCCACATGGAGTGGTTCAAAAAAGCAGCATCAGAAAAACAAACCCTACTAAAAAACCCTCAAACTGCTGTTGATTGTTTCCTTAGCAAATCAAGGCGATTCTACCCACGCTTTTCTTCAGCTTGCTTTATCACACAATTCTAAATGGAAATGAAGTAAATACAGAGTATTAGACTCAGATTCACAAGCCAATATTGCACCATGATAGATGCATAATTTGGGTTTTTTTCCCCAAAAGCCAAGGTTTATTTTGATGAGAGCAGCCTATCAGACTTTGAGATAGCAGATGATATGCCTCCATGAAAGTCATTTAGACCAACCAGCTTAACTAGAGCTGTTACTTTTTTATACGTATTATATTTTTATACATCTTTTATTCATATTTTTGTATCTATTATATTATTTAATTACGTGTGTTTTCATTCTGGAATAACACCTTGTTTACTCTTCCTATTTGAGGCTGGAAAACAAAAATTTGGTAAAATCTTCAATTTTGAAAAGAAAAGGAAAAAATATCTTAATCGCAGATCATTTTGTTTGCAAAGCCAATGAAACCAGTCAAGGGGCTTATATTGTGACACAATGCTTTTGACTAGAAGGACATAAAAATAAATTGCATGTTCTTACTTACAAAAATACTATACTTCTCCCATGTCTTGATAAGATCAAGAGCATAATTTTCAACTCTGTGAATGTGAGAAGAGTATCAGCATCCATTACTGGTTTTTCCAGTATCACAGTGCTGTGGATTTAGCAAAATTATGGAAGCAAAAGTTTAGTTGTGTTTAACTGAGCCCTTGTGTAACTGACTATGCTCCTGAAGTTATCTCATTCTCCAATAAAGCTGTCCAGTTTTGGACAGTATTATCATTCAACATCTTCTCTTCTGGAATATGCCTGCAACCAAAAATAGCAATTTTGCCACACTCTTTCATTATATGCCCACTGACGGACAATTTGCTTACAATCTGCTGCTGCCATCTGAATCTTGTTAAGTCAGAACTTTTTTGGTCAGTGAAAGATGGTTTTACTTTCCCGAGTCCAAGACAGAACAAATAATCTGCCAGGCAGTTGTTCTTAAAAACCACAAGAGTCACTCTGAAGGTTAAACAAAACACTTCACTTAATGGGTGGCTTTTCCTTTTGCAGGGCATCCAGTTTACTAAGTATAACACAGGCTGGATCAAATTCCATACTTCAATTAACATGCTCCACTTCCTATTAGATGCTCTTCTATCAAACCAGAATTGCCCTTGTCAGTTTTTCTGTTTTATTTAACAGATCCCAGTCTAAAATCTGCCTTCTAAATTCCATATCTCAGTTGTAGAGGCTGCAGACCACACCGCTGTGTGCAGCTCAAAAAGAGCCTGGCAGGTGAATCAGGTTTCACCTGTACAATTTTGCTGGAGTAAAACAAACAGTGTCTACATTTCAGCTGAAAATCTCAAAGCAGGCATGTTTGCCTCTATTCTGCACATTTACAAAATTGATCCTGACAGTTACAAAGGAAAGAACCAGGACTTTCACTGCCTTCCCAGGGTGAGCGAGCGTATGTGGCAAAGGAGGGCATTTGCACTGTATAGAATTAAGTGTATTATTGCATACTTATTAAAACAAACACCCACATTATGGGCAAACGTCTTGATTTTCCTCCTGAGGGAGTCCATCAAAAATAGGATGAATCTGAAGACTGATGAAGCAAGTTTCTTAACATTCTTCTAGTCAATCTCTTTACGATCCCATTTCCTCCAAGCTGACCACAGAAAACCCACTTTGTCATGAATTAGATCTCTGAAATGAGCTGGGGTTAAATGGTAAACTGATTTTCAGCTAACTGCTTCTCATGTAGTTCACAGTTCTGAATGCACGGCTGCAGATGTGTTTGCTCCTACTGCTATTTCCTAGGCTGGAGTGACTATTAAATTCTGTAATTAGTGGAGTGTAATTATTTCCCGTAATGGGCTGTAAATTCGCATTATGCAATAAATCATTCCTATGTACACTTAAGGATTCATTACTCTTCCCAGCAACTGAATAGCATATTTACTAAGCACAGAAATGTTCAACTGGAGTACCCTGTAGGTTACTGAGAAAGCATTGGTTGTTCCCAAATGAAATCTCTTTGGTGAGGAAAAGTGGTTAGCAGCAGGAAAAGTGTGGTTCTACCGCTGTGGTTAGAAATAAGACTTGTAAACTTGATTCAGCACGGTACTAAAAAAAATATTTGCATACCAGTTCCATTGGGATCATTTATTATCCTCATTAAGGCTATTAAGTGCTTTCTTAAATCATCTTCTAAAATAATAGTCAAGGAGAGAGAACTGCTGTTATGACTAAAGATTTGTCAGTGACAATAAGAACTCTCTGCACAGTGACAGAACACCAAAATGTATGAATCTGCTGAACCCAAGCTGGAACAACTCCAAGCACAGGCCTTGTGCAGACCCTTCCAGTCTGCACACCAAGTACAAACACCCATCCCTCTTCCCAGTGCTTTTTCAGCCTCATGTCCTCCCTCCCGCTCCCTTATCCCCCCTGCCAGAGATGGAGCTGAAGACTCTACACTAATGTGGTCTTTGAATTCAGTCTTCCTTGGAGAAACCTTGTTTGTCACCTCTCACTTAAAGGAAGCAGAAGCTCAGCATAATTTTTGGCACTACCATCAAGAAAGGAGAGTGCAGGTAAAGGGGAATTGGTTCAACAGAGAAAAAGTAAATCTTAAAGTTTGTTCTGTGTTGTCAGACTGTTGTCAGAATTCAGATTCTTTCATACACTAACATTCTCATAGCGTGCTTGTACACATGCATTTGCTTCCAGCATCCTAAAATGTGTTCATGAAGGGTAAACTAGTCCAGAGATCCTTGACTCCTCAGCAGAACCAAGTGCTACATGTACACTAAGCAGGCAAACATCACAAGATGGAGGGTTTCAGAAAAAAGTCTTTCTTGCATTTTTCCTGTGCTACTTTTGTTACAGCCTTTCCTCTCTCCTGAATTAGATATTATCCTACCTACCCCTTTGTTTTATTCACAAGAGAGTAAAAGTTTAGGCAATGGTGAAACAGGATCAGCTCCTGATGTCTTTCTCAGGCAACGCTGCAATCTGCCCTGGGCAGACTGGCTTTTGAGACCAGGGAGAGACCAGCCAACACTTTGAAAAGGGTCAGAATCTCTTTTCCTTGTTGCTGTCACCATTAAACTCTGCTTTACTGTGGTCCTGGTGCAGCAGTACTGGCACAGACAGGAATCCTTCCTATCATATTTACAAGAGGTATAAGATACATGACCTTAATTAAAAGAGGATAAATCTAAAACAGGAAAACAGAAATCTCATCTGCACCCCAGCCATTCACAATTAGTATTGTCCAGCTGTTTTGCAGGCTGCAAAAATATCCTAATGCCCTTCAAACCCAACATAGAGCGTTAATGATTGCTTTAATTGGGAAAAAAAAAAAAGGATAATCCAACAAATAGCAGCAATGAACTACATGCCGATAAAGGGAATCTGAGAATAAGCTTAACAGATTTGCTGGAGAAGCAACTGCAGCACGGACCTTGAAGGCATTATTTTGTGGCCAACAAAGATCGGTTATCTGCTTGTCTGACTCTGATCCTTTGCGTGTGATTAGCAAAGGTGAAGGGAAGCATCCCCACAGAACTGTCACAGTGATAGACAGATGATTTAAGACAGTCTTTGCTTATGCTGTGACTAAACTTCAAATTCCACTTCTGTCTGTGAATTTACCCTGTTGCCACCAGGCACTGTCAGATCCCATCGGCCTTGTTCCCTTACCTTGTGGAAATTTGTGTCTAAACAAACACATGCCTCTGTGCTCCAGAAGGCTTCTCTAGTGCAACTGAATAACCTAAACCAGCTCTTTCAGCTGAACACGTGGTAAGCGTGTCTGTGCTAGACCTGGACAAAACCCATCCCAATTAAACAGCTTTCCTACCTTGGGGTGCCTGGCACCAAAAGCTTGTCAGGCTTCAGAGAAGCTGCCATGAAGTGCTGAACAATTTAGTAAGAATCAGCCGTTGAAAGATCATTTGTTGGGTTTTTTTTAACTGTTTGTCCTTCAGCAGTGGGTGCACAACAGCGTGTGGTTGCTGAGTACAGAACCAGAGCGCTTGATGCTTTTCAAGTACAGAAAGGACACAAGAAGAATTCACCAAAAGCCCACAGCTTTCACAATACGGTTTGTGACCAGCAGCAGGAACATCTGCTTGTTGTCTTCATACAGTGCAGAAGGAACCTGGAACACAGCCAGGAAGCTGTAAATAAATGTCTTCTCGTTTTACTTTCTTTTAATATTTGCTGGCTCTCAGAAGGGGTAAAGAAAACCTTAAATGTAGCAAAAACAAAAACTGCTTTTCAGGAGCTAAATGTGTAGTATTCCCAACTAAACATGAAAGCAGTTTTATGTAGCATTTCCTCTGTCCACTTTATAACTCTGTAAAATATCATTAAAATATACAGTACTTCTGAGATTCTTCTGTTCAATAAGAGGGTCAATAAGAAGCTGTTATGGTAACAAACTCTTTTCCTTTAATTGCTTAGCTGCTTACAATGCAAAGCTTTCTCAAGGACGTCTACTTCTATAAAATGTTTTATAGCAGAGTACAAAGTTATAAAATATTGATAATTATATCTAATTTTTTGATGAATGAAGCAATTCTTATTTTCTGTTCAGGGCCCGTTTGAAAAGATTTGTTTCAGGGTAATGGAATTGCCCATATACCACCTACTAAAAAGAAAAATAACTCTATCCCAAATAAAACCAGGAGAGTACCCTAATAAAAAAAAAAAGCCCTTTCAATATCTTTCAGTTAATTTTTTATCCCACAAAAGTCTTCAAAGATTTAACAGTCAATTTTTGGTCTTTTAATCCTTTTCCTCCTTCATTCTGTTCTGGAAAATTTCTCACTTTCTACTTCCCTTCATGTCCTTCCCTGACCATTTTTTTCTTTTCTTTGCTCATCTATTTCTTGGCAATCCTTTACTACGTTCACTCTCCAGGATATTGTATAAGGATTATTTAGGTCCACAGGACAAAGTGTAATACAGCTTCTGAAGCCAACACTTGAGCAAACATCTCTTCTGGGGCAAGGCAAGGTCATGTCAATGAGCTTTTTTAAAATTTAATGTAATTGATGATAAAAGCTACCTTGTTCCAAACCCATTTCTGCAAAACCTTGCTGAATTAAAGGAATTGAAGGCAATATGGACCTGGTAAATCTTACAGTCCAGCTCTCGTGTCTGGCTACGACTAAACTTCATATCGTCATTAGCCAAGTAACAAGCCTCACAGAAAACCTATCCAAATAAGTAATCAAAAAGTAAATCATGCAATAAATTTGCTTAAAGCTGCTGGAGACAGGGGCTGGAACACACTCTTGAAAGCAAGTTGATTTAGAAAGGTAACTGCCTCTACAGCACATCTTAAGGATACAAACAGTATTTTACATCACAGCCTAGAGACTCAGATTTCTGTTTAATTGGACTAATTACTAATCACCTACTTTTGAGGGCTATGACAAACAGGTGGTTTTGTATTAATTCTTTCTTAGTAACTGATTTTCCCAATTATCACAGAATATTCTGCTTTGGAAGGGACACACAATAATCACGGAGTCCAACTCAAGTGAATGGCAGGAAAAGGCTTTAGGGTGGCCAGATTTTTAACCCTATTCAGACAGTTCAAGTAAATTTTGACATTAAAAATAATAAGAGAAAAACAACCAGATTTTAGAGTGAATTTGTTCTCACAGTCCTTCTGAGGTGTGTTCAGTGTTTTTCCAGCCAAGCAAAGTTGGCAAATGGTGCTTCCAGCAAGCACATGACTTGCTAAAAGTGTCTTTATATTTCTTCCCATTTAGGAATTCCCTGTAAGTTTTAACCTGGTACGATGAAGAGTTTTATTTGCACACACATCTATGCATTAGATGCCATTAGGTGTCCTTTGTAGGGTATACATTTCCCAATGAATGAAGGGGAAGCACGAAGGAGAAAACTTCATGTAGCAAAACATGACAAATTAGTGCAGCTCTATCTCACATCCACTCTTAGTTCAAGATAAAATGAACTGATTCAAAGGCAAGTCATAAATCAAACTTAAGAAGGAAAAGTAAGGCGTTCATATACAAATGAAATCTTCTGATAGCAGAGTCAGTGTTGATCACTTCCCAACATTAAAATGAATAAGAATAAATTAGAAACAAACAAAAACTACTGTTAGGCACACCTAAGAAAATGTTGAGTGGGAATACAGTCTCTAACTTAATACCAAAGCAATCCTGTCTGCACACAAAACAAGTGGAACATTTAGCAGAGGTGTGTCAGCGCAGTGGAATATCTTTAGAAATCTCACAGAGCTCCTAACTCAGACCAATGATTTTAAACACTTGTATTTGGCTGGATTGTGACTAACTCTCTGACATATTTTGAGGTTTTTTTAATTAGCCAAATTCAGATTAAGAGAGTAACTCTTCTTTACAAAAGATCTTTAAAACATTGATGTCTCCGAGGTTTTGGGGCTTTTAAACTTCTGTAGATTTTAGAAGTAGTTGTGTAGGAAATACAGATTTTAATGTAGCTGTGTTATATCCCTCACCCCTAACACAGTAGTTACACCCCATTCCGTATCAATCCCTCTAAACTCCCTTAGCCTGTTTAGTTCTCTTTTCAAGGTAGGACTGCAGAAAAGCCTGGACCAGGAGATGTCACATAAAGCTAGCAAGAACGAGTGAAACCAGGATTTCCTGGGAGAAACACAAATGAGAGCCCAATATTACTGAGTTTAACAGCTAAAACATCTGAAAAACATTCACAGGCTGATCTAGGCAGAGTGGTGAAGATGCCTCTGTTCAGATTGGCATAACTATTTTAAAACAATTATTCTAACTGTGGGAAGGTCTGGGTGAGATTAGAGGAAAAAAATGACTGGTCAGATAGATCTATATAAATAAATTTGATGCAAAGCATTTTTGATAGGACATGTTGATACATATCCTTCATCTTCAATAGAAATTGGAGAAGTCTGTAAAAGCAGAAAGAAAACTGTAGATACTATGTGCTGTTTTCTAATAAGCAACACCATTTTAGTAATATTTAGAAGATCAAACCAGAATTTGATGGGTGCTGGGCAATGCTTCATTTGTTTCACTTTATGGAGTGCAGGCACCCTGAAGAAAAAGAGAGGTCTGGACTAAATTTATAACACAAATAATGTAAAATGCCTTTTTGACATGTTGTGCTGCAAAAGTTTTTCAAGAACAGGAGGAAAAATAGATATAAATGTTAAAGGTTAAGAATGAGCAATCTCAAGCAGTCACTGACTTTCAGATCCAGACCCATCATCGTCTTGGCATTCCCACCTTTTCATGTCAGTCTGGTTATGAGCCCTCTATGGTTTTATTCATTGCTTCCTCCATGCTCTTTGATTTTTATTCTAGTGTGTGATGCATGCTTCAGTTAAAAAGGGACTCCATATAAAACACGTCTTAAGACTGGAACACATCCACAGGTGAATGTGAAGGATCACTTTGAAAGAATTTTTTCCAGTATGGCTTTTCCAAAAAAAAAAAAAAAAGAAGAGTAAAAAATGCTTAAGCAATAAAACCAGACAAATTATATTGCCTTTTTAAAGTGATTTTGAACAAGAAGAAATCATACCTTTTTACTGAGATGGAGGAAAAGTAATGTATCACCAGAGAGCAACTGGTGACAAGCCATTGATTTCAGTAGCATAACAATGATCAATTGAGGACGTGGCTGAAAAGCTCCTGAAGTTTTTAAAATGAACCGAGACAGTGAACCTTGCCAGAATGAGCCCATCCAAGTTAACACAGAGACATTTCACTGTTCAGCTCAGCCAAGACATCCATTCTCATCTCATCAGTCCCTTTATAATCAAGAGCAAGCCCAGCCCTTCCCAAGCACAGCTGTTCCTGTTCCAGTTGTTCTTTGTGTTGGGGAAGCGTCACATTTCCCTCACACCTGTCAGATGTATCAGTTCAATTAAGTTTTCTGATGGGCTCAGCATCTGCAGGGAGGGACAGATTTTGGGGAGCGTGTCATTCCCGTTCAGAGTATAAAATACATGGCTTTGACACTCAAATTGAGCTTGTGCTTCTGCTGAAAGATTTGCAAACCTGGCAACACTTGCCAATACTATTTGCAATCGTGGCCACAGGTTTTGAAGCATGTGGGAATAGGATTCTATTTAGCTCTGTGAAGACATCTGTATTTGAATATTTCATCCTTATTTTGTTATAGGGAGACAATACATACCCCCTTCTCAGTGGGGAGAAATCAGTGCTTATAACACATGAATTCATCTCATCCTGAAGTAAAAATTTATCAGAAACATCACATTCTAAAAGGTTTTGTTTCTGTCTATTCATTGTAGAGGAAACCTCCAGGAAACAGGCCAGGTTTATATATATATACATTTATATGTCTGTATGTATATATACACACACTGTAGCTGGACTTGCCTTCAGTGGTTTAATAAAAAACATAATTTCTTCCCTGTATTTGATATATCTTATTTTAAAATTATTGTTTTACACATCCTATTTAAAAACATAGCTAAGGCATTGACCTAGAAACATTTTTCTCTAAATTTGAGAAAGAGAAATAGGACATGGGCTCGGGGTTGGGTTTTTTGGTGGGTTTTTTTGTTTGTTTTTGTTTTGGTTTTGGTTTTTTTTTAACATGGTGAAAAAAACCAAAAAACCACCCTGAACTGAAGTTGAAGTCGTCCTGTACTTCCAATGGCAATATTTTCCTTTCTTTTTGTTCCTGAGTTGGGGAACATTGTTAGAATGATCCTGATTGTAACCACCCAAGTTGACACACAGCAGTTAGAAAACTGCCAGCTGGAGTTAAAATTAAGAGTGAACACTATCAAACATAGCAATGAGTTGCAGGAAGTAGGTGATTCAGTAAGTGCCATTTTCTGGTTTGAATGGAAAGTCAAGAAAACTTTTTTCATAGGATTATGTTTTTGAAAGAGTCTTCCTTCAGAGGCAATCAAGATCAACACAGAATTTTTGCTGATAAAGCACCCAGTATATTTGGAAGTCGACCATGGAACATGCCAGTGACAAGTTTATTTTTCTCATTCTGTTTGTCCCTAAAATTTCAGCTGAACACATTCTTCTGAACAGAGGAAAAGCAGTGCTGCTCTGTGATGGAAAAATAGACAACAGGGCACTTCATGTCTGGTGGTATTACAGGCTTCCCACAGTTTTAGGCTGACTGAAAGATCCAGTCTGAGTTTGGGGAAGCCTCTGCATTCTAAGACATAGATATAAAAGTTATCCAACAAGAGCAAACAAACAGGGAACAGGATTTGGGGAAAATTTCTCTAGTGGTCCAACAGGGTAAGAGAGAGCTTCAGTCCATCAGGGAGGAGACAGACAAAGCCTGTGATGAGCTCCAAAGGAAAGAGATGTACACAGACCTTCTAAAAAAAGAAAAAGGAGACTAAATCTGATTTTCTTTAAAACCTGTTCCGTAGGGGAAAAATTTTGAGGTGCAGGTACTGGACTCACAGGCCTTTACTGCTTGGTCATGCTCTAATGTCTGGGGTCCATAAAAAGCCCTCTGGGTAGAGATTTGTTTGTCTCAGGGGTATATTGATATTCTTTGCTCAGTTTGTGTCTGCCAGTTACTGAAATATTGTTTTTTGCACAAACAGTAAAGTCCTGCATCATTACAAATATCTCACGTATTTACAGGTGTATGTGGTATAATAAAGTGCCAGAGACTGGAACACAGTGATGCTTTTCAGAAGTGTGTTCTCTTAAACATACTTTTCTCTATGTTTTGTTCATACAGAGTTTGCTTTTAGTGTATTTTTGAGAAAAAACTGAGTGCCAAAAGTGTTTTTTTAGGCAGGTGAGTGGTTATCAGCTCTTACAATCTAAAACATAAAAACAGAACTGCCTTTTTACCCACAAATGAACGAGCTAAATCCCATCCTTGGCTTTTGAAATGCCCATAATGTGCTGCTTATTGGCAAAGCATGTGCCTCATCTGCCATTCCCCACACAAACCAGCTCTGAAAGGTGATTTGTGCCCAGAGACAACACTCAGTGCAGCAATATCCTCACGGGGGAAAACTGAGATTGATTCTTTCATCTGTACCAAGGGTTTAGCATTTGCACTGTTTTGCTGGTATTGCAACCCTGTGTATGCATAGGATGTTACAGTTATTAGAGTGGACATTTGTCATCTGTGTCTGCAGAACATGCTGATGGCTCACCTTTTTCTGGAGACTCAGCTGTTATTTCCCCCCTTCTACGAAATGACAGTGATGCTATTTTAAGTAATAGCTAATACTCTTATTCAAAAGTCTCATTTCACTGAGACCCACAATACACTGACTTGCTAACTCAAGACTTTTAGAAAGACACAACATCTTTTGCAAAGAATTCAGGGCAAAGCTGATGGGACAATTCTGCCAGCAAGATAAAATATTATCCTATCACCCTCTCTCCCTCTCTCCTTGAGCCATACCTCTCCCCAAAAGGGAAAGCCTGATAAAGCCTGAATTTTAGGCCTAACTCTTCAGCAAACTCCCAGTATTTTCCAAATATTTGCGGTTACTATTCCAGATGATGCATTTAAAGGCATTGGTAACCTTTGCAGCTGCATAAATAAAACGCTGCTCCTGAAGCCTGGGGGAGCTGTGTATACTTTGTATGCTTTCTAGAATAGGGAGCCATACTCTATTTTTTCAGCTGAACATCCCAGCAGGTACCACAGGGGTGAAGACATCAATTTCAGCCCTCCTTATTGAATCTCTAAGGAAAACTTGTACTCTATCCATCAGCCAGGAGGCCAGTCTGCTGGTAAGCACTGAAGGTGCTGATCTCAGCTAGATACTCTGTTCCATCCATTGCTTGCTGTAAATAGGAGTCTGCTGAAAGCAAAGCAAAAATATGAAGTATAGAAGGACTACCCTGCTGTGCTTTTGTATGACTTCATTTTCAAAAAGAAAACCAACTGATCACACCACGCAGTGGAGTTTAACCCTCAGTCTCTCCCACTGAACTCTCTCAGATTCAGAGGGACTACAAGAAAGCCCCCCTTTTTTTTCATGTCGATGGAAGCATTTTGGGTACACATGCACTTGATCCCAAATACAAATCCCAATGCACCAGAATATATTTGGGTGGGAGAAAAAAAACTTTAAGAGAAAATAATGTCTGAAATAATGTCAGAAATCACAGCTTCTTGTTGCCACTGGAAGTGACATATGGACATAAGAGACTAAATCTATAATATGTTTAACAAGTTGCGTGTTTTCCCACAGCTCCTATGGTTCTAGCAGAGCAATGACTCTGCTGAACATCCCTCTGCCTCCCAAGTCATGTTTAAATCAATTGCCTTTTGTGAAAATACAGCAGAATGACGTATGGCTGCACATAATAATATCTGGGGAAAAGACATAAACCAGCAAACCGTTTCATCTTCCGTCACTAAAAGAACAGCCTTGAACGAAAGCTTTTTTGGGGGGGGGTTTCCTGTCTAACTTACAATAGTTTGAACAACATAACATCTTCTGTTATGGCCTTCTAGGTGCGGTGGGGTGACCACTCTCTCACTCCCCTCCTCAGCTGGACAGGTGAGAGAAAATAGAACAAAAGTCTCAGGAGTCATAAGAAAAGAGAGAGATCACTCACCAGTTACAGTCACGGGCAAAACAGACTCAGCTTGGGTTATAATAAATTAATTAATTTAATTTCTTACCTATCAAATCAGAGTAGGTTAATGAGAAATAAAACTCATTAACAAAACTTCTTGCTGGACTGTGCAAATGCACAGATGTTTTTCTTCTCTGAGGTTTGGTAGAGATTGTAGGTCTTGACACACAGCTGAATTTTGAATCTTCAGGTTTTTAGGGAATTATTTCCTCCTCACGTGAAATGCTAAACTTCCTTTTTTAACACTAGAATAAAGGCCAATTTTCTTTGGTGATATTCTATCAGCAATTTCATTTACATCTTCCCTGTAATGTGCTATTCATGGAGCTACAGAGGCCGTTTTCTGCTTTACAGTTCAAACTATTCTACTCCCAAGGAAAATGAAATGTTCATTGGTGCTAATGAGACAGCCTAGGCAGTTGGGAAATGATGGAAAAACCCCTGATTTGTACAAAAATAAA
This sequence comes from Pseudotriccus pelzelni, assembly GCA_035584735.1. NCBI lineage: Eukaryota > Metazoa > Chordata > Aves > Passeriformes > Tyrannidae > Pseudotriccus > Pseudotriccus pelzelni. Next base: position 3,244,694 of record JAWMRA010000001.1, on the reverse strand, counting down.
GCCAGAATTTGAACATGAAATTTCTATGCCTTTTTACCTCTGAGAGAGTCAGAGTGCACTGAGCAGCTTTCAGCTTCTAAGATCTGCTGAAGTTGTTCCAGTTCTTTGTAGGAATAAACTAATATGAAAAGTTGCTGCACCAAAACCTTTTGAAATGGACTTTCTTGAAACTTTTGTGATAGAGTTACATTATAAATATGTGTGCTTTAGTGGTTTTTTGGAATAGATTTTTTTATTTCTTCTTTCTTTTACAGTACGTGTAGTTTAAAAAGGTGAACAGTCACATCAGACTCTCTCTCATGTTTAACAATGGCATCAAATTCATAGCTCACCAGCATCTTCTCCCTTCTTCCTTGCCTCCTTATTTGATAATCTTTTTAAAGAACATGATAGCGGCTTTGAATTCTCTAATTCTTTGTTGAATTTTGCTTAAAATCATGTGAAAAGTCAAAAGTTTATTGGAGCAGGAGATGAACAATGTGATCACGTAGATCTGTCAAAGGATGGCAGAAAAATCATGCCATTTAAAAATTAAAAACCAATTCTTATCTGTTCTTAAGTGAATTTCAGTTCATGTTCTGAGGAAAAAAAACCCTACTTTGATCCATTAATTCTGTATTGCTTTTCCTTATTGTTGATGGTCCTGTTAATCTTTGATTTTCAAAGTATTTTTAAAATATTTGAATTATTATAAGGAAAGTAGAAATTAGAAAATTCACTTAATTAATATTTATCCATTCTACTGTAACAATTCTTTTGAAACTTTATTTTTCTTGTCTGAGTAACAGGAAAATACAGGTCTTCCATTATTTTCCCAGATAATGATCAAATCGCTATTTACCGCTTGGTCACTGTTATTTTTTTTTAAATATCTGGAAGTCTGTGTAACCCAGATTAGGCCTTTGCTTAATGCCCTCAGTGGCAAGAGGTATGTGAACACATGATGGATACTTCTGGGGAGGGAATGGAGAAAGAGAGGGAGGGAGGGAGGGAGTTTTGTGATTTTTGGGGGGAGTTTTGTGTTTGGTTTTGTTATTTGGGTTTTTTTAATCGAAGAATTTTCAACTCTCCATCGCTTTCTAATGGGATAAATGCAGTGTCTCAGTTTGATGAGTCTGAAGGGTTGCTTTGTGTGTGTCAATCACCTTGGCAAACACCTTCTCCCTCCCTCCTTCAGCATCTTTCTTTTACAGCCATGCAGGGGAAAGAAAAACATTGCCCCTTGTTTGGTTGGTTTTTTAGAACAAGTAAACCCATGACACCCAGAAATACCCATTCAGTGACAACATTCTAACCCAGTTGTTCTTATCTGCCACTATCTTTTTGGTTTCTTTCTACAGATTATTTCCTTTCTTTATTTCTGGCTGACCTATACCAGCATTCATTTGAACACACTGATCAATATAAGCTGCTCTCTGTAATGAGACTTCTTTTAATTAAAACAGATGAAGTTGAGTTATTTACATGAAATCAGCTTTGCTACTAAGAAATGTGTATTGGTATTTACATGATTGCCTTCTGCACATTTGCTTTGATAATTACACCCGTTAGTCCTTAATGGAATGAAAAGGGCACTAGGACCCGAAGTTTTTAATCTGCTATCATTTACATTCCAAAGTAGCTAAATAGGTGCTCAGCTAAAGATTGTTTCCACTGCTTTTGTTCATCCGATCTTGAAGGTGCACTTGTACTCCTATTTATTTTCAGGCGTACTAAATAGGAAAATACTAAAGCAACTTAACAGTAAATAAACCTCCTTTGCGATGAGAATCCTTCTATACATGACAAACAAAGGGAAAAAAGAACACCTACAGTTCCCCACAAATCTCTTTGAAGTTAGTAAAGTTCTCTCACAAAAAATAGGCCATAGAATAAAATTTGCCATAGAATAAAAGTGGGTTTTGAGGAAGCTGTTGTACTCACAGGCCAGCTTGAACCTTCTTCTCCTCCCCCTGTAAAAGCACTTTAAAAGGGGTCTCCACTGCAGAACTAGAAACTCTGAAAAAGGATGATTGCTGTGGTTACATGTTGAGGTAATGAAGGGAAGTACTTAGGAAAAAATGTCAGCTTGTTACTTCAGCTGAGAGGAGAATGTGATGTCGATATTCAACTGCTGTATTAGTAGTACCCACTGTGCCACCCTAAATACATCTCCTTAGTTTTCCTGAGGTAAGTGAATTCGGCCCTGCTTCCCTCTCGAATGAAATACTTTTATATGTGTATGAAGAGTCACTTGAACAGGGGGACAACACTCTTTATCTACATGAGAGGAGCACAACCACAATGCCTGTAGGCACTCTCAGTGCAGTTTAAAGTATAGACTGAGTTCACAAAACAAACTGCATTCAACATTAAAGAGTTCTACACAGGACTGGTTAAACAACAACAACAAAACAAACAACAAAAAAATAACAACAAACCCCCCAACAAAACAAAGAAACAAAACAAAAAAAGCACAGAAACACCCCCCACACCCCCACTCAAACATCAGAAAGGGCTGAGAGGTTTACAACAAGATTCCATCACACTTCTTACATTTCAGTGCATCTGATGACACAGCCTCAGAAAGCCCACTTGGGAGCTTAAGACATTTCCAGAGCAACCAGGCACTGGGGTGAACTTCAGATGGACTTGGTCCTCAGTCTGCAGCACAAGCAAATGTGCCTCTCTGTGGAAATTCAATAGAAGATCATGGAAACACAGAATCATAGAATGGTTTGGGTTTGAAGAGACAATAAAGATCATGCAGCTCCAACCCCCTGCAGGCAGGGACACCTTCCACCAGCCCAGCTTGCTCCAACCTGGCCCTGGACACTTCCAGGGATGGGGCAACCACAGCTTCTCTGGGCAGCCTGTGCCAGAGCCTCCCTGCCCTCCCAGTAAAGAACAGCCTCCTAATATCTAATCTAAACTTTCTCTCAGTTTGAATCTGTTGTCCTGTCACTAAATGCCCTTGTAAATAGTCCCTCTCCCTCTCGTAGGCTCCCTTCAGGGGAAAAGACACACTGGGAGAAGGAGAGAGAGGAGGGAGAAAGAACAGGGAGCTGTGCATGTTTTTGCTCAACAGCAGATGAAAATAGACTGTTTATATCTCTTCCATCTACACTTGCCAAAATTGATCATAATATAAAAACTGTTAGTAATTGTTTTACCTTGCTCTTTAAAGGGTAAAATAAATGGAATTTTCAAGCATTTCGATTCAGGTCTCATTCTAAGCTGCCATGAAATTGTTTATATGACCAGCCTCAATTATCAGATTTTTCAGAAACAGACCCTGTGAATTATCTATATACAAAGTGAACTTCCTTCCTGTGATTTATAAACAGTGCAGGTCATTGCAAACATTAACCTGCATCTGATCCTTTGGAGAATTGTGTTTTTTGGGACTGAATTTTTACCATCCTTTATGATATGGAAAAACTCTTCTGGACTTCCCTTGAACAGGTCAAGTCCATAGCAGTAACCAAATTTTAGTAGCTATGCAACCTTCTAAAGAAAAGCAAAGAGAACAATAATCATATGATAAAATGTGGCAAAAGGGGCTGAAAACTTGCTCTGTTTGATACCTCTCTTAGGAGGCCTACCTTGGAAAGCTGAATCTGCTTTTATGTTCACTGGCAACTTGGGGGTTATTGTGGAGCAGAACCACTTTACTTTCAGAAATCACTGTTGAGACATAAAGCATACGCACAAATCCCAAGTATCACAATCATCTTGCTAAGTCTCAAATCCTCTAACCTTCCCTGCTCAAGTTTTGAAGGCCATCAATCAATAGCATCATAAAACTCATGATTACATTGCACACATGCATAAAATATGGGTTGTTTACAACATCCTGCTTGTCGAGCAATTAAACAGATGTTCATGAAACTTGAGGCAGAAGAAACTGTGCAGATCTGAAAACTTCCATAACCATCCATCTGTCCATCTTCCGGTGGAGAGGAGGACAATGCCTGCAAACCAATCTCGATGTGGAAGGATGCAGAAGAGATGGCTCAGTTTACCTGGGACAGAAATGTCCCTGAAACTGTGTATCAGAGCACAGGTCACACCCATAGGGACAGAATCTCGCTGGACTGATCTCTACCTCTTAAAGATTTGTCTGCTTAATAACATGGAAAAAAATCTCTTCCAGAAGGAGAAGGGAATTCTCACAGGAAGCAGCAGTAAATGGTAGCTATGGTACAGTAAAGTGGAAGTGTTAAATCTGTAAGAGAACAAATGAACAGTTTTACTGTGGACCCACCAGGGCTCTGCAAGAGACAGGTGCTTTTTTTACAGGCTGTGGAAAGACCTCTCAGGTTTATGTCAGCCTGGGAATTAAATGTTCATGAAAAGACTTGTTTGCCTATTGATCAGCAGAATAAATAGATTTTATTGCCAGGGATTTCTCACCCTGAAAATCCGGAATCAAAAAACTCTTTTCAGGAGTTTCAATTCCTGATTATAATCTAAAGTGCATTCTTGTTATTTTTTACTGTATAAGATTTTGTGACATTTCTGCTTTGTATGAACCTGATATGGCAGAGAATAGACATAAGTAATTATGGAGGAAAACTCTAAAAGAGTAGCTTTTGAAGTAAAGTTCAGTATCCAACATCTTATTTTGTCTTTCTTTTTCAATAACCTGCATGAAAAGAAGGTAGCTTGAAGACTTGAATATTGTACGTTAACCATAAAAGCAGTGAAATCATTATACAGTATTAAACTCTGAGAATCAGTGATATTACAAAATATACTGCTTTAGGTGCTGACTGTACAGAAAAACAGGGCAAGCAACTATGATAGTGACACCTCATCTTTTGCATGTTATAATTTGAAAAGAGAAAGTAGTACAGGGAAGAGGAAAACAAACTGCAACTGAATGAACAAGCTTGATTTGGTCAATGATATAAAACCCACTCACTCTTCACATGTTCAGGTGTTCAGTGCACAGTTTGTGAGGCCTAAATCATCACAATTTGTGATTCATCAGATCTCAGAACAAAACACATCTGATTAACACTCCAGAGAACTTTGAGGATGAACTTACTCTGCACACATTAAGGTAAAAAGCTCTGGAAAAACTGCCAGTTCATTGGATAGGAGGACTCTTCCATGGGTGGGGAGAAAATATCTCTGAGAGACATTCTTTTTCTTTGAATACTTCAAAATTAGCTCTGATGTGATGAAGACAACTGCAGTGCTATATTTACCATTCAGTACTTAATCCTTAAAGATGTACTGGCTTTACAGTTACAGTGTCAAAGAAGCTTTAAAATTGACAAATTTGGATGCTGAGAAATTCCAAAGACCTCCTCCTCCACCTAAAAGTGTCATCTCATCAACTTTGGCTTAAAGGTAATCATACACTGCCAGAAGTTTTGTCAGCCGCTGAAAGAACTGCAGCTTCTAGACAGGGATACCTGAGACTTTAGATGAAATATGAGGATAAGCAATTTACTAAATAATTAAAATGTAATTAAAGCATCATTAAAACAGACATGCATTAGATAGGTGCACACTGTGGCTCAGTGCTTTTCGGAGATCTTAAAGGCCTGACTTGCTCACTTTTTTGCACTTCGTGTGTAGATCTTTGCCATGAAAATTTAAAAACACCAGCTGATGAAAGTCGTGTCTCGTGAACTATTGGAAATTAATGCACATATAAATGGTAATCAAAATCCGAACCCATCCTTTTTCAAATTATCATGAAATACTACTCTAGTGAACTAAATTTCTTCCTATGTGCAAAATCTCCTTTTCTACAAGGAGATAAATGTGTTTCAGAGCTCACCCACTTATAAATTAGGAATATCAGCATTGCAACAAACTAGCTAAACCTGGTGCGACAGATTAGGTTCCACGAGACCTAAATTGCTGTTTCTGCATAGGTGGAAGTAATTAAAAATGATTTATAGAGACTGTGAAAACACAGAGTATCCCATGGATACTCTGGACATCAGAAATGGGGAGAGGCAGAAATTGCACAGGAGAAACACCTTGTGGGGTCCCCTGCAGTGCCAAATCAGCCACCCTGAAGATTTCTGTATCAGTGGTTTTTTTCCACTGTTCACTGTCATCAACCTGATTTTTCTAATAAAGTAAGACTTCATTACATGATAAGCACACCCTGGAATTTGACCAGTGCTGAAAGTGGATGAACTCATATATTTCAATTGCACACAGAAAAGCTTTCCAAATTAGTCATAATTGTTTGATCTACAAGACAGTTTCATGAATAAATGCCACTGCAAAAATCTTACACTTCGAAGAGCTGTAACACCTACAGCAAAGCTCCTAAGTTAATATACCTACTGACTACAAGAGTTATAAAAAGGAATTTTCTGAGCCTGCTTCCATAACATGCACTCTCCAGTTCAAGCCTAATCCACATTAAGTTCGACCCTGGTATGGGCCATTTGTTTAAGAGCCAGACTTGATGATCCTTATGAGTCCCTTCAAACTCAGAATATTCTGTGAAAGTTGCCCAAGTGTTGAAGAAACACTGTTGTGATTCTCCCTGCTTCCCAAAAGAGGAATGCTGCATGCTAAATTACTGTTTGCTCTTTATTTGGACACACATCTTCTTAAGAAAAAAAAAAAGTGGGCACCTGGAAGAATCTGCTTTCCACCCAGCTCCAAAACCCATCGTTTGGCAGAGGAATCTTGAGTAACAAATGCAGATCCTCAAAGACAGCACTAGGCAACGTTACTGTGTGAGTCCCTGAGACACAAAATTCTGGATCTGCTGTTTCTGCACTTGTTTGTAGTTTGGAATCTACTTCTAGATATATCTGATTTATTTAATAAGCCTTTGTCCTCCATGAAAATCTGCCAATGTAATACCAAATGAAGTGCTGTGAGCAAAAATCAGTCCTCTACTTCTTTCTTCTGGCCTTCCAAACACTTCCATTCCTATAGTCAATCCCAGCTTGTATTTATCTCCCATTTCCCTGCAATCTCAAGAGTAGTTTTGGTGCTGTATGAGGGCCTTTTATTTTATTTATTTTTCTTCTTGCCGCTGTCTGAAGGAAGCCAGAGGAGATGAAATCAAAGCCCTGAGAGAGCAATGCCTCTAAAACTGAGGGATGGGAGCAGAAAATTCTGATTCCTTTATTCGCAAAGATTTATATCCTTCTCCTATCAGAGCTTCACTGGCCTTGCAAAAGGGCTTTCTCCTGTCTCATAAGTCTAAGCTTACCTACAGGTTGCATTAGTAGATTGAGGAACAGGCTGGTATAAATGCTTATTTTCTTATAATATTCCATACCATTTACCTGATGTGACACTAGAAATACTTGAATATTCATTATTTCTTTGCTTTATCGTGTTTTTAACTTCTAGTTTTGTGAAATGCTTTAATATTTTGCCATCTTAAGAACTGCTGGTTGAAAGCAGACAGCGCCTTGCAGCCCTTTGCCAGCAAGCCATTAACTCCATGGCATACAAAGAAACACATCTTTCATAACACATTTTTAAAATTTTGGAAGACAAAGTTGTTGTAGTGCACCTGCTTTGTCAAATGCCTTCTGAAAATCACCCTTCCTCTTGCTTTCCTCCATGCTTCTCTCCCCACAAACAAGGCCTGCATTTTAAATTCATTTATAGAGTTACAGGAATGTTTGTGTTGCAACAGATTTCATAAACCCACTGAAATCCAAACATATTCGGTAAAAGTAAATGTGGATTTCAGCAAGCTTTTTGACAAAGTCCCTCATCACAGGCTCCTACAGAAACCAATCTGCCTTGAGATAACACGGAAAGCTTATAAATTAATAACTGCTCATGAAATAGGAAATGAAGGCTGTGTGTGATACAGTCCCTCAAGTGTAGCTTTGTATTGCTACAGCCTGTGCTGGAATAGGAGTAGGTAAATTAAATCAGCTACTTACTGGAGAGAGAAGATCTGAGATCCCTTTGATCATAATTGACTACAGGGTTTTCTTCTCACTGTGTGAAAAAATCACAAAGTGTTTATTTGTTTGTTTTTTTTTTTAAGTAAGACTAGGAATGTGAGGCTTTGGGTTTTGATGGTAGGGGGTTTTTTAACATAATTTGGTGTCCTGCCTGGTTTGCTATTTTTGTCTTTGAAATTACTGAGGTAACAAATGAAACTTCTTCAGACTGATATTAAACCCCCATATTACCAAACAGGGTCCCTTTTACCTTAGAAACCTATGAAAGCATTGTTGTCAAAAACTGAAACTCAGTTCCTGCATCTGTTTGCCCAGAGTGACAAAGGTCTTTGCTTTGACTGAGTTTCCAGACACCAGGCTCATCAATGCAGGCTTAACACAGTTCTCATCATCAATCACTAACAATTTGTTTCCTTTGATTGTATTTGTTTCTCTTGCCCAATACACATGGAAGAAAGAGCCAGGACTGCTTTGTTCAGTTTGTAAAGGGCAAAAGATAACCCTGTAACTAATGGCATGTAACTAATAACACCTAAATGACCTCTGTTCCTTCATGCCCCCAACTTTATGGCACGTTAGAATAATGACTCACTCTCCAAATCAAATCTTTCCTCTTAAGGAGATTTCAGGAGCATGGGCACAGATCAAGAAATGCAGGAAGCTGTGATTTGTATTTGTGCCACTGTGATTCAGTGCCCACAGCAGGTCACATTGAGCCACTGCCTTATTCCAGCATAATATGTCTGTCAAGTGCTGGTTTGCAAGAGGAGACCAGTCCTCAGACACATTAGCAATTTATGGTTTTCATCTCCTTGGCTCGAGCTGAACTGTTGAACTAACCTGTAAACTCAATTAACACCAAGGATAATTCAGTGCTTTCCTCTCTGACTGGTCACTGGACAGTAGCTGTGATCAGTTGGGACCCTGGGGAATATCAGAGCTGAAATACGTACTCCAGGTACTGCTTTAAAAGAGTAAGTACAGCAGGTATAACTTCTTAAGGTCTCAGGATTTTTTCCAAAATAATTTTTAATATGCATCCCTTTTGTCCAGTTATAGATAAAGTAGTTCCATACTCTTGACTATGATTCTGTATTACATGGAATAAATCTACATTTTGCTAGGAATTGTGGTGAGAGTAACTTGCCACATTTCAAATAAAGCTTTTCTAATTCTGTCTTAATCTATTGTAGTTGGTCAGTATGATAATTTTTAAATAGGGGGGGTTTTTTGTGAGATCTGAAGGTGAGTTACCTAGTTATTAAAAGCATTTTTACATCCCGAAATCCTTCAGAGCCCTTAAACCCACACAGCCTCGAGGCAAATTCTATTAAGTTCACAGACTTCTGATGTCCAGCAACAACCTTGTAAATCTGCAAGGCTCTAACAACTCCTGGTATCCCTTTAAAGTTCCTATAGCCCTGAGGCAGCCCTTTCCATCACAGCATGGCCAGGGGGGCATAAAGACAAGTAGGAGCAGACTGTGTGAGGGACAGAGGAACAATTCACTGCTCCAGGACAGGAAAGCCAGGCCCTGGGGATGGGAGCAGGCAGCAACGAGCAGGTGTACCCGCCCTAGGGAGTCTGCAGGTGCTCCAGGCAGCCCTGTCCTGGCAAGCAGAGATTGAATCTGTGATACGAACACAAAACAGACCATCTGATTCTGATTTTGACATCAAGATGGTTTGCTACTCCCTACCTATGTGCAAGACAGGAGGAGCTTACCCACCCTTCTCACTGTAAGCAGGATAACGACTGCAACGTGAAAGGATGCAACACAACTCCAAATGTCAAAGCAATTAGGGAAATGGATATGAACTTAACATTTGCCACTGTTGCAGTTCACCTGACACGCAGAAGTCACGAGGCAAAACACAGAGAAGAGAAGAAAGCCCCCAATGTCCTGTATGATTAACACCATCACAGCACAGGCAGCGAAGGATTTCTCCTGCCCCTCCCCAGTGGCACTGAACTCACTCAGGTAACACCGGAGCTTTCAAGCTTTTATATTTAAGGATGTTACAAGAGATGATAGCTGAATACAGGGAAGCAGAAGGTCCTAAAATAAAGTTATCACCTTTAGCTGACAAAATCAGCCTCCTTTCAGCTGTTTGAGCACAGAGGCACTGAAGTCATCCAGGAAACAGCATTTCTGACTACAGCTGAATTAGTGCAAACTACTCCCCAAGATTTTTGGTATTTCCTGCCAAATTAAAACTGAAGCTGGAAAAATGAATACATGAGAACAAAAACATTAGTCTTGCTGCCTGTGGCTTCATCTTCAGGGTCAGTTAAATGCTCCTCTTGAAAACAGTAGTGGATGAAAATTGAACATTTAGATATAAGAAAAGAGGAAGACATGGAGTTTTTAAAGGAAATGCTGTCTGGGTTTTCTTCACGAGGTTTAACAGCCTCGATCACTAAAATAACGGCACCATTTACAGTATATTCACATTAAGAAATTCATTGGATCACCAGATTTGCTTTACAACGTTGAGTTTCCAGTACAGCTGTTAAAGGAACTCTTTGAGTAACATATAAAAATACGCAAAAAGTTTTATGTACAAATACATATTGTATATGCTCTATATTATATAGAGAGCACATATATATTATAATATACATATATATTATACATATATGCATATTATAATATACATATATACATATATATAACATACAAAATAATATATAGTATATAAGGCAGTATATATAATATATATGCATATATATATATACACACACACAAAGATTTAGATTGCATTTAATAACGATGGAAAGCAGGAAAAGACACCCCATTCTTATATTAGAGAAGTAATCTGCTTTCATTCTGGTGTAGGTATTTTATTTGCATTCAGCCTTAGTGCTAGACTTGGACTAGCCAGCATTAAATTTCATAAATAATAAGACACAAGCAATAAGACAATGTGAGACACTGGATTATTAGATTAATTATCATTATATTTATTATATAAATGTTATTGTTCAAGAACCATCTGTACACAGCCCTGTGCCATGTGCTCTAGGACGATCCTGCTTGAGCAGGGAGATTGGACCAGATGACCCACTGTGGTCCCTTCCAACATTATCCATTCCGTGATTTTGTAAATAACTAATTTTCCCTCCATCCTCATTGATAGTTGTGACAGAAGGTGTACAAATGTCTAAGTTTCTTAGTCACAGGAGATTATCACTAGTAGGAAGCAATGCCAACATGAAAAGAAAGTATCACCAATTCCACCAGACTTCCAAAGAGCAGCAATAAATCCAAACCAGTGAACCCAAAAATATTTCACTAATGGTGCAGGCAAATGTAGTGAACACCAAAAAATTCTGCCAACAACTCAAACATGTCAACATTAGCGTCCTGACACAGATGACAAACATGTCTCCACAGATATGTATGTCTCATTCTGTGTCATGTACTTGACCAATAAGCAAACTTGAAAAAAAATAAAAATAGAGATTTTTTTTTTTTAAGAGAAGGTTTAAAAGGAGGTAGAGGAGGAGATAGGTTCCTTAGGATGGAAAGCCAGGACTCCACAAGGAGAAAAAGGCAGGTCAGACCTAACCTTCAGTATCTTTTCAGGCTATGAAATAAAGCAGCAGTTTGTATCACTTCAGAGGAAGCAAATGCCATAATATAACATCACAGACACATTGATGGGCTGACACAGAAAAAATAAATCCATCAACAGATAAGGTTTGTTTGACATTGAGTCTGCGGAACTGTGTCTGATGGCTCTGGCCTAACCAGCTGATGGAAATTTTATGAACTTGGACAGCACAGGTTTTGACTCTGTGAGTAAAACTGTGCAACAGAAAGAGTTTCATTTGATTCAATTCATTGGAGTATTGATTTTCAGGGTTGATGATTTATTAAAGTAACATTTGGTACAGTTGGATCTTGCAGTAATGATGATGCTGTCACTGACACTGAAAATAAATCACTGTAAATCTTTAAAAGAAGATGAGTCCTTAGCTAACAAATTGTTTGTCCTGGATTTGCAGAAGTTTGGGAAATCCTGCTAAGTGATATAGTGACTCCTTTCTTTTTTTTTCCTGTGGAAGTGTTCTCCCCTTTGACAACACTGGACAAAGGACAACTTTATTGAAACATAGCAGGGAGTTTATAGCCCCATTTTTTACCTAAATAGTCAATTGAACATACAAAATGTGCATTACGTAGCTAATTTGAATTCTTCACTACAAAAGAAATCCCATATGAAAATCAGGCTGAGAGCTAGCAAACTGTACAACTAACCACTGGTGCAAGGGTTTACCTGTCTTGTGTGGAACACTCACAATTTTAACCACAAAAAGCCATAAGCCACTCGACAAGGATGGACAAGTGAATCTAAACTGACCATGTTTGAAAAATACCATATTATGATCTGCATGCTTCTCAATAATATTTTTTGGCTAAAAAATAGACTGAATACCTCAGTGTGCTAGGTGGACTCAGATGATTCAGGCATTCCCTCTGTGGAGGTACAAAATCACTTGGAGTACACAAAACCAGATGGAAATGACCAAAAAAACCCCAGATATTGTCTCTGTAGAGTTAACTCCAGTTCAAAAAACAATGATAGAAAGAGACTTGCAAGAATCAAACCAGTCCTACATTAACTATGTGAGTGACCAATAACCAAGAATATTTTCCCACACAAGTGGAGCCCTTCAGATTTAATGCAGTTCCCACTGAACACACCACTCACAATTAGCCCAGTGCTTTATACACTGGCATAAGGTATAAAAAGGACTAAATTTAATTACTTGACTGGACATGGAAATAAAATTGTCACTTGCTGTACTGCACCTTCCAATGAGTCCAAATCAAGCAGGTCAGTCCAAACCACTCAACGCTGCTGCAGTGGCTGTGCAAGATCCCTGAGCTCAGTGTGGTGTAGAGACTTGGATTTGGCTGCATCTCTAACGTAAACTTATTCTAATATAAACTAATCCTTCCCGCTGGACTTCATTTCTACTGAATTCAATTCAGTTTAACTGTTTGGAAAAGCTCTGGGGACACAAAAGACAGTTGCATGTCCCTGCATTGTTATTACCTAATAATCTCTTGTGTGTCTGCCTGGCAGATGCCTCACAAGGAATATCCACCACTGAAGTGCCTGCAACTTCACAGACCTGGAGGACTTTCCTTCACCAGCACTTCTCCTGTTTTATCTGCTGACAAGGACTTTCAGCACGTACCTTTTTAATTAAGCCTGCACTCAGAAGCAGCCAGGCCGTCCAATGGGGAACTGAGTGTGACCAAGATCATCAAGTCTACAACCCAATAAAGCTGCTCCTCAGGCTGCTGCTGTATTACTGCTCTGCAATCACATTTGGGCTGCCTGAGATGTGATCTCCAGCAGAATGCAGACCATCCTCCCTGCTAAACAAAGGTACACCAAATGTTCAACAGCACTGCACTTCAGGAAAATACATTTCTACAAGCTAAATTACAGGAAGCTAATAACTGCACAGGTGGATCATGACTTCTGGTTTTGTTAGTTTATTTTGCTCCCTGACAAACTTTATTTTCAAACATTAATTTTCTTTAGTGTGAGAGAATAACCTTGGCAAGCCTAACATAATAGAAGTAATTTTGCCTATTTACATTGTAGCCCAAGTGTCAGTAAATAAAAGTCTCTCAAAAATTCTGTCTGTGATTAAGTAAACCTGTAAATGAACTACAAAACTGAGAACTAATTTGTCACATTTAGCCACAGCCTTGATAAGAGGTGTAAAGAATTGTCTTCCCTGAAGGACCCAAATTTCCTTGCTACACTGCTCTGTAGCTGTAGCCAAGAGGTGATTTTATTTAGCTAAAGCTCATTGAAAGATTCACCACAGTGTCTCTACACCAGGGTTAGACCAGTGATTGCAAAACAGAGGAGGGGAACAGCAGTCCAAGTTTCCCCATTTCTTTCTGTGATTATTCAGGATGGGTCCTCTCTCTCAGGCTGCCACAGACCCCTTGCTTTCTCAGAAAATTGATAGGAAAATGAAGATGACACATACACATCTGCAGAAAACCCCTTGAGTCCGAGGTTATTTGATGTTCAGGAATTTGAAGCTTTTGAAGGCTAGATCTGTAAGCACGCTTCTTTTTAGCTTCTGTAAAATGTAGTCATCTTGGGGCTAAAAATCTGTCAATATAACATATTAAATTCTCAATAAACTCACAACAAAAACACCAAATTGACTTAAAAAAAAAAATAAAAGGAAGAACTAGCTGAGATACCAGATGTGTAAATGAAGCTTGTTCAAATGTGAAAACCTGGCCATGAATTATGTTTCTCTGAAACCCTGGCAGCTCTGCTATGAGCTTTGCAGCAAAGTAGCAGAGATGTTCACCATTCAAGACTGGGAGCAGTAGCCTTCTCCTTGTCCTGCTGCTGAGGGAAACATGGAGCAAGAACTGCAGAGATGGTTTGTGTAAATGCTGCCTCAGCAGCAGTGGAGTGAGGGGAAAGGGAGGAAACCCAAATGATTAAGCAGGTCACAGCTTCTGTAGTCTAACTCTGAGAATCTTATTTCCTTGCCCCTACAAATGGGTGCATAGAAAAAGCATTACACTGATGATTCCTGAAGACTGATAATTTATGTTGGTGGGATCAGCAGAACTCTTGAGCAGAGAAGCAGATAGAGAGGAAGTAATCTCAGTTTTCTCACCATTTTTCCATTATCTATTTAGGGATTTTTCTGCCACTGGATTTTAGTTATAGCCAATTTATATACCTTCAGTTGCCTGTAACTACTTTTGCAAGACAAAATATCAGTAGCTGATCATTCATGAAGATGAAAAAAATGGCATAATTGAAAACCTGATTTAGCTTTGACTGTTCAAGCTGAGTAGCACTCAGTCACATGTGTAGCCACGGTAAATTCAGATAAGTGCAATTTACCTCTGTCTTATTTCAGATATGGCAACTGCGTCATATATAATTAAACTCTTTTACATCTATCTGGTGTCACAGACTTGACTCTCTGAGCTGCTTTGTCACCAGTACATTAATGTCAGGGAGGCACTTTCTGCTGACAGTGACAAAGTGGTAAATCTGAGGTGAGTCTGTTCACCAGAGATGAATTCAGAGACACGTGGGATTTGTCCCAGTCATTTTGTTTTCAAGCCCCATGCCTATGGGGGGCTGGATAAAGATTCTCTCCAGAGGTTTAGATCAGGCTCCACATAGGTGACTGCTCTCAGAAACAGTAATGCAGTGCCCCCAAAATATAGTTGGATTAGTATTTGCATCACACACCTGTAAGATGGACATGCAGCCACTTTTCCTAGGCTTGCTTCATGAGCAGAATGACCAATTCATGAGCAGAATGTCTGACTTAGGTCAGGCCATTCCAGGAACATCTGCCTTTCCTTCTGCGAAACAGGGAACCGGGGCAGATGTGTTAAACCAGCCACCTTATCTAGGTCCCACAGCTTGCATGGTGTAAATAACCTGTCCACTTGTCCTGGTTTCAGCTAGGACAGCATTAGTTGTCTTCCTAGTAGCTGTGGTTTGGATTTAGTATGAAAATAATGTTGATAACACACTGATATTTTAGTTCTTGCTCACTCTAAATAAAGGGCTTTTCAGTGTCCTGTGCTCTGCCACGAGCAGGGCCACAAGGAGCCAGGAAGAAGCGTGGCCAGGACAGCTGATCCAATCTCACAAGGGGATATTTCCCACCACAGAGTGTCGTGGCCAGTATATAAACTGGGGACAGGAGGGGACAATCACTGCTTTGGTCTTGGATCAGTGGTTCATGGGCAATTGATTGGTGTTTATTTCTCTCTTTCTGCTGCCTCAATTTTCATTACTATTATAATAATCATTGTTAAATATTATTATTATAATTATATTGTGGGTTTTTTTAATTTCACTTATTAAACTATGTTCTTTTCTCAGCCCACGAGCTTTACCTTTTCCCCCCTAATTCTCCTCCCTTTCCCACCTGGAATGGGTGTGGGTGAGTGAGTGGGTGCCCGGCACTCAGCAGCCAGCTGGTGTTCAAGCACTGCTTTTCCCTCCAGGTTTCTCACATCCACACATGATGCCTCTCTTGATAGCAAGGCGTAGGCTTCACTGATGTCTCAAACGGGGTCATTCACTGGAAGTTAGGAAAGTTCTCTTGTATCTGACCTACATTTGAGCCTCTCTGACTCCAAACCTGACACCTCTCTTACATAAAATGGATTTGCCTTGGTAGGTGCTTCACTGAAACTCCTGTTAGACTAAAGGGTGACCCATGAAAGAGTCCTCCTCAGAGCTGGGAGATCATTTGTTCCCTTAACACAGGCATCATGGCAATCATCAGAAATTACACTGGAAGAACAAGAGCCAGGCAGAAAAACATAAACAGATTAAAAGCAGAAGTGATTACTTTAGTAATTAAGCATTTCTTAACTGAAATTACATTAAATGCAAAAGCAGCATGAAAGGTCAGGAGAGATTTTTCAAAAGATGCTGCAGAGGAAGAGAAGAGGGGGGGGAAAGCAATTAAACACAAAGATGGAAAGTTATGATGCATGGAAGATTATTCCAAACAAGTGGCTGCCAGCAACAAACTGCATTGTTTTGAATGTTTAATTAATGAAATAATCTTTTTCATTAACCACTGCCACTGGGAAGAGAGACTGGGAAAAACATCCAGAAAACAAAACAGACACATTTCTTACTCACATGCATTTACAAAAATGTAGACATCTGAAAAGAAAACGAAATTTTTTGTCTCCAAAAATTAGAGTTCACAAAGAATATGTGGTTATTACTAATGCTGCATGTGCAGGTCAAGTTTCCTAAATAACATCAGAATATAGGGGTGGAGCCTTTACATACAAAAGGCTCTCCAAGTTACATGAGAGCAGTAGTTTTTCCAGAACTTGTGCAACTTATCCATGCTCAGATTTTTAAAGGTATGTACCCTGATCTGAAGATGTGTTTATTCCAAGATCTCATGTCCCTTCTGCAAATTACAAATTCACAGAAATTTTCAAAAGCCAGCAAAATTTGCCAACACAGTTGTTTGGGATGCATGTTTTTCTTTATTTCTTGTGCATAATACTCAAAGGTAGAAAAGGAAACAGAGAGAAATTGCACCCTTAAATGAAAATTAAAAAAAAAAACAACATTGAAAAGAAATTACCCCTGAACTTAAAAATGCCAAGTCTTAAGCAACCACAAACAGGTCATAATGACTTCATGTGAACAATACCCTCTTTTGTACCTATCTCTAACTCATAGTTACCTCCCATGAATCAGAGAGGATAAATAAACCCTTGACAAGAATGGAGGCTGAGAATGGCCTCTGAAAGCAAAAGGAATTGAGTAAAGAGAAAATGCGAAGATACTCAACCTCTTCAAGTCTTTTGCTTGGCATGTGTTTTGCTCTGCCGGCACAGCCCCTTTCTGCCTTCAGCTTTAGTCCACCAGGAAAGCTGAGCTCTCGCTCAGAACTCTGACACAATCTGTGATTAAAGCAAGGCCTTGATCAAAAGCAGTTTTTAGACTCCCAGCTTGCTGTTCTATGCAGGAGAGTGACTTTGTCACACCACACAAATCAAAAGCCCGACTGGGTGCTGTTGCAAATAAAAACACTTTCAACAACAACAGCAGCAATAAGGAAGAATGAATCTTTGATCAGGCTACAGTTAATTGATTAAAATGATCATTTCACTGTCCTTTCAAGTTTAAGCTTGAGTAAACAACATGAGAGAGCAGAGCCCAGAGTGAAGTAGTAAAAAGGAGGCCACAAAGGAAAGCCTGGCAAGCAAACAAAGATTAAAAAGAAAGGAAAAATATAGACTATACAGCATAAATGCAGAAACCTGCTGTGCTCATGGCCAGAAGCTTAACCCAATTCTCCAGCTGTACCACTGAAAGGCACAGGAATTAATAACCATCAGCAAAACACAGACTCTTATTTGCATTTCTATTTCTCACAGTAACCATATAAACTCTTCTCTACCAAAATCACAATGTGATTTGTGCAAAACTAACGTAATGTAATGCTTCCAATAAGAAATGGATTGAGCACTGGGAAAGGATATTGACTTTCATTCTAAGGAAATCTGAAAAGACACCTTGTCTTTGGTTAACAAATCAATCAGTTTTTCCACTGTGATGAAAGTGGAATTGCTATAGTTGCAAGGATGGTACCTCAGTTCCAATCATTCTCAGAGACAGTCAGGGCTTATTAACAGCAGCAAGGGCCACCGAAATACTTCTCAGGGTGTTTACAATTAGTCAACTTATAGGCTCCGTTTCTATGCAGTCAGAAGAGAGACACAGTTCCTTCTCCTCCTCTCAGGCATACTGATACTTTTGCTTCTTTGAATCCTCTCAGGAGAGTCAAGGCTCTCTCTACGATTCAAATGGAAAGCCTAAGGACACCTGTCTCATCCAAGTCCATCCTTTTTAATTATCCCTTTCAACCAAGAAGGTCTCCTTGGTACTAAAATCACCTTGTGCTTTGACTTCACAATTTGAGATGCAAGAGTAATCTGAGGCCAATATTTTTGTTCTTAATCAAACATCCTCTTTGGTTGCACCCCAGTGTCATTTGAGCTCTGCAACAGACTCAGTGTGCAAGCACAGGCAGGAAAGAGAAATCCAGGTATAACCCACTAAGTCTCAAAGGTGCTCTGAAAGGCTCTGAGAGAGCAATGGTCCGCCTAGATAAAATGGTTTATTCTTCTATGAACTACAGTGCTGAGATTGTTAGAATAAACCTTACAGTCCTGGGGTATCCTGAGCTGGAAGAGGCACACAGGCATCACTGAAATCCAAGTCCTGGCCCTGAACAGAACCTGTAGACCCTATCATTCTCTGAACCCTAACTCTAAGCCTGACTTACTCTCTTATTGTCTTCTGAAGGGTGCCCAGTTCCAGCTGGGAACAGCTGGAAGTGGATATCCAAAGCACTGTGCAAGGAATTTTTATTTCAGAACCAATTTCTACTGACAGAACTTAAAAGTTTATCTGATATTTACTTTTTCTTGAAGGCACACTTCACCTAATTTGGGCATTCCCACACCCCTCTGGCTCTTTGACTGCTTATGATATGGATACTGTTTAAACTTTCTACATTTTCAGTAATCCAATAAAACTGTGTTGTTGAAAACAAAAAGTCAGGACAACTTCCTTTTATAGCCCAAAGAACACTGTAGAAAGGAAGGAATGACATAGATATCTAAGCACTAAAACAGAAACAAATTAAAAATGCTGGGACATATCAGATGAGAAAGGGTAAAAGAAAGAACCAAAATTAACAGTCACAGTAGTTAATACAGAAATCACATTGCATTCTGGTCAAGTTATGCTTAAAATCTGGGTAATGTAGCAACACTACAAGGCACTTAATCTTGCAATAGTGAGATGTTCTATAAAAGAGATCAAAACTTCATGAAACAAGTATATCCAATGCTGGACATAACATTTTTAGATGGATAAAATAAAGTGAAACAACAGCTTGACTTTGAAAGTGCTCTTATTATTCTTATTTACCTTTTTACTTTTGTTTGAAAAACACTGTTGAGATACCTTAACAGCAGAAGATACCCAAATAAAACAGTTTAAAGCTTGAATTTTATTTGTTAAGGCATCCAAGTCAATACAGACTGAAGGACAACGCAGTCAGGGGTGAGGGAAGTGAATTGTGCCTATCATGTAAGACCTTGGTTTAGTTTTATTAAAGAGAAGAAAAAATTACTCCAAAGCTCCCACTATTTTATCTTGCTGAGTTAAAGACTTGCAAATATAGTGGTTTTGAACAGGAGTAGTGACATTTCCACCTAAGCAGCATGAAAGTCACAGCTGTAATAACACCCCACTGTTGTCATTGTCCACTCTTAAACATATATGCACACATGGAGAGACAGAAGACTGCTGTCAGTTATATCTTTATTACTTCTACAGTGACTGATGCTCTGCAGCCCAAAATTACACCCCCAGAGCCAGGCTTGATCTCTTTTTTTCCCTCCTTTAACAGCCCAAATGTACATCCCTGGCCACTAGTTGGGTTTTCTGTTATTGCCTTGTGCTTGCAGGGCTTGATATATGAGCTCTAGGCAAGTAGCTCTCTTTGAAAAGCATCAAATGAGCAGCACTCTGGAAGCACTAAGAACTGCCCAGTATCCCATCTGACTCTGATTAAGCTTAAAATATAAAGCCCTAATCTTGCCAGAACTTATTGTTGCTTGTGAAAGGACTGCCACAAATAAAAGTCCCCACAGAAATCTGTCCGAAGCAGCCACATTGCCCTCACTCGTGGTACTAAACCACTAAATGATTAAGTAGTATTGGGGTAAAGATTACAGATATTTAACACATGCATAACATCTAGGAATATTGGCTCCAGACACAGCATGCCAATTTGCCCACAAGAACCGTGTGAGCAATTTTCTTTTCTTCTTTGCAGCAGCGTAAACAACTCCTACACCTTGGCAAGGCAAACAACCAGCTGTGTATGATATATTTAATAACAGACCACTAAAATCACTTCTCTTCAAGCAGTCAGAACTGCAGCAGCAAGCCTCAAGGTAATAGTTTTTATGCATCCCCTAGCTTGAATAGACGTTGAATTTTTGAACTGGAATAACAGATTTGCATATGTTGCCTCGAATTTGTACCTTGTAAGATGTGTTTCCTAATTCTGAAAGATGAAGTTAGTAATGTAATATCAGAGTGTGCCTGAATACTGAGCTATATGAGCTGTAACATTTTTTTTTCCCTCCTCTAATTTATTAATGTGCCATATTTCAAACAGCAGGGGCTTTTTCAATCATCTCTATAAGTGTCAAAGACGCTTAGTACAAACATTTCTAAGATATTAATTATTGGACTGTTGATTGCATTTGTATTTCGTCAAGTAGTCAAATCACACATTTTGATTTAATTTTAATGTTCAGTTCACATAGAACATTTTCACATGGTTTTCAGAGCTACTAATATTAGTCAGGCACAGTCTTCTGGCTGGAAATACAAGTTTACAAAACTACATTTCCACAAGTAATGGAAGTAATTTCACTTCACTGAATTCGCTGCAGAATCATTTTTATTTTAGGTTTTTTTAAATGCAAAAAATGCACAGTACCTCCCATTACTGAGTCTACCTCTGAAACACAGGATAGCTTGTCACTGGGAATTTCTTGTGAACCAAGTGCATCTTAGTCCATGACCAATACTGCTGAAATCTATGGATACAACCTTAGTGTGGATGGCTTCTCCTCAGGAACGAATGCAGGAGATGCAAAGGGAGACTGTTAAGCAAGGAAGCTTCTCAGGGATGGGGAATAGGACCTTCTCTTAACTACTTGCTTTGTGGGGCTTTCTTGAATGCAATTAATCTACACGAGTTTTATCAATACAAAGAGATATTTCCTCTGCTACAGAAGAGAATCTTTTTAAATTACCAAGGTATGTATATAAACAACTAGGGAGAAAAACAAGACAAAAACAAATCTGAGACAAACACAAGTAAATTGACAGATAATCCCTCCTGTAGGTTGTACTTCAGCTAAATTACTTGTACTGATCTTAATTCTCCAAATGGCTCCATTAAACAGACAAGATGTCTGAAAGCCACACAGGAATATGCATTCTGACTTTGCTCCCCAATTTGTTTGATGAATATGCCACAAAACTAATTAATCTTAGGAGAAAACAAGATTTGTGCTTCATATTACACAGGTTATCAATTTTTAACTAGTAATAAACACAAAAGAACTTTGAACCTAAAGGGTGCATTCACTATTCATATGTTCTCTACTTAATATTACAGTTTAGGACTGCTTAAATATTGCTGACCTTTCCCTTAAAACCAAATTTATGGAATAAATTTGAACATTCTAAAACACACCGAGACGTTGTGTAGACAGACTTGCAAGGTTCTACTTACATAATGTCGCCATTAAGTACTGAACTGCAAACTACAGCACCAGGTTGTGGGGTTGGAATTTTCCGAGCAGCAAAACTTTGTCATGATTTTTTTAATCCCTAAAGCAAAGAAAGAAGATTAAGAAGCAAAATGCAAATTTATCAAAGCTAAGGTTACGTGTAAGTTCATTACAAACCATGAGTACCTAAGTATTATAGGGTGTTTTTAACAGAAAAGGGTCTCTTATAGGTGAACTAAAAGGCAGGATAACACCCAACTGAAAAACAGAGTCTAGGATAAACTGTTAGAATAAGTAAGACAAATTAGCTTTGATATTCTCTACTAAAATGAAAATTTCTTTTTGAGATTGTCAAAAAAAATACTTTTAAAGAGTGTATAATGAATAAAAAGTAAGTACACACAAGTGGTCTAATAACTGCTATCTGCTACAATAAAGAGGGATGCATATGAAGGAAAGAGTATACACTTTAGACAGATTCTCTGATACAATCAAGATGTTTGTGCTCTAAGAGCGATTTTATTCCTTGGCCAAAACACAGCTGACACTGCAGAGAGAAGGAAAGGTTTGCGGGTGAGCCTCTGGTAGAGATGAGAATAAAGTAGGTGAATGTTTATACCACTGAAGAAGCAGGGTTTGCCTTTGCAGTTCATGACATGAATATCCTGCTCTAGCTCTGCACATTTTGAGAAGAAGGGAAAAGGGAAAGAGTTTCATGAGGTACATTCACACCAACGCTGCGCTTCCAAGAAAACCCCTTTCTGTATCCTTGACATGATTATGCCTGGTCTGCTCCCACAGGTGGAGCAGATCATGTTCCAGGATTTAAAGCTTTTAAGCTGCATGTCTTAGGACACCAGGCCTTTGCAATTCTGTCATGTAAAAGGGACATCCCAATATGCAGCTTGGCCTCAGGTTCCCATTGTTGTCGTGCTTTGCAGCTTCTGTAAAACATCTGCCCCTGGCAACGGCAAGGACCACCAAAGGATAGTCCTGGAGTGTCAGGCCAGTGGCTTTCCATTGGATTTCACATGTCATCACTTAGCCATCATCACAAAGCTTACTAGGCAATCAGCAAAAAATAACAATACACCAAAAGGTCAAAAAAGTGGATTTACTTATCACTTCTGTTGCGTGCAATAATATTTATATAAAATCGTATCATCGTTCTACTATTTATGAAAAATTTTTACTTGCTGGCTCTTCACTGTAAGGACTAAGTAGCCCTGTGAAAACACAGATTCTGCTACCTTTATTTTTAAAAGTCAGGGACGCTCCTCATGGGCACCAGCTCCGTGTAGTGTGTATGAAGGTGAGATACATGCTGAGCTTAAGGGCTAAAGATTTAGACACTCTGCATTTTCCAAAGGAGGTCTATTCCAAAAAGAAAAATCATGATCTTTTTTCAAAGATGCCTTGAGCTGTATTGTATTTGAAACACTTAAAGAAATAAAGCAGAACAAGAAACTGCACCATCAAGATGTTTCAAGTACTGATGAGATTTATAAGCATATCTTTGGCTTGCAGCCAAGTACAGAATACCACATTAAAAAGCTTACATGTAATTTGTCACATTTCTCTCACAGGGATGTTTTAACAGCCAGTGGAATGCAGACAACAGAGATAAAAACAGCAGATGAGATCAGAACACTGGTTTACAAATCCAACTGAAAGCTCTTATGGGAGACAAAAGTCAGAAACAATCCCAGTAAAAAAAAAAATATATACTGTAATCACAAAATCAGCCCTTAAAATACACAATGTGCCCTTGCCTTTTACTAGTTAGAGAGGATTTCTTGCTGCATTCTGTTTTCTCTCTCTAATCCACATTAGCCTTTGGCAAGAAACAAAAGAACAATTTAATGCCTTAATTATTTTAAAAAATATTAGAGTAAAATTTTCTCTCTTTTAGAGCTTTGTATGACTGCAGCAACATACTATCAAGACTTTTCTTTTGTAAAACACCCCTCTGCAATTACAGAAATTAGTCTCAGTTTATCAACTAGGCTTGTGCACACAAACTCATTTTCAAGCACAATATTTGCCTTTTTTAAAATTGTTTTTCATAATACTTAATAGTTGATAAGAAAATGCTGGTGCAATAACAAAGAACACATGCAGAATATATTAAACCAGGATGTCTGCATGTTTTATAAGCCTTTGGCAAGTTTGTTTTTAGAATAACATCTACCCTTTTACTGGGGTCACTTGGTTTGTTCAGCCTGGAGAAGAGGAGACTGTGAGGGAGACCTCGCTGGAGTCTTTAGTGGACAGATTGAAGAGAAGAATCACTAAAAGAGATATAAAAAAGAGTGAAACACTAGAAAAACAAATGCAAATAATCAAAAAGTTAAGTGAACCAACACTGCAAGTTGAAAGGTTGAAAGGCAGCCATCTCTGATATAACTGGAAGCACCAAAATCATTGAATTTACTTTGCCAACAGTGAAAATAGAAGCATATCTGCCTCTTGTGAAGAAGGCCACTGTCTGCTAGCATGCCTAAAAGCAGACAGAACACAAATCCTTTCAGGCACATTATTAAGTGTAGAGTGAACGAGGGAATGCTGGGAAGCAACTTGGAGGAGGAAGAAACGCTCCCATCAAGACCCGTTTGGATAAGAATGGGCAGAGGAGGAAATTGTGGGCAGGAAAGAAAAATCATAGTGCAGATTGGACAGTGAAGGCAGAAAAATGCTGACAAATGAATATGGAGATAAGGAGAGATAGGAGAAGGTCAAAAAGGGGTAGGAATCCACAGTGTGAGGGGGGGTTTCTAAACATGCCCAACACTTCTGGGGAGCAGGTAGGGATAATAGGAGAAAAAGAAGGGGAAAAGAAAAGGAGGGCACAAGCAGAAATGAAGGAGAACACTCAGGCCTGAAGCTCTGAGACCAGAAATATACCCCAAAATTTCACTGTCCTTCGATGAGTATGGCCGATAAAACAAATGAAAGTTCTCAGTCAGGCTGGACCACCAAAACCCTCTACTGAGTTAACTTGTATTGTTCTGTAAGAAAAGATATGAACATCAGTAAAATCTTTCACCTTATGCTACCTTTACACTACAGGCTGTTGCCAAACCAGAGTGGCAGAGGTGTGGTGATGTAGTCAGGGTGTCCAGGGAAAACTGAGAGCAACTGAGGTGAATGGGAAAGACATTTGCAAGTGGAGAAAAGCACTGGTAAAGTCTGACTTGGAGAAAGTAAGTGAAGTCTTGTATTAAGCAGTTAAAACTGCATTCTACTGTTCACTGAAGACCCAGTTCTCCATTGGCTGAGTGCGTGATCAGGCTGAGAGAGGAGCTTTAAGGAAAACCCTGGAACTGGTCAAAACAAAGCTTCTGGTTTGCAGGTCTTACAGCTCTATAAAATCGGCTTCGTTCTTGTTTTGGAAGTGGCCACATGCTCTTGATCTTTTAAGACAGGCAATAAATAAAGAAAGAACAGACAACTGAAGGTCCTTTTTCATTCTGTCCCATCTGATAGAAAAGGCAAGAAAAAATAACTCCAGATAAAGTCGTAGAGGAACAGACTAGGGACATGAGGGGGAAAAAAAGAAATTAGAAATAGAAGCTAAACCAAAGCTAGCACCTGTCAAACAGCACAACTTTGGTTTTGTCAGTCTCCATAGTTTTCGTTCCACAGAGGCTGATGGGAGAAAAATGGCACCTACCTGAGGTAAATTGCTTAGTTTTGAGAATGCCTTCTGAAAATAATCCAGACTTCCGTTGGCTTCATGCTGCAGCACAAATATTTTTGTGCTTTTTCATGGAAGGCTTCACCTTGATAAGCCAGGCTCCTGCTGGCCAGAATAGTGTGCAAAAATCCTCACTGCCTAGGGGAAAAAACAGGGAGAAAAGAAATTTTTATATTGAATGGATATGAAAATATTGACCTTGTTTTGAAACTTTCTCAGAAAGTAAGGGAGCATCTGCCAGTAAAAGAGGTGTTATATGCTCAGAAATATTATTAATATTATTTTACTCATTAAAAAGTAAGAAAAGGTATCTGGCAGAAGATGCAACCCAGATAATATTTTGCTGGGTGGGAAATGCAGTAACACGTACCCCTGTGTTACTGCTGTTCATCCACAGAGGCATCTGTGTGACACTGACACAATAAAATGATCTCAGTGATAAAAAAATGATCTCCAAGTTTTGTGTTCAGCTCCTAAAGAATACACCGTACAGCTCATGCACTGATTAATTTAATTCCATTTAGATTTATGAGTTCACCAAACAGAAATGTGTTGAAGAAGGTGGCACCTACTGTGGGGTCTATTTTAAAAGCTGCCCTACCTGAACAGATGGATTTTAATGAAGCACTGCAGAGACTGAAGAGGTGTGCCAGGAGCAAAACTGGCCCTTGCCAGGGTACAGTGTGACACATTAATATTGCCCTGCAGGGCATTTACTGCTCTCTAAAGCACAAACATAGAGGGGCTTGAACAGCTATTAATCCACTAGATGTCAGTAATTCAGCTGGTCTCCCTCTCACCTTGGCACATGAGAAACACTTGGAAGGGGAAGGTGTAAATCACTGTGTTACAGCACAGCCAACCAGTGAAATGCTTCATCTTTCTCCGCGTTACTCCAGATGATGCAAAGCAAGCTGCTTGACCTGGAGAGGCTGGGTAAGCACCAGGGACACGGGCCTCAGAGGGGGGAAGAGATTAAGACTGAGAAAAATGTTGGGATGGAGTAAAAAAGCCACCTCAGAGTGGTGATCCCTGCTGGACTGCCACAAAAATATTAATGTAACGTACTGCCACCATCAAAGCCCTTTTCGCGGTGCTATCACCTCGTGCTAGGAGCCCCTCAATTTTCTGAAAAACACCTGTCACAGGTTTGAAAAGAGATGCTGGAATTTTCTTTTTCTTCCCTGGGGTCCCGTCCCTGTTTTCCACCCCCACCCCCCCATCTGTTTCCCCCGGGCTGCGGGGAGTCAGGGAGCGGCAGCAAGGGGGGCGTCCCGGGGAAGTGCAGTGGCCGATTTTGTCAATAAAAAGCTGTTTCTTTCTTTTCCTTTTCCACACTTCCACCCGAAGTCTCGTAATTTCTAAATTGTAATTTTGCTAAACTAAGACAACACTGTTTTTGATGGAACACGTTACCTAATTAGCAAGTAATGTATTGACATACCAGAACACTTAAAGCTAGATAAACTGAAGGTAATCACTAATTTGAGAGATGTTCAGGCAAACAGGTGATACACCAGGAGTTGGTTGAGATGTGTGGAATCCTCCCTCAATCAACTACACAATGATATATAACAGGAATCATAGAAGGTCTCTATAAACAAGCAAATAATTATAACCTAAACCCAGCAGTGCTGTGGGACTATGAGTTACCCTTGGAGGATGAAATTGTGCTCAATGTAAACCTGCAAGCTGGAAACAGTTTGGGCAGACTTCAAGGCAACAGAAATAGCATCACTGCTCTGTATTTCTCAAATGATCAAGATGATTGTAGATCAAAACTTGTTTCGCTGACTTCAGGGCAGTGTCTGTGAATTGGCACTGGGGTTTGTTTCAGGGGCCTAGAGGCAAACTAAATAATTTACTCCAGATCCCAGCATCTCTCTTTTTTTTTTTTGTACCTTTCTTTCTCAGTTTCTACTGGTAATAATATTCTTGCTTCTGGCTAACTGTGTTGTGTATCACCAAACTCTCATCACTATGATGGTCAGAAAATGTAGCTCTTTTCTTTTCCCAAGCTGACCACAAGGCTGACACATTTTTTCCTACCTGTCATTAAAAGCAGGTGTAGAAAAACAACCAAACCAAAAAAACCCAAAGCCCTTAACTTTGCAATTACATCTTACATGTACTCAATCAGATAGCTTGAAATGAGAGAACATTTTGTAAAGTAAAATCACCCAAAACACAGGCTGATAATTTACCCTCAGAGAATCAAATTCTGTTCAATATAAATCTGGGAAAAAAAGCAAAAACATGAAACTTGATTTCCTAGTTTTATGGAAATAGTGGAATGCATTTTTACAGCGTTTAAGGAGAAGTTTGTGCTTTGCTCACCAGAGCTACAATTGTTGGACCAGTTTTAAACCTGAGCTAGAAACAAAGACTGATTAGGATGTATCTGAAAGAGTTTATGAAGAAGTAATGTAAGCAAAATTATATCAGAGACAAAAAAAGGGACACATGCAGGAATGGGAGCTACTGTTTTAGAAGAGAGATGCAGATAATGCTTTTAATTTGCAAAGGATTGAAAACGAGCAAGGTAGGCATTGTGTATGAGGGGGAAAAAACCAAACCAAACAACAAAAAAGCCCCCAAAGAACTATGTTTGTTGGAAAGGTGAATCATAGCTACAGATAAGAGAGAATTCAATGCAGTTCACATACTTACAGATGCAAGGGAAAGTTTCTCTCCTCCCTCAGAGCTGTGATCTTTTTTGGTCTTTGTAGAGCGTGCTGTGGGATGATTGTACAACACACCAGAAAACAAGTGCTGCAGAACACAGCACTTCATGCCAACCTGGGACACAACACCTGGGACCTGTGGGAATACTTACAGCAGGGAAAGGGGCACATAACACTGGGAAAGCTTGCTGCCGGGACTGAATGAAACAAATTCAGGTGGGGTTTGATTGCCTAAAAACAAAACCTCCAGAAACCAATCTATCAAATGAGCTCTCTATTCCTCATGGGATTCTGGAATTCTGCTCCGCTGCGTTGCAGGCTCTCAAATAAGCCAAACAATTTCCTTGCAGACAACCCTCTTTTAAAATTAATGGGAAAGTAAGGGAAGCTGGTCTCTCTGCCTCGGATCTTCATCGAACATTGATCTTTAACCTGCAACAAGCTGAACCTATGAAACCTCCTGCAATTTTTTCTGCAGCAACTGCTGGGAGAATGAAGGGTCAATGCATTACAATTTCAAGTGCTGGCAGTTCCGAGCCCTGCCATAAGATGGATGGTGTTGAACTTACACCTCAGAAAGGGAACCAAGCAGTTTCCCAAGAGCTTTCTCTTAAAAGAATTACCGCCTCAGACAGTTGCATGTTTGCTCCATGGAAATCAATACATGTTTTACCAAACTTTCATTGTGGAGACATCAAAGCTGGGTGATGCTTTTGACAGAGATGTACTTCAGCCTTTTGTTAATTAAGTACTAAATACTGATCTCAAGGGATATTGCTGCTAAGAGCAAAACACACATGCATGAACAGCTCACAAAATAAAAGCATTTAGGTATTTGTACAGTAGTTACTGTTTTCTGTTATGTGTCACCCACCTATTCCCTGATCTCATATTCCTGTTCCAAGCTGTGGTATCCTGCTGTATCTGGTAAGGTTATATTCTCACCTTTAGCCAAGAAGATGGATTGTTACATGTTCTGTGTCATTTACAAAGATGAAGCAGACACACCAGGTCTAAATATGACCTAATACAAATAATATCATACCTAAAAAACTCTCCCTTCAACTGTATAAGGTAGATACACTGCAAGTGGAATGAATTTTTCATTTTTTGAGAATGCATCTCAAAGCAGTTCCAGTCTTAGATCAACACGTGACGAAGAGTTTCTAAATTTTACACAGCACATCACATTTTTGTGGCAAACTCCTGTTTTGTAAATAAGAAAAGATGATGAATGGTTCTTTTATATTTCTTTTTTGACACTTAAAGCTTTAAGTATTTGAATTTGTGATTCTCTTGCTCTTACTTAACATTTTCAAGCCAACCGATGATAAAACTGTAATTAAAAACATTCAGTAATAGAAGAAACTTCATCCAACATGTCTCTTAATTTTATCAAGGCCTGAGTGGATCCTCATTCCTTTTAGGTGAAATCTCTACCAAACAAATACAAAAGCTACGTTGTCCTTTGGGAAGTTTTTGCTGCAGAACAAGGTAATGAGTTTGTAAGTGCCAAGCTCTAACAACCAGTGATATGAAGTGCATTATAATTTCATCTAATTCCTCCACTCAAAATGGATTTTTTCCTACTCTTTGCAGTTTCTACACAGTCTTGTGATCAATTTCTGTCATGAAAACTACTTCTGTGACAGTACTGATACAGACTATTGACTGCTGTACTTGTGTGCTTCTTTGCAATTATTTTCTCCATAAGCACCCTCTCCAGTGAAAAAAAAACCAAAAACATAACTCATGAAGTTTGGAGTTCCTGCTGTTTCATCGTGTTCCTTTACTGTCCAGCATCTCCGAAACTAAGCTCTTAAATGTTTCTGTACTCTTGCTTTTTTCTCTTTTCAATCCTTTTTTAAAGATAGTTATTGTGTGTCACATTTTATAGATCCACAACCTTGTTTCCAGGAAATGACTCTTCTTAAAAGGCACCTACACACTGA
This sequence comes from Pseudotriccus pelzelni, assembly GCA_035584735.1. NCBI lineage: Eukaryota > Metazoa > Chordata > Aves > Passeriformes > Tyrannidae > Pseudotriccus > Pseudotriccus pelzelni. Next base: position 3,214,563 of record JAWMRA010000001.1, on the reverse strand, counting down.
GTTTCTTATTGTGTAGTTCTCTTACAAAATACAAAATATTGATCAACATAATTTTATGCAGTTCCTCGAAATGACAATCAGGTGGGAACTCTGAAGCACTGAAAATCTACATGTCCTGTGCTGTTAAGAAGTCAAGTCTGCATGAACTGGCAGTCAGAAATTTTCAGAGACAATTTGCTCCAAATCTCCTACGCTTCATTTCTAAGGTGCTATTTTTCGCCTGTGAAGACAAAGATTGCTCTCTGTATTACCCTTTTGGGTAATGAACTCCTGTTCTGGATTGTGTTTTGGGATCATTCTTCAAGCTTCACTTTTGGCAGAAGTGTATTGGGGATGATGTAGAGGAGCTCAGTGGACCAGTTTCTAGACAAAAGCTTCCATTTCTGCACACCCAGAAGTGTAAAACCTCCCTCTGACTGAGCCTGGGACCAGTTCAAGGGACCTGGGATATTTACAACAGGATGCTAATGGAAAGACCCTCTTCAGCATGACGTGCAAAGAGAATCAGTGAAAGGACACTGTACCGTAAACATTTGCTTCTCTTTCTCCTGGTTCTCCACATCTGCTTATCTCCCAGTTTCTCCCCATCGATATTTTGCAGAAAAAGACTTGTCCAGGATGTCTGTTCGGTAAAATGTCTTCAGTTAGGATCTCTCCACCACTGAAAAAGCATAAGGAGTGCCTTGACCATCATTCCAATGTTATAGGAAAAGCCCAGATGATCAGCTTAGGTCAGATTTCAGGATGGATGAAGGATTTCAGGATGCTGAAGTCCGTGAAGTTAATCTGAACAATAACACAATATTCCCATCTTTCTCAGATTCCTGCTCCTATATTTACATTATGCAAATTCAGAAGGCAGAATCCATCTTTTGCAACATGATGAAGAGTGAGGCAACTGCCTCCTTGTGAGAGTCCCAAGGCATCCAGCAAACTGTGGAAGTGCACGTGAGGCACATCAGGCTGCACAGCTGTAGGGGGTGACCCTCTGGCCCTGAGCCACCGTGTCAGGAGATCATGCAGACACCTGTTAAACCAGGGCTGGAAGAGAAGGGTGTAAACCATCAGTACAGGCAAGAGTCAACCAGCTCCAGCTGGAGCAGGAATTACAGCTGAGCAGAAATTGTGAGTTAAACCTCTTTCAACCACAGCCATTAACAATGTGTAAAAGGCCTGCTGAAAGAATCAATACATAATTGTAGCATTTATCAAGTTCATATAGATTTGGGTTGTTCCTATCTAATTTGGATGGTATTACCAAGGAGGTGCCCGCAAGTGGGATATCACAAAAGCACCTGGGAGGCGATTTCCTCGTTTTGTTTCATTCTTTTGCTGTTTTATTGAGGAATAAGAACTGATGTTAACTTCAGATACTTTGAAAAGAGATTTTTATTGATCAGAAGTCCACAGCTGTACACGATAGAATGCTGTGTAATACTTTCCATGTACGAATCCTCTATGTGGTTTTTTCTCACATATTTAATTTTTTGCCTCTATGTTTTACCATTTTTCCCATTACGCACACACACAAAAAAATCTAATCTAAATGGTAAGCAGAAAATAACATTTGGAATATCCAGTGGACTTTGTTTATATTCTCGTTTTATCTTATGGGGGCTATTTTTACTGATGAGGAAAGAGAAAACCAACAAAACAGCTAAGAAATGAAATAAAAAACTGGACTACAATTTCCAAGGGGCAGCCTGAGATCAAATTCGATCAAATAACAATTACCTTTAAAAAACAAAACAAAACAAAAATCCCTTAAAAATATTTTTAATGCTTATAATGCTTGAAAAGTCAAATTTTACAGCAGTCATCCTGCATGAGATATACTGGCAGCAAGAACTCTCTTACTGGAAAAATCCACAAAACAAAAAACAATCTGCAACCCAACTGTTGTTTTACTGTGCGACACCGACACTCTTCACACAATATGAAAGATTAAATGGAAAAGGAAATTCACTTCCTGAGGGTTCCTCCTTCACCTCAACAACTCTCCTCCCTGCTTTTTACCTTGAATATTTTGAAAGATGGAAAAGAGAACCCCAGAAGAATATTGCAATAGTGCTTTAGTGCAAGGAAGCAGAGTTTAAAAAAATTTGCAAGAAACATAAAGAATAATGTGACTAAAAGATGCCGCTTTTTATCACTTTTTTAAGACATAGAAATAGTTCTAAACATATGCATGAATTCATATGTTTATATATAGACTGTCATAAAGCATATGGATTTATAAATAATTAGGCTGGTGGGGACTTGGGGACTCTGGACTCTGCTCCACACACAGCAATACCCCAGTAACACCTCTTCTTAACCACATTCTTATATTCTTCCCTTGGCTTCTGGTTTTTACCTGTCAGAAACAGAACTCTGACACAGAAGGACTGTTTTTCTGAGCCAGGATGACCCCTTTGAATATCCAGGAACATTAACTGAGTGCTGACTTAGCAATTGCTAATTGGGGTGTTGGGGGGGGCCTTGGGTTATTTTATTCAGTTTGTTTGGTTTTTTTCTGAAACACTGCAAAGCTGGAAGTCTGTTTCTCTTCCACTTTCAACCTGAAAGAGGAATTACAGAAGAGAGCTCATGGAGGTACGAGTCTTTTTAAAAACTGTATTTTAAGTGAATAAATATATTTTAACTCTCAGTGCCTGAAGTTACACACACTCCACGAGGTATTGTAGCTACTTACATTTACGAAAGTTGAAACAACTTTTGTCCAGAACTCCTCCTGTTCCCTCCTTTAAGAAGTACTACAGAATAAAATGTCCAGTTGCTACAGGGTGTCGTGTCTCTGTCTCTCTTCAGCCTCCACAGTAATTTGGAAATAAGTTGGTAGTTACAGTTTCTTAGATTTCATTTTTTGAGCTGATCACCATAAGTCAAAATCCAAAGAATTCAAATCACATTCCGAAAAACCATTCAAAGCATTGCCCCTTTCAGCACTGTTCCTACCAGCATGATTGAAATATGTGGAAAAGGGAAAATATTTAGACAGCCCTGTGTCTCTTCCTCTGAAGCTAATGAGACATTTGTTTTGCTTCTTAAATACTTAAATATTTTCTAGCAAGACAGGGATGCTTTTTATGGAACAGAAAACAGAGACTAGACACACCAGTTTAAGGTTAATTATGTGAAGAGAGGGCACCAAGAAGATAGTGGTCTCTAATTTACTGGTATGGAATGGAAGGTCACGGAAAGAACAAGCAGAAGACCACAAGGAAACATGCATAAATATCTGGTGTCCCCTGTACATCTTCACAGCAGTCACTTACTTCGTAATTCTAACAAAGTAGCACCGTTTTGGGGGAAAGTGTACCCCTGCACAAATTCAGCAGCAGCAGAACTTCATAATGTCTGTATAATTTAAAAAAGGAAATAAAAAACCCAACAACCTCCCACAAACAAACAGCACCAAAACACACACAAAACCCCAACAAACAAACAACCAAACGCCAAACCAAAGACAAAACCCCACCGTGAGTAAACCATGGTACCCAAAACCAAACCACGGGTCTCTATTCAGGGCTTGCACAGAACCTCAGCAATGCTGAAGCTGTGTGTTACACACACACTGACACGGGAATTTCAGCTAATGGTCTGTCTCCCGGGGCTTGTTAACATGATCTTCCTTGTTCTTGTTATACTCACTTGAGTAGTCATTTTGTAATTTGTCCCCCTGTTTGGAGTTAAGAAGCTGTACTTAGCCAAAGAGCTCTTTACAGAAGCTGCTCTGCCACGTAATCAAAACATCTCACAAAAGGCTGCTCTTCTAGAAACGTCAAATTAGTTCCATTTGAAATATTTCTTTTCTGCACTCTCAACAAAACAAAAAAAAACCCCACAACTAAAAGAAACTGGTTAAAGGAGAACCAACTGACCTCATGCTGGGTGCACTTCTGGTGGAGATCATTATTCACTAGTCTAAAGGCAGTTCGTTTCAGAAACAGGCTTGAATAAAGGTTATGAATAAATTAATCATTTAACTGATTAGGCAAATACTATGTGATATTAAAGCACAATTGTGGCAGATGTTTAAAAACAGCTATAAATGAGCATTACTAGACCCACCATCTCAACCTCTTCTCCTTTTTGTCAGATCTGCCTTGAAAGAATAAGTACATTCCAAACTACATCCACAGTCCTGCCTTCCCCAGTGAAATGCACTACTCAGAACATCCCCCCTTGTATTCACCGTGGCTATTTTGGACAGGAGCTGTTTCCTCTCCTACTTCTTTAAATTCTCAAGGGTTTTTTTTCTTAGTCTCCTAAAGTTAGTGCTCACTGGAATAAAGCTGTTACAGTGGGTAAGGTTACAGTGATGTGTTTTCTTTTAACACAGGGACTCCAGAGCATTCCTACATTCTTAGGGTCATATTTTGAGGGATTCAGAGTCTTATTCTGAGGAAAACACCATTTTCTTCTCTATTTTTTTTCCTGTTCATGAAAAAGTGAGATAAAACATTGGTGTCTTTTGGATACAAGAAAGACAAAGTAATAGAACCAGGATTAAACAAAAAGGCTGTTAATGCCATTAGAACTGAATCAAACAAAACCAGTGAACTTTTTCAGCCCTATAATACTTTAATTAATTTTTAATATTTTAAATTATGCTGTTCTCTGGTTATTAACACCATTTCTAAATGTAAATCCAGGTTCAAGATAAGCATAACATTTAGCCAGCTGTCAGCTGTTTCTGATCATCTCCTTTTTACTTTTTCTCTTTCCACCAACATAGACCAGACCTTTAAAAAGAGAGTTCAGTGGAAATGTAGATTGTGCATTCTGAATTATTTGGTTAATACAACTTTGGCATCAGCCCATTTTTTTTACATGTTTATATTCTCTAGTGTCCAGGGACCTGGTATGATTTTTATAAAATGTCACTCTGCTTGGACTCCAGAAAAAGTCAGATATGAAAGCCTATCAATACTAAATAACCTGCACATTATTTTGCAATAATGAAGTTCTTTCCAGGTGTTGTTTTCCTTTTGCTTATATATATACCTATGTTTGTAAATTAACATATGCATACAGATATAGACACTGCACGATATACACAGGCATTTGTTCTAATCTCACGTTCAGAAAGGCAGAGATTACTGTCCCAGTCTGAATGCCATCAGCCTGCTTGGCTCTCAACAGCCTGGAGCTGAGCCAACACCAATTTGTCCAATTGACTGACACGATGCCCACAGACATCCTGTTTCCTCCTCTGTATCCGAACATGAGAAGAAATGTGGAAACAGCCACTTCAGTTTGGAGGCAAATAGGTGACCCATAGAAGCCAAAAAGGTCACAGGACAGCTTGAAAATACATGAGAATTCAACTGCTGCAAGAAAACCCAGGCAAAAAAAAGTTTGCAACAAAATAACCTTTGGAAAATGCAGTGAAGGCTATTTCTAGTGTTTATTTTATATCTTGTTAAGGTTTTTATAGACAGAAGGTTAAAAAAAAAATCGTCGCTCTAGCAAGGTTATTGAGGGTAGTGCAGAGAGTGCAAACTTGATGTGAGATGGAGCTAAACTTTTTAACTCATCCTATGCAGCCAAAGTCAGCATTTTTCAGCTCGTGTTTTTACAGTTCACCCAAGCCCTTGGTTTCTTTCTCCTAGAACTAAGTGCTCAGTCCTGCCTACAGAGGGACACATTCCACTACATCCTCCACCGTGTGCTAAGAATGACCACATCACCTTTCCTTTCTCCTTTCAAAGACAGGGCCACTCGTAGTTTCCTTTATACAGGACAATTCCATGTGAAACAATGCAATTCCTGAAAGCACACCTTTCAACAGGGGGCAAAACCAACCCAATCAAGATGGCAATTGCAACAAAGAGTACCCATGAGATTACTGGATTAATCAACCCCTCTGCTGCAGTTTAACCTTAGTTTCTGTGATGGTGGTCCAGCTTTCAGACCTGCCAGGGCAGCACATCTCACCCCACCTTCAGGAGGCACAAAATGACACTTTCTTTTCAAGCGTCATGATGTGTCCAGTGCTCCATGAAGAAAGGCTATCAGGTTTTCATCTGGGAAGATGGAGCCCCTGTTCAGGCAGCAAAGCACAATATCAAAATCAATCAAGTTCCAGAGAATGCTTAAGTTGAAAAATAAACAGGTTTCACTGTACACCAGTGACCAGAAGCTGACAGTTTCAACAGTGCTTTATTTATAGGAGGCTCAGAAATCTCTTCTTTAACAAAGAACTTGGATTTATTAAATGTAAATACACAAAGTAAGCCTTGCTAACTCTCATACCCATTTCTCCATGCACTAATGATAGTCTGGCATAGGCAATGGGCGAAGAGTTCATTCTTCACAATGCAGAAATGCCAACATGTGTGCGATCTCTCCGATTTCCCTCAGAAATACGGTAAATTTCAGTAGTTGTGTTTAAAAGGAGAGGAAAAAAAAAGTCCCAAATGCTGCTGGCATCAACCAGAGCTTATCACTGTCCAAAGAGATGCTCTGTTTGTCAGCACATCTCATTTTTGGTGAGAGTGCTGAGCCTGCAGGAAACCATCTCTCTCTGGTTGAAACACTGAGAAGTGGGGAAGCTCTAGGAGAGCAGCAAAATCCTTACGTCACATCCATTTTGCTTGCATTTTAAAGCAAATCCCCCAAAGCAATGCTTAGTTAATTATTTTCAAGGCCAGGCTCAAAGTTAGCAAATCAAGTAAGTTAGTTAGTTGTTTTCATTTATATTCCTGTGAAGAGGAAAAATTGAGTTAAACACAAATTCTACATTTTATCAGAAATATTGTCTGTTTTCTGCTAAGGTGAAATCTAGCTTTTCTCAGATTCAAGTTCTTTAGTGCCACTGGGGTTTTGTCCTGACACATGCACCAAAGAAAAAAAGGAATAAGGAACATTTTGTGAGAAATTCTTCCTTCAAAGGTCTTATTTTGTGTCTGTTCTGACTCTTTTTATGAAAAAGAGGAAAGACCTATATTTACAACTAAGCTTCCAAGCATTCTCATTTTGCCAGAAACAGTCCTCTCTAATTTAACAGGTACCAGACCTACCTTTGCAAAGCAGCAAGATGCCAGTAGGCCTAGCTAGAATTCCAAGGGTCATTCCAGGCAAAATGACCCAGGCAAACCACCTGCTGCAAGGGAGTCCTTTGCCAGGCACAAGTGACTGTCCCTGTTCCCTGTTCCCCAGAGGGAGGGATTCTGAAGTCTCCTGTTGTTGAGGAGGTAGAAAACCTGATTTTAGCCATGAAACCTCTTCAGTGCAGCTGAAATGAGCAGGTAAGGCTGGGAATTACTGAGAGAAAGGTCAGCGTTTTCAGCACCCAGGAACTGCCCCAGGAGCAAAACAGGTCCTGGCCATGGCAAAGGATGAAAGGCTGAGGGTGCAGAAGGAAAGAGAGAAGAAAACACAGGGACTAGAGCAAGAATCAAGTAGCAGATAAAGGCAAGACGGAAGGGGAAGAAGTGAAAAAGAGAGTAATATTTTGTGTCTTTAATACAGTAACTACTGTATAGAAAAAAAGGTGTAGGTCATCAGTCAAACATGAAAGTGTCGATCACTTAAATGTTATCGTACTTGTTATGGTGGAAGATAAACTGCTTCAAGAGGTTTGGGTCCCCAAATCTTTATATAACTTGTGACTTAAATTCAGATAAGGCAATGTACAATACCTTTAAGATTTTAACAAACTTGAAAGAAATAAAAAGCTATTTAGGTAATGATGATCAAAATTACTGTAAATGGTACCACTGTTCCACAGGAAGAAATTGGTATTTCGTAGATAACTTCAGCACTTTCAGATTTGGATCCTAAGAAGATAAAATCCATGTGAGAAACAAATGAAATGTCTGTCCATAGACCAATACAACTGTCCTGTGGATAAGGGTACACTTTGTCAGGTGGATGCCTGAATTTAACTAAGAGATGGTTGAAATCACTAGACCTCAGTTAAAATGTAAATGTGTGTTTACTAACTCTGTTTCAAACTTCAACTTCCACTTAAAAAGAAAAAAAGTCAGAATTATTTCAGTAAAATCTCAAGACTGTTGGAGCAGAACTGCAGCAGACAAAAAATCTGAATGGTAAGTATTCCACTTCATAATATCTAGGGTTTTTTTGTTTTTCTAGAAATACAAGCCTTTACTGTCTCTAAAACACTGATTTAATCCTCCCACACACATCCTCCATTTCTGCTTTATGAGAGAATACATTTCCTCACGCTGAGTTCGTAGCATCTCATGAAGTGCCACAGCTGCATCTCACCCAGCTTCAGGTTCTTCATGAATATTAAAACAAAAGAGATTGTGGGAAGGAAAGTGGAATATTGGAAAGGCATTTGAGGGAATCCTCTTAAGAATTACTGAAAATATCTCATAATAATGAGAAGAAAACTAGGTCACATCCTTCCCGCTTCTTGTTCCTCATTTCAAATAAAATATTTATTTTAAGTGGTTTAATAAAGAAAACAGAGGCAAGAACCAAGAAAAATCTTAAATTTCTGAGGAAATACAGCTCCCTCAGCACTTGTGAGGATTTTGTCTTAAGGCAAAGGAAGGAGCTGGCATGAAGAGAACAAGAGTTTGGAAGAAAGAAGATTTTCCTTGAATTCTGACACAGAGAGGATTTTGTTAACTTCACAGCGTGCAAGTAGAGACATTGAGGCATGTCTTTGATGAAGAAAAAAAACCAAACAAACAAAACCCCCCAAATAAAACCCCACAAAAAACAAATACACAAAAAAGTCAGGAAAAAAAGCAATAAAACCTCACAAAAACCAAACACAAAAAACCCAACCAACCAACTAACCAAAAACAACAAAAAAGACAAAACCCACAAACACCAAAAAACATTCAGTGACATAAGTAGAGCCATACTGCCCTGTTCCTATTACAACAGTTTCCAGTAATGTGTGCAGAGAGGGTTATTTGCTGAAATATTTGGCCTCATTTGAAATACCTGCAGGGATTTGAAGCCATTTAGTCCTGCTTTCATTATGTCATTCTCCTCCCATCTTTCCCACAGAGTATTTGCGTTGTGTCACCCACAGTTTCACCAAACCCTGGAGGCAGACTGGGCTCCACAGAGTCACTGTGAGCCAGGGGACAGATGACTCTGATTTGGGGATCATCATTATTTTCCTTATTGTTTATATGTAGAGGCATCAACTGAAATCAGAATCTCCCTGTAAGATCATTAGAGACGGAATTTTCCACGTTATTAGTTAAACAAGACAGAGGTAATAAAGTGGAGAAAGAGATCACATAAGACGTCTCAGTGGTAGGTTGGGGGAAGAAGTCAGAAAAAATATAGGTTTTCTGTATTGCACCTGAGTGCCATCTCCACTACAATTAAATAACAAGGAAACCTTGATTCCTTAATGATGCAGCCTGAACTTTTCCATGATGAGCAAGGGGAACAGAACCTGCATCCTTTGGCAGGAAGCTGCCCAAGCACTGCTTTGTAATTCATCGTGGAGAGATGAAATGGGTAGAAAACCTTTTTTCCTCCCCTAACCTTTCAGATTTTTGAAAATCACTTATCTCCTGTAAAAAGAAAAATTGTATTTCCCATCCTGCCCCTCAGAATTCCTCCTCTCCCTTCCTACTCTTTTCCTGGTTCCCTGTAGTTCTTGTAAGAAATAGAACCTGTAAGTTCAGGTTTGGCTAAAAAATACAGATGGCATTACTGTAACCACAGTTGCTCACACACAGAGGTGAAATTATCTTCAGGTACAACATTTTTATAGTGTCTAGGAGAATATTTGCTCCAAGTTCATCTGGCAACATCTCCAGAAATGGTATGGCTATTCATTTTATCCGTTTTACTCAAAATACCAGTAGTACAGCAGTGCTTTAAAGAAGCAGATAAATTTGCCTTTTCATTTATTTTTGTATTTTAGGGATCTGCTTGCCCTTCATTTAATGTCTTTGATCTTTGCTAAATCAATTATTAGCAATGATAATGGAGGGAAAAACTGAAACAAACCCAGCCAAATAAAACTCAGATATTTAAATTTCATACAGAACAACTGCTACAAAAATTGACCTCTTTGAATAAAACAAAACGTATGCATGAATTAAAACATCAGGCATTGCTTATTGTTGGCATTTGAGAGTCTGGATACAAGAAGTAGATGATTAGAAAAGAGGTAGGAGTCCTCAAATTCATATTGATTTTACATAGGGTTTAAAAAATAAATAAATAAAATTATAGAGAATAACCCTTGTTGTATTAGCACCAAAACCCATTTCAAATTTATTTTGTGACATTCTGTGAAGGTCTGCAAACATGAAAACTGGGAATTTCTTAATTTCTTTAAGGAAAACTTACTTTCCTGACATCTGAGGGAACACCTGAGATTCACAGTTTGAGTGTAAGAGTATCTTTCCTGCAGGCGCCATGGAACTAATCCCCAAAATTTTCTCCCATTTGAACACCAAAAAGGACAAAAGACAATGGCAAATTCCTTAAACAGCACCACAGTGTTAGAGATGAGCACTAGTGAGCAAAACAAGAGTGAGAGGGGAGGGTTTTCTGTAAACAGCACTGACTCTGCTCACAGAGGACCAGCAGAAGAGGCAAACCCCTCTTGCTGTTCTCCATCCTGGGCTGCTCTGGCATCAGCCCTTCTGCCATGCAGTCACAGCAGTCAGGCTCAGGCACTCAAAGACGTGTGACTGAATACCTAGTAAGATAAAATGATGCTCTGGGTGGGGCTGGGATGGGATTAATTCTCTTCATAGCAGCTTGTGTGGGGCTATGGTTTGGATTTGGGGCTAAAACTGTGTTCATAACATAGGGATGTTCCAGTTACAGCTTACAGAGCAACGAGGCTTTCTCTGTTTCTCACACCAAGGAGTGGGCAGGGGGGGCACAAGGAGTCAGGACAACTCACCCCAGCTGACCACAGGGATATCCCACACCCTGTGGGGTCATGCTTAGCAAAAAAAGATGGAGAAAGAAGAAGGGAGGGAGGATGTTCGGAGTTATGGCATTTGTGACCCCAAGGCACCACTAGGGATGACGGATCCCTGTTCTCCTGGGGATGGCTGAACTCGTGCCTGTCAATGAGGTGAGTGAATCACTTGCGTGCACAGCTTTTGCTTTACCTACTAAACTGTCTTTTTCTCAACCCATGAGCTTTCTCACTTTTACCCTGCTGATTCTCTAGCCCACCTCACAGGGGAGAAGTGAGTGGCTGAGAGAAGCTGATCTGCCCTCCAGGGGTAAATCATGACAAACTATGTGCACGAGTGAGTTGATCCAGGGAAAGCCACACCGTGGGACTCAGCAAGCAAGCTGCCAGACCACAACAACACCTCCAGCTCAGGTCAGATAAGTTCAGATGGTTTTACAAACATTCTGGAAGCCACAGCCAAAAAAAAACCCCGACATTGCTTACCTCAAAAGGAGGTGCTAAGGTCGCAATGAATAATATCCATGAAGCTGAGTTGGCCCAGAACAAAATAGCGCCGGTGAAACACAGAGGTGTATGAATGGTTGTGAGCTGTTCTGAAATAAGGTATTTGCCTGTAGGGAAAGGTCACAGCTTCAGAAACCTCTCCTTTGCTTCAGAGTTACCAGGCAAATAATGAGCAGTAACTCCTCAGTGCTGTTCCGGGGGGAACAACATCCCGCCTGCCCTCTGAGGGGAAAACACAAGACTCAGAATAGAGAATTCATAGATGCACCTTGGAACCCAGAAAGTGAGAACCCCTGGAAAGCAGCATACTGCCCTACTCTGTAACCATCATTACAACTACTGTTCTTGTAGGAAATGCGGAGCATAAATTCACAGTAAGTATTGTTTGGGATGAATAATTGACCCGGCTCTAATTATGAGTTCATGGCTCTGGAATGTTATTGATGAAAAAGCATCCCAGAAGCCTCCAATAACAGCTGAAAAAAAGGAAACAGTATCTGGTATATGTAGAGCTAAATTCTGCATTAATAAAAAATAATATAATAGAGGTACTTTCCCATCTATCTATTTAGGAGTTCTACAGTGTATTTTAAACACATGGAAAAGGGAGACTTATCTACTAATAAAATGTGCTGGGTACAGGAAATTCAGACACTTTCTGGGAAGGTCACTTGTGTTTCCTGTGGTCTGGGTCCCCATCTGTGATAAAATTGCCTGTTTTGCTGACTTAGAGAGGAAAATTTTTCATAAATAAAAGAGAGGGGATCCTACAAGTAAAAGTAAGCACCAAGAAATGTTGTTAAACCCACAGTAAGTGTAGAATAAGTAAATGGTTAAAATTTAAGAAATTAACATCATTAAGGTAAGTCATTATAAAACAGGGGTTTAAACCATTTTTTCCCCCTGAAATATGTTGTCTGTCATAGGCTGTGAAACAGCCATTAAGAAAATGTTGTACCAATATTGCTTTTCACCTTATTTTCACTACTGTGGATTCTGTGGATAGAACAGTGGTGAGTGCTGGTTTTGGATGCTGCTAAAAATCACTGTCCACCATAACTTAGTTCTGAAATACCCTTTAATTTCTTCTACATTTTCCTAATATTAACTTCACATTTTTATTAACTGGTTTAAATCCTATATGCGCTGGGGAGGGGAGGGGGTGTGAACACAGAAAAAACCTACAATCCTCACTACACTGCAAAGACAGAGGAATCATAACTATTAGATAACATTGAATAGAAAAGATCTAATTATATAGCTGAAGTTATACAATCGTATAAAACATCTAAGGAAAGATAAGGCCATTATAAGTACTTTTTTGTTGTTGTTAAATCTAGACATTTTTCAGTGAATTAATTCTTTATCCCAGCACGATATCATAGATATATGTCAATTAAAGATGCACCTTTTATTTTTTCCTTCAATCTTCAAAAATCCCAGTGGGATAAGTACCTATGGCATATGAGGAGATATATTAATGTGGGCCATGCAAAGAACATCTATATATAACATCTGATCCTGCCTCCTCCCCTCTTCCACACCAAAAACTCGATTGTCACCTCCAGTTTTAAAAACCTGAAAACAAATTCGACTCTGTATCTAGATCAAAGCAAAACCACAGCTGACATTATACTTTTCCCACTACTGCATTACAGGTGCAACTGTGACAGTTTGTGGGGGTTTTTTGGGGCAGGGGGTACTTTTAGATGTGCAGGCTTCAGATATCTTATTTTCTCATTAAACTACGACTAATTGCAATGCATAACAGATGCAGCAATACAGCTTTGGATAACAGCTTCACAAATACCACATATGCTCCTTTACACTTTTAATTAGCACTTCCTTCCGACTTATGTGTGATGAGATTATTTGAAACTGTGGCAGTCCCACAACACCCTAGTACTATCATTCCATGCAATTCCCTGCTAACACGAGTTCTCCATCTCCAGGATGCATGAACAACTTTAGGAATCCTCTATTAGTGTGCAAAACGCATTGCTGCTTGCCTGAGGATGAGACAGGCAGAGCAGCTCTTTGTGCTTTCTCAAGTCTTTTCAACCAGCAGCACTGAACATATGACAGCACACTGAACATTTCATAGTACACTGAACATTTCATAGCACATTCTGGGCTCACAGGCACCAGATTTGGTATTGGTGCCAGCCTGTACCTAAACTCATTCAGATAGATCTGATTTCTCGACCACGCCAGCATATTTCAGCAATTTGAAATAAGTCTTTGTGGTTGTACCATAGACCAGTGTGCTAGTTTAAACTGGGGGAGAGTTAATTTTCTTCCCAGTAGCTGGTATGGGTCTCTGATCTGGGTTTGTGCTGGAATCAGTGTTGATAACACAGGAATATTTTAGTTTTTGCTCAGCAGTTCTTGCAGGGAGTCAAGGCCCTTTCTGCTGCTCACCACTAGAGAGGGGACACAGCCAGGACAGGTGAGCCCAGCTGACCACAGGGATATTCCACCCCATATAACATCACGCTGAGCATATAAAACCGGGGGAAAAAGAGGAAGGGGGGAACATTCTGAGTGATGGAGCTTGTCCTCCCGAGTCACCATTACACATGCTGGATCCCTGCTCTCCTGGGGGGTGGCTGAACACCTGCCTGCCCTTGGGAAGCACTGCAGGAATTCCTTGTTTCGCGTTGCTTGTGCTTCGTGGCGTTTTGGTTTCCCATTAAACTGCCTCAACCCAGACGTTTTTCCACTGTTATTTTTTCAGCTTTCTCTCTCCCATCTCACCAGGTGGGACTGAGTGAGTTGCTGAGGGAGACTGAGCCACCAGCAGGGGTTAAACCAAAACGAACCATCTCGGTAAAACAAGGCCATGAAATGCTTCAGTCAAAACCATCACCCTGACCAGTCTGACTGATATTAAGGAGGCTGTTTCATGTGGATTAAAACATACACCAGGATCCCTCCTAGGTTAAAAAACTAAAGAAAGACACAAAATAAAGCCCCGGCATACATATATCTTTTTAATCCATCTAATACAGAGAAAAAAAAATGGCTCTGCAATTCAGAAAAGCTGGAGGACCTGACCCTAGGAAGCCTTTGCTTAATTATGCTGAATCCTCAAACCTTGTCTGAACTTGCCTGGAGTCAAACTCACAGTGGAGCTTGGAACTGAGGAACTCCTGCTGAGAGGGATGACATGAACCTCACCTAGGAGTTTGTGTAAGGAAGGAGACTCTTTTCAGATGTAAAAAATGAGACAAAATATCCTTCTGACTCTCTTCTCACCAGCCCTTGTTAGCACTCGAAATGTACTAGCACTTCCTATTAAGCCCCTTAATTGTTACGCTAATAATTACATAATTAATAAGCATTTAGTGGGACAGAATATCATACTCTTAATTCTAGCTTTTCTATAACAGAAGCACAACTAAACCCCTCAGTCCTAAGCACAAAATGAGGGCACACAGAGCACAAGGATGTTCTGCAGATCAGAATATGTCAGATATTATCACCGAAACCAAGGAAGCCTAGAAGAACTGGACCCCCTTTTTTATATTCGTGGGAGACATACTAGGAAAACTGATGACGTGGGCTTTCTTTAATAAAAAAAAATAGCCCTTATTTGAAAAGTCAGCACTGTGTGGCAGCATGTTTATTTCAATATAGGATGAAACATTAACCTTTCATATATTGCAACAGCTATTACAGGTGCAAACATTGCACAAATATATTGCTTTCCTCAAGCTGCAGAATTTCTTCATGTCAAAATGGTTCAACTGCCTTCAATCCCAAACATTCATTTACAGGATATCCTAGGAGATGACCTTTTTTGGGTTTGTTTTTGGGTTTTTTTTGTAGGAAAACTCTCCTAAAACAAACATAAGAAGCGCTAAGCCTGTTTCCCTATAACAATGGAAGTAAGAAAAAATTATAAGTTTCAAAAAAAATTGGTCCTACTGTTTAGTATTGTTGGTTTTTTCCCTAATACCTTCTTATTCTTACTAATGTTAGACCGTAACTGAAAATGTTTAGGAAAAGATACAGTCAATTAAGTTGAACTTGTCATGTTCAAGCTCTATTCCTCACAATTATGCATTAGAGGCAAAAAATTAATATATAGCTGTTGGCTCTACAGAAGATTTTTAAGCCTTACAGAAGTACAGGAAATAAAAAGTAAACTTATAAAGCTTTCTTGGCATAAATGAACTGCAGGATATTCATATACAGGACAAAACCTGCCATTCAAAGGAATTAAATCAATGCTCTTTTTGGCTAACAGGAAACATTTTTCAGCTTGAAAAAAATTATTTGCTTAGTCAGTAAAAGCTGTATTCTAACATATGAAAAATTTTCTTGTACCTCCAGTGTAACATTAGAAGTCTCTAGATTGATACTTGGAACATTCTTGTGGCCTCCCACTTAGTTTGGAAATTAAAACTCAATATATAAGCAATTCCAAAACAATTTCCCTAATTATTTTTTCCTGACTATCTTGGACATTGTCACTTACCTTGCTCCCAGCTCAGTGGCAGCACTGACATTTACACTTTTGTCTGAGTTTGGATTCACATATGTTCTTTCCTAAAGTGTTTCTGAGCCTGACAAAGTCTGATAAGCAACCAAATGACATGTGGGAAGGGGAGTCAGTGATCCAAAATACAACTCTGCTGTACATATGATGAACCTTTGTTTCAGACTGAAAGGAGCTAGATTTCTTTTCTGCGGTATTCCAAGAAAAGAAGGCAATAATCTTGACATCCACACAAATTGGTTAATTAAATCCCTCTTCACACACCAGCTACGTGGCAGTCAATCCATAGTAAGCTGTGTCATCCAAAACTCCTCTGTTTACTGAGCACAGTCCTTAAACCCAACTGTTGGTTTCACTTACGTACATGTTATTCCACAAAACTACCACTCACAGATGCTGCCACAGGAAACACAGACAAACAGAAACAGGTGAATACACAGACAAATGTGCAGCACACATTCAGCTATCAGGAAGAAGGAGCAAAAATAAAACCTAACACAAGCTGTGTTCGTCGTTCTGAAACTTACCTGAAAATGGCTGCATAAATAACTCTCATGGGGAACATCTTTTCTGGGATCTGCTGTGGAAACTGCAGTATGGCTGTGCCATCAGGAGGCTCGGGTTCTGATCTTTTCCAAAAGCAGAGATACGACAGGCACTGCCACCCCCTGCCATTCCCTTGACAGGCTTGGGATGTATGCCGATGGGAAAATGCAAATATTGAGAAGTTTAATCATTTGTTTTCCCTGAAAAAGAAAGAGATATGTAAAATAACTGCTTGCTGCTTTTTTCCTGTCACTTCTATTAAGCAGCAGTACAAGTAAAGCCCCAGATTACACAGCTGTGTTCTGAGGGCCTGTTTTCTCTCTGACAAACACTGTGGTTCCTTTTTTGGGTGGTGAAGTAACGTGACCTTATGAACAACAAACACATGACAAAGGCAACTTGTTAAAAAAATGGAATAAAGATAATATCAGCAAAGTTAGTTCAGTTTAATGTCATATTTTGCATGTTACCCAGAGAAACTGTGGCTGCCCCATCCCTGGAAGTGTTCAAGGCCAGGCTCTGGGGCTCTGAGCAACCTGGTCTAGTGAAAGATGTCCCTGCTCATGGCAGGAGTGTTGGAACTAGAGGATCTTTGAGGCCCCTTCCAAACCAAGCCGTTCTATAATTCTCTGATTTATGGTCTATGTGCCAGTTATTACAAAGCACTGAAGCAAGACAAAATGGAATTTCACCTGATGAAACCATGCAGAGCTTGAACTCTCCAGGGTGCAGAATCTGTTGGAATCTTTTGTATTGGAATCTTTTGGGTGAAGGCATACGAATGACATGAGCTATTAGGCAACATATTGGCAGCAAAGGGGTCATTTCTGGACAAAGAACTCTCAACCTTGCCCCTTACAGGTAAATCCTACTCTCATGTCCACAAGCATAGAAAGAGCAGGATGGATGGGTTTATTTCAGACCTGGGTACAGAATTTGACTGTGCATATGGGTGAATGAGATCTAAAGGATAATTGCCATGTGTGCTAATTGCCTCCACAGTACAACAAAGTTGCGTGAATTAATTCTTTCAACCACAGGAATAGTGCCACTTAAATATTTGGTTTAGTAAATGCCTTGCTTTGCAGACATTCATGCTTTGATATGAGGCACATGTAAACTAAGAGACAGCATTTGTTGAGTAGAAGGTTTCTTTCAAAATAAGCAATGAATGCAAGGTGCAAGAAAGAATTATCCTACTTTTAACAAAGGAGTAGCTAAGGCATTGGCTTCCTGAGGTTCAGGCAATTTCCTTCCCCTCTAATTTGAAAAAAATTGCTCTAAATGCTGACTAAATAGCCTACCAGCTTTGCTTTTGTTTACAAAAAAAAAAAAAAAATTAATCAAGACACCTCAAAGTGAAGTCATTCTGCAAATCCCCAAGCACCTGAATCCATGAGGACCTGACAGAGCATTGGTGACTTGTAACCCTTGGGCTCACAATGAATAAATGAATACCAAGTGCTGTGTGGTCTCTGAATGGCCTATAAATGCCCAAATGAGAAATTTCCATAAATCAACAACCTGTGTTTTAGAGGGTATTTTTGTCCTTGCTTATGCTTGTGTCAGAGGAGAACTGGGGCTATCACCAAGGTATAAGTAAAAGCATCACCATGGCAAGCAAGGACCTTGGTGTCCTATGGCACAGGTGTGGGTGACCGTGGTGATAAACCAAACGGCTTCAGAGTAACCCAGGGCAGTCACCAGGATAAAATGCAAATAAATTACCAGGTATTCCCACTTACTAGCCCTACGGCATTTTTCAGGGCAGTGTTCAAAACACTCCCTTTCCACCCACAACATTTTCTCTTTACAACCTGTTAAAATAACAGTGTCTACAATTACAGGGTCATTTGTTATGCATGATATAATAGACTGCAAATATAAAAAGGCATTATCATTACTTTTGTCCTTTGTTCTTCCAGGCCAGAATATTGCATAGTTCTTTACTTTGACATTTATTGCTTTTAGATTGGTAATAGAATGGTTTGTGTTGCTCATTATCTTGAATGATGATAATATTAGGGGTTTGGGAGCCTGCATTCCCTGTTAAGTAAAGTAAAGGCTTCATATAACTTACCAAAGGTTATTACTGGACAATTACCCACAATACAGTTCAAGTCTAATAAACCTTAGCCACATTCACTCTTAAATACCACATCGTAGTGTGGTTTCTAGGAAACTGCAGAGAATGATTTATGTGTGCGGCAGGAGGAGGGGTGTTTATTTGTGCATATGTATATACATGGCTTTGTTTGTATTTTTAGTGTTTCCTAATGGGTGTCCTTAGAGAAAGGGTTTAATTGAAAGACACATCTAGCTGGGATTCTGAGCAGAGAATGGGAGCGCAAGAGGGAGAAGGTATAGCCTCAGTTTCCCCCCGTACTATTATTCCTAATAATAGTAATTCCAGATTTAAAGTCATAAAAATTATATCAGGTTTTGGCCTAAGACTTTATGTAACCTTTTATATAACAGCCTAATGTATTAAATCAATTAGCGGGGCAGGAAATTCAGAGCCTGATTTCATCCTTCCATCCCTTTTCTCTCTGACCGTAGTTAACATCCCATCCTGAGCAGTAGCAGGGCCCTGTTCTGGACAGGCTCCACTGCCCTGCAGCCCAGGACTGGCTCCATCCCTGGCGAGAGTGGCTGAGGGTTTTTCACCTAGGAAACCTGCTGGGCCAGGGATCCTTGACAATCCCCTCTGTTTCTGAGGCTTTCAGATGTTTATGTGTATATAACACTCTGTACACAGGCACACACATGTATCCAAACACCATTTGTTTCCCTGTTCCTCCTCTGTTTGATACTCCAGTTTGCCTGCAGCCATTTATGTTCAATTTATGTTTATCAGTTCATTTCTCTAGCAGCTGCACTTTCAGTGAAATGTTTCTGTTTGGTGCCAAGTAATAGTAGCTAGAGTTATTTGCCCTATGAATCTCAGTAGATTAGTTTTTGTAATTTACATACATATCCAATTTCTACCAATTTCCATTGACAGTTTTCTCTTTGGACTTTGTTTCATTTCTATTTTCGAGCTGTAACATTGTTTCAGACTTACATCTCTCTGTAAACTTTATGATATGTTCTGCATTATTATAGTTATCTAGTAATGCAAAAGTGAGAGAAAACCTTAAACTCTAAATGTTAAAATAGTCTGCAGAAAACGAAGTTAATGTTTCATGAAATAAATGTCATGATATGAAAAACATATTTTAATGGAAATTTGCTCAAAGCCTCAGATGTTTCTTTCCTGACTAACATCAGTTATTATTCTTCACGTGAGTCATAAACCCCAGCCTGATTAGGTCACACGGTAATAAATAATTTTCAAACCACCCAGGTCTGCAGCTGTGATGAGCTGGGACGAGCACGAGCCCGTGGCTGTGAGTGCAAGCCAGCTGACACACCTGCCGTGGCTTTGCTCTCAGGAGTGAGCGCACCGATGGCTGTCATTTCTGATCTGTTAGGGGAAGATGAGCTGCAAAGCCAGATGATGCTCCCCCAAGCTGTGCCACAAGCACTGGGGCAGGTGCCAGGGTGCTGCTGGAGCAGCACAGCCGCAGCGATCCATCAGGCCGTGTCCGAGCGGGGCAGCGGGTGCAGGTGGGAGCTGCACTCCCGCAGAGCTGTGCTCAGCACGGGCCCAGCCCAGGCACCTCTCGGGGCGAGGGAAGGCCTTCCAGGAGCTGCTGTGGGATTCCAACAGGCAGAAGCTGCACAGACCAACCCAGCAGCAGTTCAGCCCCTGTTCGCTCACAGCAAGCCTGGCCGCACGGCTCCCATTTAGATGCATAACATCTAAACGTGTTTGGTGCAGGGCACAGCTTAGTGAGCACAACTAAAGCAGCACTGATGCCTGATAGGTGCAAACCTGTTCCAGATTAAAAGAAAAAAAAACTCTACAGTTTTTGGTAAAACCTGGAAAGCAGCTCCAGCAGGGCTGCTGGGTGCCCGGAGCATTGCCCTTAGAGTCTCTCTCCCTGTCACAGGAGAGTGGAAGGCTTAGAAAAAGTTATTAAAAAGCCTTGCCTTTGAGTCACGAGGTGCAGAAAGGACTTCCTTACTTTTTAAACTCCTTCTCAGAGAAGGGTGCAGCTGAATCCCAGCTTAGCCTCGGACTGTGTCATTCGGTTTAAATTTAAAGGAGTTACAGAGTTGTGTGGAAATCAAAAGATCAATGGTACTAAGAAAGACAAAAAGCTATTATTTTGATTTGCTGCAAATTCTGGATTAGGTTTTGATTCTAACTCTTTTTTTTGCAATATTCGAGAAAGTATAATCTGTGTGAAAATTAATGCAAAATGAATTACTGCCTGATAAAAAGTGAAGTAGGAGCACAGATCTGGTTGTCTAGGAATTTGATTTGTTCTGCATATTAAAGGCAGTCCAGGGAGCTGCAGTACATCACGGTGAGGGATAGAAGTGGACATTTTATAGACCTTTTTATGTTTAAATAGGTAGTATCTCAAACTTTAGCCTAAGTTGCATGAAAGCTGCCAAGTTTGATTCTGCAAGGCCTTCTTTTGCTAAATTACTTCCCTTTTAATTGGTGATGAGGGGATGGACTCCCAAAACCATTCTGATAGTTGATATTACAGTAAAAGATCTGATGGGATAAAGCTCTCAGAAAGACACGTAAAACACAGCAAGTCAAAACAAGCTGTTCCCTGGGGAATCTGGTATCAAACTCCTCTAAACAGCCTCTCAAATGTGAGACCATATCTGGA
Source organism: Pseudotriccus pelzelni (assembly GCA_035584735.1). Taxonomy (NCBI): domain Eukaryota; kingdom Metazoa; phylum Chordata; class Aves; order Passeriformes; family Tyrannidae; genus Pseudotriccus; species Pseudotriccus pelzelni. Next base: position 3,193,379 of record JAWMRA010000001.1, on the reverse strand, counting down.
CCATTCTGTCTGCTGGGCTTGGGGAGAGAGCAGGGGGCTGTGAGCGACCTCTCCCCTCCTCTTCTCCCACTGCAGGTAAGGAGGCAAACAGGGGGATTGTGGAACACCCACACGGATCAAGGGATTACAGCAGCAAAGATGTTTCAGGTGTGATGTACCAGCCTGGCAGAGGCATCTTTGCCATCTCCCTGGGAAAGGCTTGGAGGAGCACGAGACAATGGGTCCTTCCTGTGTGAGACAGGCTCATGGTCCCTTCTCAGCACACAGAAGAGGGAATCTGGGGATTCACAGCTTGAAGGCCTGGAGAGCGCCTGTCATTGAAAAGCAGGGAAAGGAAGAGAGGAAATAGAGCCTTTCTTAGGAAACCATTTGGAGAGAGCATTGAGCTGAATGCTCCCAAAAACCATTATTGCTTTTTGTGCATTGCTCCAGCACAGAGATCAAGTTTCACTCCAGACAACAGAGTAAAGCTCAACTATTCCTTCTCCGTCTGTACAGGACAGATGAACCACACTGTGAAAGCTCCCTGCCTTTGACTCTTCAAAGCAGAGAAGACCTCAGATCTGTGGTCCTTACCTGTTCAGTGTATCCCTGAAAAGCTCAGGCTTGTGCCTTTCTGAGTCTTCAACTTGGCTTCCAAGAAAGGCACTTATTTTAGGTGGATGCCATCATCGTTTATTGAGCCATAACTATGGAAAGGACTCCTTTACTTCTTCTGGGAAATGGTCTTCTAAACTCATCTGTCACTGTAAGACAAATGGGAGACATACTGAAGGAATAAAGTTTTATATCAACAACATCCCTTTTTATTCCAAGCCTGATCTATAAGTTCTTTTAAGTTGCAGATGCTAATAAGGCAAAGAAAATAATAAAGAAATGAAACTAACAGAAAGTATCATTTCAAATGCAGTTCTCATCAATTTTTCTTTAAACCTAGTGTAAAAACATTCTGAAACCTGGCCTTTAATTCATGATAAACATTAAAAAAATAAAAATTAAAAAAAAATAAGCATGAATCATGTTTCTTCAGAAATTTCCCTTCAGTTTCATTCAGAATTCCATTCAAAATCCTACTCTTTTACAATCCTGCTATTCTAGACAGGTAAGTTTAGAAACTTCAGGAAGACAGAACTGTGCGAGTTCTCCTACAATTCTTAGTTGGGAGAAAAGGGAAATGTAGCTGGAAGGACATCTACTTAATAAGCAAATTATAAAGCAGAGAATAGAAGATGAGTTATTCTTTCTCCTTGTGTTTTAGTTGTTCTTTATGTGTATCAGCATTAACTCAGATTCTCATTCACTGCAGATCTCTGAGACAGACACTTCCCACATTCCTCTCCTCTTTGTGAGACACTGAGAAGAAAGACACAGCACATAAATTCCAGCAAATCTTTTGATCTCTGTAGCTGAAACATAAAGGGGCACCTCAGTGAAAGTACTCCTATAGGGCAAATATAACGGAGGTTATATCCCAGAAATAAATCCCAGAGCAACACTACATGTAACAAACATGACAGAGCTTATGAGCTTTTAAATTCAGAAAGGAGTGATACTCTGCCCTGTGCTGGAAGATTTCTTCTTGTTAGAAGACAAGATACCGGCTATCACTGCAATTAAAAAAAAAAAGAATAAATAAAAAAACCCCAACAACAACTAACAATAAAGTATCTTTTACCTAAACATCATTAGAAAAATAAATTCTTACTACTTCTCTTCACAAACCCTCTCACTCATGCATGTTTCTGTTTATAATATATGAAGTTCGCACTAAAGGAAGTTAAAAAAATGCCATGTGTAAATGCTGTGTGTAAAAGCAAACAGTAGTGCTAGAAAACATACTAAGGCTTCACTTACTGCTCTCTAACACACAGACATTGCAGCAACTTCCCAGATACTCTCCTCCCCCCAAAAATACTGCACATAGGACTAAAGTTTCTGAAAGAAAATCTGTTGTTCATGCATAATGGAGATTTCTGAAAACCTTTTTCTTTGCAATGACACTGTCTCTCTCTTCCATCTTTTCTTAGTTGATAACTTGCAAACATGGATCTTTTATATTAATTTCACTCTTTTCTGTCTCTTTGATGCAAAATCAGGTACTATTGTGCTTGAGCTGTAGAAACAAATGAGATTTGTTCGCTTCATTTGGGCAACAATGATTTTATTTCTTGAGCTACTGCATCCAAACTTAGCAGCCTGTGTTTTTAGGTAACCCATAAACCCAGAAAAGGTAACTGTGTGCATCTAGATTCTCTTTTCCTGTGTCATCCCTTTGATCTCTCACTGAATATATGATTTGTCATTCTTTGTGCTGAAGTAAAGAGTAGCTTAGAAATACATCTACTTCAAAATGGATAAAAAGCCCACTGGCCAATTTTATACTGTCCACTCCCTCTCTTCAAGAACAAATTCACTTTTCTTATTTATCAGCCAGGAACCATGACTGGTGGCACAAAACATGAAGGACATGAATTAAACTTCCCAATTTGCAATGACCTTTATATAAAGAGAAAGTAAGAACAGTTTTCCCAGGAGGTGGAGTGCACTTGCAGTTCCCATTTTAAAGTCACTTTGTCTTCTTTGAAAAGCAAGTCCATGAAGTCCAATGCACATATTCATATTGCTTTGAGATTTGCTGTTGTTAGTGGCACATAGTGCTTGCAGTTCAGATTTGGACTCACTTGAAGAACACAAACTGCGATCTCAAAATGGAATATTTTCACCTTTTCCAGTGCACATCTGAAATCTAAATTACCTATTGGTAAATTGAGGGTTAATGACTCATTATTTTCAATTATTGGTATTTAGCACCACCCTTACATACCACCCACTGAGTGGTTTTTATTTTATATAAAATAATATTACATATACTACGGGGCTGTAAAGCTAGAAAAGCGCTCCTACACTGCCAAATCCAAACTGCTCTTAGCAAACATCCATCTGTGTTCTGTGTTGCAGTCCTCATTTTCACACACTTCCACTACAACATTTTCCTGGGAGGATTAAAGTTCTATTTTGTCTTGCAGAAAGGGCAGGGCTGAAAGAGAGCCATGCCCACGAGCACCTCAGATGTAGTTAGCAAGCCAGAACCTCACTGCCTCAATAATCTGGTGCGTTTAGGAGTCTTTCTTGGGCAGAGCTGAACCATCTGCTTTGCTACCCATTGAGGCTTCTCCAGGGGCAGCTGTAAGGGACTGCCCACCAGGCACTCCTCCGGTGCTCACCTCTCTTAAGATGGTGTTTCACTGGGTTCGAACGGCCTGGAACCTTCCATACTTTTTCTTAGACTGCTTAAAAAAAGGGTTCAAAGTATTATCTAGGGAAAAAAAAAGGAATTAGTCTCTCTTTTTCAATTTTATGCTGAAATTCAAGCTACTGCAAGCCATATGGCTACTCTTCTGCTGCTCCAGGGATCATTAAAGCAGGTTGCCAGCAGAAGTGGATCAACAAGCATTGACTGTCTGGAAGGAAGACAGGAGGCAAATGTCTCTGTGAAGGTTTAACTCTAGCACCGCTTTCTACTGTGACAGAATTCTTCTGAAGATAGAGATAATCAATTATTGCTCATATGTTAATATAATTAACCTTAAGCAATACCAAGGTCTGGGGGTGAGGTGTATGTACATGTTTGCTTTCAGTCATGACTTTACATTTTGGATACTTTTTTGTGGTAGACTTTGTTAAAAGGGTGATGACTTGATTCAAACTCTTCACAGGCACTAAGATGTTGAAAGCAAACAAGATTCTACTCATAGAAACGAAGCCTTTACAGTGATGTTTCAGCAGCCACTAATTGTGGCAGGAATAACAAACCCAGATGGAAATGCTTTTATGTTAAGTATTATATTAATATAATATCAATACACGAGCTCTGCTTTCTGTTCTCAGAAGAACAGGGTCCTGCATTGGGTCTACTTTACAGAAGTCAAGACTGTAGGGACAGACAAACCCAGAGCAAATTCTATGTTATTCTGATAGAGCCAAGACTCTTCTGGCTGAACTGTCTCATGGTTCTGGGTCTCCTAAAGACACAAGGTGGCACAACAGAGTCTAGACAATGAACAAGTATCAACCATCAAGAACAGCACCCGATTCCTGCAACAAGTTATCACGGAAATACAGCAACACAGATTTTAAATGTCATCCACATCTAGATCACCTGCTCAGACAGGGGTACAGCTGTATGGAATTCCCTCACTTCCTTCTCGTGCTGCTCATCCTCTGGTCCAAGCAAGAAAGCTGTTTCCAGCCAAGCAGGGCCTCCGATATTCCTGCTTCAGTTTGGCAATTAAGCCTCTTCAGGAAGCTTCTCAGCTTTCTTTGCTTGTTTGTTTTCTTTCACTGAGGTTTCATTGTAGGGATTTTTGTTTGGTTTGTTTGGTTTTCAGAGGAGGGAGAAGCAGTTATTTTAAGTGCTAAACCATTACTTACAAAAGCGTCTATGTCCCTTTCAATATTTGCCACACAATGTTTGTCTCATAACACCCAGGAGCTTTAACGACCGACATATAAGAGATGCTCTTGGCACACTCTGGCCCTTTGCAAACACCTTCCTTTGCTGCCAGTGGCAGAGACTGAAGCCTGAAATCTGGGCTCAGCCAGGACTTGGCAGACTCCAGGTGGAAACACAACCCACCATCTGCCGTACCAAGGCCCTAACAGATTATGCTGTTACCCTTTCTCTCTGCTGGTGTCCACCAGCAGCCTGAATGGATGAATTGTCTTCATGTGCCTTATAAAGGAAGGCAGCACAAATGATCCAGGCTGTTGTAATGATCTTCACCTGCTCTGCACTCATGTAGGGGCTTGGTTTGTGTTCAGCTTTTGTGTCCATATCATCCTACTGGATAAGATTGTGAGTGTTTGTGTGGCTGCGAGCACATGTGCTCAACATTTTTTAATAGAACAAGGACCCAGCACAGAAGCAATTATTCAAGGGCTTTATGCTGGTTTTGCCATCAGGCTTTTGTAGCATTTGTACAGCTTTTTTGTCTTTACCACCATATTTAAATCCAGGTAGATGTTACTAGCAGATTATTTGGTAAGTTCTCTTGCAAAGTGCTTGAGTGAAACTGGTTTATCTTTCCTAAATGAGGTCACCAAGACTTGTCAGCAGGATGAGTTATAGCAGTTGCTCCACTTGGTGGGAGATGCCCCAAAAAATAATCAACTCCCCAGCTGTTTGGGTTTGGTTTTAATGTGGCTATGCTAATGAGTTTCTAACTCAGTACAGGCAGTATTGCTTTTAGGAAGATGAGACAGTTTGAGGGATAATGAAGAATATTCACTTTAAGCTATCAGAGTTAAAGAAATATTCCTGCTTGTCTCTTCTGCTGTCCTCCAAGAGGGCAGGCTCAAATTGATGCAAATACTCCTACATCAACACAAGATAATACAGAAAGGGAAATGAGCTATTGCAGTAGAATGCATGTTTTCCATGATTTTTACTGCAACTGCATCTAGAGCTTTTACTGACATAGTTTGATCAGCTAGTTACAAGGAAAATTTAAAACCTACCAGCTGACATAGTTATGCCACTAAATCTTTCCAGTCACAAAGCTGAACCCAGAAATAAGCTGTAAGAGAACTGAGCATTAATGATGTTCCTAAGTCAATTATTCTTTAGCTTTTCAGTTAGCCCTGGCAAACACAAAGCTCTGGTTTTGGTGATACTGTTCTGACCTCAGCCTTCATAGACACTGACAACTACCCATGTCAGCTAGAGTCTGCAATCGAGAGCTGATGCTGGCTTCTTCTGAGGAGGCAGGTCTGCATCAATGTGGAGCTCCCCTGGTGCCAGAGAAATAGCCATGAACCCAGTTGGTGCTATTTCATCCATGACAGGATATCCTCACTTCAAAAAAACGCTATCTGTGCTGCAAAAGCCAGGCCAACAGCTTCCCAATAAATCCAAGGTCTCCATGGACAAGAATGGAGAGAATCTTTTGCAGTCCTTAGCCTGCAGCACAGCCAACGTGCTGTACTGAATGGAGCTTTGTGGATACTGAAAGGCTCCTTCAATCAGGTTGAAAGGAACCTCAGGAGGTCGGTGTGAACCTGAGAAGCAGCTAATCAATAACCCATTGCAGCCAGTAGATCACCTGCTGCTTTGTGCACACATTGCTAATTCAATTAAATTGGATTAAAAATATTTTCCAAGAATTTGACCGTGAGGGACTTCACCAGTTATGACTCTGCTAACTGAATTGCAGTGTTTGTAAAACCTCACTGCAGGTATTCGACGGCTCCAGCCCGATACAGTAGCAAACCCCAAGCAGGGAAAGGCAAATTATGACCACTGGCTAGAAGTTTATAAGATGGACTTCAATGAACACAAGAGAAAGAGACACAAGGAACAGCAGCCAGCAGAGGAACGCACCGTTTCCAATAATATTCAGTTTGTCCAAGGCCTCTGAAACCTTGTTCAGCACCAGCCAAAGACAAAATATTTTCCCTCTTAATACCAACCTGGGCACTGGGCAGCCTTATGTAAAAGACATGGCACCTCTCCCTTTGAAGCACAGCTGGTAGGTGTGGATAGCATTCAGCCCTCCAAGTTTTCCAGCAAATGTTGTGTTCATGTCTTCACAGAAAGCACTTCTGTTCCGTGCCGGTCAGGGGATGTTTTTCAGCGACAATCAAAAGGAAACCTGCACTGCAGCCAAATAGCTGCCTTCTCTCGCTGTGCTGGCAGCTCTCCCTGTTACCTACAGGCCGTGTCTTTGTTAGGTTCGTTTGCTCTGTGTGCAGCAGGAATCTGGTCTGTTGTACCGAGGGAACAGCTGCCTCCGTGTCGCCCTTGGCAGCCAAGGTACTGAACCTCCCCAGGGGCTCCTTTTTTCCTTCTCTCCTCCCCAGGAAACTACAGCATTTTGCTATCCCTCCAAAATGGATGAGTGGCTCTCCTGGTTTAGATTTTACCTTTGTATTATTTTCTCTCTTTTGGGAGCATGATCTTCAGCTTGTTTGCTGAAGACAAAACTATTAGCAAGTCCAGACTGGCTCCCTTTATTTCTGACCATTTATTTCTGGCCTGGCTTTTATAGCTCATTTGGTTCTCTCAAGTCAAACAGTTGTTTGCATTTATAATTCCCATAACCAGGCTCTCTTTTTCCCAGCTGACTGCTCATACACAGTGCCATTGCTCTGGACCTGTCTTTCACAGAATTATTTTTTCAGGACATCCAAAACCACTTAGCCTTCAGTAGGGCCATCAACACTCAAGTAGCCAAAATTTCTGACTTTCAAACACCTGAATTAGTCTCAGCAGTGAAATCCAACACCTCCTTTAAGCAGCCGCTTCTTCATCAAGGACAACTGCACCAAGCACAGGACAAAGAGCTGGGGAAGAGGAACCCCAGGCATGTAGTAGAGTTTAACTCACCTTCATTCACAAGTCACTAGTTAATGATCATCTACTTAATCATCTAGTTTAACTAGACATATTGCACTTTGAAGACAAGACAGTTTTAAGACTATATAGCAAAGGGACAGGATCCTATTCCATAGCTGCTTCCTACGTCACCTCATATTATCTTTACTCTCTACTAACTGTAAATACCACTGTCTTCATTTTCTACTTATGAGGTACAGAGAAATGAAATCGCTTGCAAACCTGCCAATAAGGGAAAGACATAATTTTTCCCCAGAAGATACACCCAGATGTTGGGTCAACACATGTTCAACCTAAAGGTTTTAACTGCCATAGAAATGAAGGCTGAAACAAGCGCCACACTCAGTGCTTTGATCTTAACAAATGTATTTCTCATATATTAAATTACTCATAAGTGCTGATGAAAGCAAAATGATCATTCTGGAGCACAGTAAATAAAATGCAATTAAAACCATCAGTGCAGCATCTCAGCACACCTGGGAGAGTATAAGAATGATTCAGCAACAGATTAACAAAATACATCTCCGAAATATTAGTGCAATATCTGCAAAAAAACCTGGCAGATTAATTATTGGCATAAGCTTAATCTAATCATAAAAATCTCAGAAATGTTTGACTCAGCAACTCCTTCTTAATGGAAATATAATACAACCATGTTCACCAAACAAAATTCCTGGTAAATCTGCATATGGAGGAAAAGACTGCAATTAAACTTCATGGATAAGTGATTTGAAGTCTAAACTTCCTCGTGCACTGGTCACTGCACAGCAGTTAGAGATCTCCTCTGAAAATGAAGGGAAGCACTGTTGGCATATAACACCACCTCATCTCTCCAGCAATAGCAGTTTGCACATATGTGCCACATAGGAAAAGAATATTAAGTAGACCTGATGTGACTGATAACAAATGAGGTTGTAAGCTTAACATATGGCCTTCAAGCTTTAGAAATTTCTGTCTCTAAAAGTAGGATTAATGGAGCTTGCAAAGGCTCACTGAAAGAAGGGAGCCTTACTGGCTCATTTAGTATCAAACAGTCACCCAAATTAAAACACAGGCAACCTTCACAAGGTCATCAGTCTCAGGAATAGGAATGAAATTAGCCCTGTCAAATCTTAGAACAGCTATTCCTCTTCTTCCTCTGTTTCTTTGGCCTTACAGTGGACCACAGCGTGAAGATCTGCACAGATCAGAGATGTACAGACTCAGCTGTGGATGGGTTTGGAGACCAGATGGGCAGCTCGACTGAACATAACAGGGAGGACCTGGGGAAGGGAGTGGCAAAACTAGCTGGAAAAGAAGCAAAAAGTGTATAATTACCCACCCTCTCACTAATGCATCACAGAACCTTTACTGCAAGGTTATTCCAAACCAACCTCAGCCGAGGAACTGAAAAATTCCCGAGGAGCACTAAGTGAAAAGTAACTGTAAACCAGTAAAAAATTAAACTTCAACAATGCACTCACTGACCCTCCCTGCAGAAACAGCTTTAAAACACCAATCGAAGGACACAGAAAGAGTGTAAAAAATCCCATTAATTACATTCCCAGGTGATACTTTAAACTAGGGCAGTATTTGTAGCTGAAAAAAAAAATAAATATGATCTAGGACAGTGGTAGAGAACAAATTTCAAATAAGCTTGCAATTAAGCAGCCATTAACACAAAGAGAAAAATAAGTAGGAGCTTCCTACCCACACAACTCAGGAAGCACTGGCTGGACAAGTCCTGAGCACCCCAGTACTTCTTGAGAAGTCACAGCACTCCCGAGCTGTTTAAGAGACACTGGTGATGCAGGTGTGAGACACTACACTGAATTCTGGGTCCTTCTGTATAGGAGACCTGAAACAGGTAGGAAAAAAATCCCCAAAACCAGAAGCCCAATGTGCCATTAACAAGGGCTTGAGAAGACAATTTAGGAGAAAACTGAAACTAAAGTGAACCTGTTGGGTTATATGACAGCTGTTCACCAGTGGAGCACTGAAAAAGGAAAAGGATGCAATGAATTAAGATCAATTCAATTAAATAAAAGCAAAGGAAAAAAAAAAAAACACAAGATCAGCACCAGGAAATTTGTAACAGCAAGATGCAGAGAAGTCCTTCAGTAGAAATGGTGCAGACCCCCTCAAGGAACTCTTCTTAACCCTCGTGCCTGAGGGATGTATAACAGAAAACAATGCAGTGATGCTGAGGGCTGAGATGGATGATCGCTCATGTTTTCCTGTGCCAAGCTCTTGGTGTTTCCACTCCCAAACTACCGACCACGAGGGCTGCAGCCAGAGGTCAAAAATCCAGTGCCTAAGGGAGTGTTTGCAAGGTAAGATCACAAGCAGATGCACAATGAGAACCTGACCTGACTTTTACCATGGCTTGTTGGAAGAAAACAGGGATGTACCAGCCATTTCTGTTGACTGGGGGAAATGGAATTGTCAGGGCAAAGACAGGACTGATTTCTTGCATCCACTCCCCAGGCCATTGGTGGGGATGAGAAACTCAGTCAGATTGGACCTTCAGCCACCACTGCAGATGTCATTTGTCTTAGAGAAAGGATACACCAAGCTGAGAAATCCAGTCACACCCAAGAGACCGAAGAGAAAAATTATGTGACTGCTTCGAATACAAACGCAAGCTAATATTATCCGGCTTTTAACTTAGAGATCAGGAGGAATATTAAAGAGTTTAGAGCATCTCTCTGGGGGTATCCCACCTCCTACATAAGGCTGACACAGGAAAGGCTCTGGTCTTCCTAGATCTAGACAGAGAAGAGCGCAATGCACAGTTGAAATATCTGCTCTGTTTGTCCCAAGAAAAAATACCTTTTTTTTTCTTTTTGTAGCAGATTTTCTCTACAGAAGTAAAATTTTAAATGCAACTATTTTCCACTCTCATTTGGCATTGTTGCAACACTGATGCCTCCCAGCCAAAGCTGACATCAAAGGAAAACCTTCACCTTGAAACAAACTAGATGTCATTTGGCTAAACTGCAAAGAATATGAAAAAAAAACCCAAACTGCCAAATGCCAAACATCTTATACAAAAATGAACTGCATTTTTCCCCATGAACATTCAGTTAATTACAGAAGCACAGAAAATAGTGCCACAAGGGACACCATTAGGTCAGTTAGTCTGTCCTTCTTTTTCAAGGTAAAAATCCACTATTCTAAAATATAAAAGCTGTAAATTAGCATTCATTTTAATGTGCAGGTGCCTTTCACTATATTTCATGCTATGGTGACAAAGAAAAGAGGACCAAAACTGATTGAATCCACGCCTCAAAACAACAACAAACAAAATATTTTTCTCTTGCTTGAGACTGGAATTGCAAAATCCTTCCAATTACTGTAGTGAATTGTGAGGGATGTACAAAAAATGAAGAGTACCATCTAAAGAAAGAAAGGGAACATTGTGTAATGAGTGATTTGTTGGATGCTGTGAGCAACAGCAGCCAGGAATCCTTTTCAGAAGCAGTCAGAAAAGCTTACAATGGTTCATAAATCTAAAGGTGGGGGAGGGAAACAGAGAGAGAAATAAAGTAAAGCAAACACTTTAATAATAGGGGATCTCCCTCGTATGAGGGAAAGAGATAAACCTTACCCAGCAGTGCCAAACAACAGGATTTTTAGGTTTTTTTGCTCAAACAAAAGGGAGTTGACACAAGAAGCTATCAGTTCTATCTGATACCTTAAGAAAATCCATCCTCACAACAGTTCTGCAACCAAAGGGTGCATCTCATTCCTGCTGGCACCGCCCTGGATCTGGGGAGCAGCGTGAGCTACGCTCATTGGGATGTTCATGGATCCCAATCTCCTTGTGAAATCTGGAGCCCTGTCCCTGGCTAAGGAACAATCCTCCCTGGCCTTACACACTGCCCATCTGCAGCGAACCCTTCCCGGGCACAGGGTGGCTCTGAGGCTCCCCTTGGCAAGACAGCCTAGAGAGGAACACATGAACAAAATCCAGGTGTGCACACCTGTATTTCAGCAAGTCAAAGGAATAAAGAGGGTGGGGAGATGACACCAGTGAAGTTCACAGAACTTCTTCCACGTCTACCGATGGGCACAAGTGAGGCACTAAAGTGGTGCTATTTTAGATGTCAGAAAAGCTGCGAGGCCACGTCAAAAGGCCTAATTCACATTGCTGTGCAGCTGAAAGGCATGTGAGCCTCACCATGCATGTTTTAGTCTAGGTGCTCTCACTTCTCCTCTCTTTTTACGTAGCTGTGTGTGGTACATAAGATATGGTTTCGTACCATTCCTCTCACATTCCAACACTGGCCTGTGGAAAATGTATATACAAATAACTTGACTCATTGATAACGGAATTGCTTTTAATGTACTGCCTTACAAGGCAGCAAATCCACAGATCCTCGGGCAAATATTAAGACAAAGATTGTATTTTAAAGTAGTAATAGATGCAGCCTCTTTTTCCAATTTTAAACACAAGGACACTCTTTATTCTACTCTCTCAAACATGTTTTCATAAGAATAATTTCCTTTATAACTGGCATTTTATTGCCATTACCTCTGGGCATTTATCATTTTTGGGACTAATGCCAGTCAGCAGGCCTGTAACAAACATTTAAATTTATCTGTATTGGGGAATATATATATATATATGAAAATTCTGGAAGGATTTCCCTATTTTAAATACAAACATACAGGAATCCAGTTAACTATCAGTTACACATCCATGCCCTAAATACAATGACAAAAGTGACATATGAATTTTTAGCTAAAATAATTAAATGATTTTACCAGGATCTTAGTAATCTTTAGTTCTAACAATCAACAAATGTCAAATTCAATGAAAGCTGATGTCAACGTGAGACTACCTTGATGCAAAAAAAAAAAACAACACCCAAGGGTTAGTGCACCTGATTTAAAAAAAAAACTGAACTGAATAAACCCAGAATGGGAACAATGAAAGGGACACGAATATAAAAAAAGCATGCTGGAAGAGAGTAATTACGCAAGCATGGAGAAGAAAATGCCACTCTGCTCACTTTCTCAGTCTGACTGGAGACATGGAGGGAATTTTGAACACACTCAGAGAATGCTGTTGGTCTGAAGCTCACTGAGCTGTACAGCTGAGTGAGCTCAGTGTTCAGGGAGGGTCCTGGACATGCAGGATTTGAGACTAAAATCTTCTTCAGTCCGTTCATGGTCAAAGTCCCAGAAACTTCACAGAAACTTCCAGTGACCCATGTGCCACACACCATGCCACTGCATCACTATCATACAGCCTCAGGTCAGTGGATCCCATGCTGGAGTGAAAAAAATCTCTTCAGTGGCAGTTGTCATTCAAGAATATCTGAGTTAGCTCTTCAAAAGAGAGTTTTTTGTTTTTATGAGGCAATGCAATTACCTGAACTAAACCTCGTTGTTACACTGGAACTTTTTCAGCTGTTCAAAAATGTGATCTTTGAGAGTGATGTTTCATGACACAGGAGCTATTGTAAAAAGACCAGTTTTAAGCATTAATTAGCTTCAATTAAGACTAATTTGTCCTGGCTACTTATTCCTGTCCCTGTCCAGCACTTTTATCACCTCCTCGCTTTCGCTGCTACAAGCTGTTTTAAATCAGGTTAATTAAAAATCCCAGGCTGAAAAACAACTCTTTAGGTGGGATTTTTTTGTTTTGATCTATATATATATATATATATTTATATATATATTCAACAGGACAGCCAACAAGAATCTAACTTGATTGACCTGGGGCATGTTACTTCCTGGAGACCAGAATATGCTGCCAGGAGAAGGAAATAAAATTCACTAAAACCATGAGAAAAAAAATTCTGTAGCACAGAGTCACAACCTAAGATTCTCCCTCATTAAATCAGTGTCTGTCTAAACTTACTAAATATAAATTCTTCATGCTCTGGGAAACCAAGAAAAGAGATTAACTGATGTCAGACACGAGCTGGAAGCTACAGAGCACGTCTGCAGATCCTTGCCTCCACAGCAGGTGGTTTCAGATGAAAAGTGCCATCTGTACAGTACAATTTCCCCACAGCCTGGAGGTCAGTTCCCAGCAAGATATGGACTCAAAGTGCCTCCAAAGTTTCCCATTTCCTTTTCTCAAGGCCTTTATCAGAATTACCTCTAGCCCAGCTCATCTCGTATCAATACTGGGAAAAAAAAAAAAAGAAGACATTTTATGTGTCAGCTAAAGCATCTACTGATGCTGCTCCTAACAGCAAATCCTTCCTTATTGACAGGAAAAGATGAAATCAAATCAGAACAGAGCAGCACAGTGTGCTTGCTCCCTGCCCTCCCTGCTGCAGGGACAGCACAAACGTTTGGCACTTTGCAAAGCGGCAGTTCAAGCCCACTGGCCCCTTCCTGCTGTAAACTGCTCTCCTCCTTGTTGAGTGACTCCACTCCCTCCTGCAGTTGGAGAGACTGCAGCCCACTTACCTCTAGAATGAAGCAGGCACCTCATTCCCGTTTGTTCAGATGCTGGTTTTAAACCAATTTGCTTTTGCCTCCTCTTTCTGTTCTAACACTGCCGGCACAGGCAGCATCCTGGCACGTGCTGCTGACAGATTCAGCCGCTGGGCAGTGCAGTAGCTCTAGGCATGGAACAGCCTCTGCCCTTTCCACCCCAGCATTAACGTGTCCAAGGACCAATCTGAACCCCCAAATGTGTGACTGTTCTTCTCTACTCCCTTTTTGATCAAAAGACTTCTAAATACTTGATTGAACGGCAGAATTACGACATCAGCAGTGACCCAGCCAGACACCGCAAATGAAGAAAATTAATTTGCACTCAGCTGTTCTGTTCAGATTCTGTGCAAGATCTTTCACACCTCGAAAAATCATAGTTCACAACTATATCATAACTCTAAATGTGACCCCTGAATGGCATTGCAGTCAGCAGACACAACATTTTTTGCCAAGTGACAATGGAATTTTTGCTCTGTACATTAGAGATATCAGTTGGATTTTGGGGACTATAGACAGAAAGCACTCTATATAAAACACAGATAAGGAGACAGCTAAAGGGAGTCTCAGGCACTTGACACTCAGGTTATTTTCAAGCTAAAAGAATTTAGTATCCTCCTCAATCTAAATCTATATTCAAAGAGTCAGTCACCACATTTTTGTTGGAGCATCAGCATTGTTGAATATTTGCCCAAGGATTTTTATTTTTTTTTTCCCTTCTTACTCTTCTGCCTTGTTCTAAGCAAACATGCCTTAGGATCAATAAAATCTCCATTTCACTTCATCATGAGCTCATTCCTTGTTTTAAAAGGGTCTTTGTGAATAAGAGGTTTTAGAGAAAAAAAAAGAACAACCAAAAGTGTACATTATTCCAAGGGAGAAATTAACTTGTTTTGCTATAAGACGCGTTTTCAAATAAAATACTTGTGAAAAATCCCACTCTAAAGCAAATTAAAACATTGAACCACCAACCAAAAACCTCATCACCTCTAAGCACCTTAAAATTCTGAATAGCAGCAGAGTGTTTTTCTATTAGAAAAACAAAACAAAAAAATTCCCGAAGCCTCCTGATTTATTTTTATTTTAAAATTGTGTGTGGGCACATATTTATATTTTAAACATATATATTTGAATGCATCTGTAGGCTGGCCAGTACTTTCTAATTCTGCTCTTTGTTAGTGACACTACAGGGTCACACAATGAAAATCCTTCTGGATTAAGAGAAGAGAAAAGCCATCAAGAGAACAATCCTCTGCTGATGGGAGATGGGTCCATGAGACAGAGCTCCAAATTAGACAAGAAATGCCTCAAAAGGCCAATTCTTTTTTAACTTCTGACAACTGGAAAATTTCAGGTGTTCATGTATCCCAATTATACTAATACATTCACATCACATCCTTTCATTTGGGGAAACGCAGGCTGTTTGAACAAATATTTAATTAAACCTCATGTGGCACAGCAGGGAAAATATTTTTAATGATATCCTGTGGTCAAAATCAAAATTTCCTGACAGTCACCTCACAGCAGTGCCCAAGTTTAATAGTGTGTTTTTCATGGAGATAGAGGAGTTAAAGTTAGCAACACTTGGAAAAACCTGACCTGCTTTAGTCACATCTCACAAGACCTACAAGAAGCAGAGAGATGTCCTTAACGTAACTTATACTCAAAGGTTTAAAAATACAGCTTATTTAGGGGCCAAGATTTCATCTATGTTAAAATACAGATAAGTTTAACATTAGAGGCTGAAGATAATTGCTTGATGTGGCAAATTTGTCAGTATTTAGAGATTTCTAGCCTTTGGTCAGAGAAAATGAGCTTTTCCCACAGGACAAACCAGGTGTGGGAAACTCCAGCCATAAACTGAAACGGATAGTGAGATTTTCAGTGTGGCCCTTCCCTTTCACAACTGGAGACATTATATCTCTCATCCTTAGTGTCACTGTTTAATTTGCAGACATCTCCCTTAGGGAATTTAACATCCGGAGGAGGAGAACTGGGAATTGATATCCACTCCTCAAGACCTTGGTAGAAAATTAAGATGTGTCCCGATAGAAGGGAAATCAAGACTTTGATGTAACCAAATCATCTAAGTAAAAAACTGGTTTGGGCATACCGTACACTAACATAGTATAGTCCTAATTGCTCCTTCAGCAATTTTGTGAGAACGTGAAAAGCAACATGATGCTTATCAGGTAGTAATTAGTAAAGACACACTCTCATGGCCCAGTCTCTTACTAAAAATTATAATAATTTGTTTTACCCAAGTTCAAATGGCTCCTTTATTTTCAGCTGCCAGTGAGCACGCATTGTAGAAGTATCTCTACTAAAAGTAATTTGGCATCATACGTAATGTCTCTGAGTATTTCTTTGACACAGATGCATTCATCAAATTATAGCAGCCTTTTGATTTTTATTTTATTAAGAAGTAGGAGAAAAACTTCACCTTTGAAGATGACTAATGTCAGTAAAAGCACAAATGGACAATGACTGATCGCTCAATAAGAGAGATTCTTCTCCTGCTTCATTCCCATCATCTGTACTGCAACAGCAGAAACAAATATTGAACTGTCCAGGAAAAGACATGAGTCGTGACTATCAAAAGAACATAAAGGCAAATGAAAAAGATAAAATTTTAATTTAATCCTTCAGGGGGTTGGTGATTTTTGGTTGGTTTTTCTTGTTTGTTTATCTGTGGCTTGGTTTTGGTTTTTATAACTATCCCAAAGAAATTATATCCATAGAACACCAGTCTAGAAGGGATCTCATGGATCATCTTGTCCATTCTTTCCTGTTCTAAAAAAGCTGGCCCAGCCCCCTTTCCAGCTGAATCTTAAAAGTGTCCAACAGTGGAATACAGTCGGGAGATTATTCCTACTGCTGTCTGTTTTCACTGGGAAAAATTTTCCTCTTAGAACTGGGATCTCACCAGAAATAACCTGCACACATACTCCTCATGTTTTCCCTGTGGTTCCTTGGAAAAAGGTGGTCTCCACCTTCTTTGCAGCCACCCCTTAAACACTGCAACTTGTTCCTTATTATTGAAAGGAAGAACAAAAGAGAGCAAAATTTTAGCAGTCAGCTCAGTCTCTGCCTATTAATTTACTTTCTATTAAAAACCAGACAGCATAACTGAACCAGAACAACGCTGTAAATTTACAGAGCTGGAATTTTCAGGCTTTTTACGCATTATTGCTGTGTTCACAATTAGCCAAATTAATCCCAATTTTAAGGAGCTTTTAAGAGCAGCCAGGAGTAGTTGATTTATCTGTTGTTCACTCTCCCATTTATTAACCTCATTGTCACACTCTTCTGCAGTTTACCAGCAGTAAACAAATCCCATGTGAAACCAAATAAAATCCTTCTTTTGTAATGCTAATGCTACTGTCTTTATAAATCTTCAATTCCAGGCACAGCCTTAGGTCCTTGCTGGCTTTGATTTAGCAGGGGGCTGACCTGGGCCTAACCCTGTCAGCTTGAGCTCTGAGACAGTCCTTAAGATTACAGGTCTCTGATCTGGCAAATTCTTGAGAGGAAAAAATTTACCCGAGGAAGGCTCTCTCTGACAAGTGATAAAACCCTGCTCTTTTCACGTTACTCTGAAGGTGAGGTTATGGTCAGAATTAATTGAAGGAGACACAGGGACACCTAAAAAATAATCGTGTGAGAAAAAACTATGAGAGAAACAGAGTTTATGGGAGAATTACTGAACAGGAAAGCAGGAGAGGTTGAAGGGAAGCAATCAATTCCCATTTATAAGGTAGGGAGTCTGGCAAACTAATTAGCATGAAAGCCAGATCAATTTTCTTACACAAAGTATTCTATGAGATTGTTACATGACAGTGTACTAATTAAAACTGATTGGGCTAATTAGAGCAGCATTAATAGCCTAGTAGGCACTGGCAGCAGCACCGCTTCGTCCGTGATGTGCTTTACAGATAAAGACACGTGAGCCACCTCAGACAGCCCTGGTTTTAAGGTAACATTTTGTTTCGCAGCAAGGCAACAGCGTGTCTGTGGTCACAGCTCGGTGAATAGGAAGAAAAATGGCAAATTAGACACTATGAAAGGGACAAATTGAGAACTGAGAACTACAGTGTGTTAGGGAAGCAATTAGTGAGAAACAATTATAAAGCGCGAGCCTGATTCTCCCATGCCTCCAGCCTTGGGAAATAATTTATTGGGAGCGCAGCCCAGCAATGCTTCACCCAGGCTTTGCTACCAAATGAAAGTGCCAGGCAGCAGAGTTAAAAAAACCTGCAGAACTCAGCAAATTGCAGAGCTGGGAGTCTACAAACACTGATCAGTCTATAGGGCTTTCAAGCTTTCCTCAGGGATGGAGTGGATAACCAGGATCTCACAAGGCTGTTCACGGGATGTTGTCCAGACTGCACTTCTGATGAGATCTTTCCCTTATAAGAATTTTTTCTGAACATGAAGAAATCAAGAAAACATGCTTTTTTAGGAGAAAAGCATGTAGTGTGTACAATCCTGATTTTATCATTTGAGGAAATGAGTGAAATTTCATTTAAAATATGTTTGTAGTTTGGGTGCGAGCAATAAGTAATGGATGAATGAAGAACCTTCTATGACTGTTTGGCAAAAGACAAGTCATCAAATAAATGTGTAAACAAAACTTCATTAAAGCATGTAAAAGGCAGCAGAACCATTATTAAACAAGTTCAAAATTTAAGACCTATTTAGAACTAAGCAGAATATTCTCCGATGGCTTCTGTTTGCCATTTAAATTTTAACTGCTGTGATTTTACCATGATAAGAGAGAAAGTTACTCGTGCTGAAAAATCAGTGTGGATAGCCTGCTTGAAAAATCAGGATATTTAGGGTTTAAAAATAGAGTTGCTACAGATCAAGGTAAGGTAAATTTTATATTAATGAGGGAAATAGGTATTGCAAGCAGATAGGTAGTTACACTATATATATAAAATAGGTACTCCAGGCATGTTATCTCCCAAGGAGATGCACTTCCAAAATTACTTCAGCTAGATTGGAATTTTTCACCCCCATGGGTAGATTCTCCCAAGTAAAGCAATCCAATTTCAAGATAACTGCTGTAAAATAACGTTACTAATGTATCAGAATTCAGGCAGGAATTTATTCTAGGCATTTATTGTGCTGAGAGTCAACAGAATTCCCCTCCAGAGGAAGAGGTAAAAGAGGAAAAGAACCAGCAATTAACGACAATACTTGTGGTTATAATTTTAGTGCTTTGTCTGTCATATATCAATATGTACTTATTGTTTTTACATACGTTTTCTACATTGCCATTTCCGAAATCTAAACGCTTACCTGAAGCAAAGTTAGTAGTGCAAAAATAAATGACACGAAGTAATTAATTTTAAGCTTCACAAATTAAATTAAGATTATTAAGCTCCATATTAATTGCATAAAAATACATAAAAGAAAGGTATTTATGCAATGGAGAAGATTCATCTGTCACTAAATTATAGCCTGAAACCTACAGTGAGTCTCGGAAAAAAACAGGACAAATAATGGACCTTTGCTGGAGTGAACTCCTTGGCTGAGCTTTGGGGTCTTTCACAATGCACAGCATCTGCAAGTGGCACCTAAAGGATCTCCTGCATTTTACACAAAAATACAGAACTGTGGGGAGATTTTATTGACAGTCATTTGACAGCATTTAAGTAGCTCATGACTTGGAGAAGTGCAAACAGGCTACGCACCTATATATATATACACCATATACCTTTCTGAGGGCTTCCATGGCTGAGTGTACATTCTGAGGCTCAAGATCATCCTCTGGGTTTGTGTGTGCCCAGGTCTGCTACAGCACCTCCACCCTCCACAGCACTCTATGAACACAAACGCTCAGCTTCTGAGGGATTTAGAAACTGTAGCTGAAATTCCACCTGTCAGAAGCTTAAGGACCTCTGCCGAACCCCAGATCCACCCTCTTATTTATGCATATTTTTCCCTCAAACAAGATCTGCTGGCAGTCTAATTTTCCAGTCCTGTTTGGAAGCCCATAATATTTGACACAAAGTGATGCAAGGGCTAAAAAGGTTCCAAAAACTCGTCCCTGTCATACACAGTACAAGAAATACACAGATATAGTGAGAATGAAATAAAATCCTCTTTTACTGTGATCCGCCTCAATTTCTCTGCCAGTCCTATCTTTTTCACTTAGAGCAAACCTACCTTCTTAGTTTAGGTGTCTTTGTTCTGTGCACGGTTTTTTTTCTGATGCAGCTTTTTCTGCACATACTTTTTTCAGCCTTGGATGTCCCTAGAGCTAAATTACCCCTCCAGCTATCAAATAATTCTCTTTTCTTGCTCTTTAATGTGTCCATTATCAGCATTCATTCTGCTTCCTTTTCACTTTTGCCACGCCTTAAGCAACAAACCAGTACTTAGTAGTTTTCTTTTTCTTTTGAAGATTTTCCAGTCTGAAAAGTCTCTTCCTAGAGATTAGAAAAATCAACTTTTTCATAGGTTGCATCCAGATCCTTTCTCCTGATATTCTCCTCTGAGGGGAAACAGACTTTAACAGGACTGACTTGGAAGAACTGTAACTCATCCTTCTGGTTATGCCTGAAAGTATACACTAATGTCACACATGCTAAGCACTGATTGATTAAGTTACATCAAAATGGTAACAAAAATCCATAAATTGTAAAGTACGTGTGAAACCAATCTGATTTTCAATCATCCCTTCCCATCCTGAGCATCAGCTCACCTTCATTTATGTGGCTCAGCATGGGTTTGGTGGCTAAATTTATGGATAACTTTCAAAACTGTAGTTCAGCTATGACAGGAAATTATAGTGTTAATATTGACTCCAGTTTGACTGAGGCAGTGCCAGATGTTCTGGGTTCAACACTTCAGCTGATCCAAAGAGACAGGTCTATCCAAGCTTTGCTGCCAGCCTTTGCTGCGCAGACACGTGAACTTTAATTAGCTTAGAAAAGACCAGAAAGCATTTGAGTGTTAACATCTATCATAATACAGCTGAGAAACCTTGCAGTTCTGTGCAGCACTCTGGAGCCTTACATCTGCTCTGATTTTTTAGAATACTTTGAAAAGGCATCTGCCTTCTTCTTCAACAGTCCCCTGGAGTGTATTAAAATACCACAAGAAGGGCATCAATAAAACAGAACTGCATCAAATGCATAAAAATTAAAAAGTGCTGAGGGGTCTGAAATTTTAGAAACTGTAATCATGCTTCTTATCTTTTATTTAGTTTTGTTTAAATACACCACTAATGGATGTTAAATATAGTGGTCCACTTCCTCAGCTGGGGGAAAAAAAAAATCAATGAAGTTATATAGATTTGTATCAGTTGTGGTTCTGCCCCTCTATCCTCATATTTACATTTCTGGTAGTTTATTTGGCCTCAGTCTGAAAACTATGATCTTTTAGACTACTTCTGGTGCAAGCCTCACTGTTGAAAACATATTCACCCTTTCACAGAATCTCATTTTGACTGGACTTGTTCAAATGTTCTTACTGATCAAAAAGAAAATTAATATTCCAGATAAAGTTCCCACATTCCATGAGAGGCTGTCTGCAGCTGTATAGCCTGATATAATCCACTTCTTAGCCATGGCCTCCCATTGGCTTTTACTTGGAGACTCTATGAATTTAAAAAAAACCCCAGTGATTCACAGTATCTGAGACATGAAATCACTGTGAATGCACTTTCAACTAAAATAGTCAGTGCTTTGTTTGCTTTAGAAGACCTTGCTTTGTGAAAGAAGAGGGTGTTTGACAATGGTCTGTTTTAAACATGTAAGATTTGAAGGAGGAAAAAAGCATTCCAGTATTGTTAGAATAAATGTTTCAGTGGATTTCAATTTTACTTTACCTCCCTGCTTAAAAGTGCACTAAAAAGCCTCAATGTGCTTTAATCCAAATATAAAATAATTGCAGTAGCAATCTGTCCTGCAAGTGGGAAAACTTTAAGCCTGATCATAGGAAAAAGTATTCCAGTTCTGGAAAACAATTATTTTAACCAAGTTAACTCTATAGTGAAGACACACCACACCAGTCTGTTCCAGCACTGCCAAAAACAAGGCTGGTACTGTATGTCCAAGTGCCTTAATCAAATCCTACACTGGGGGCTTTAAGGAATGGCCAACAAATATATCTCTTTCAGAACATAAAAAGGGGAATAAAGAAGCCCCCCCCATAATTCACGTACTAAAGCATTAGCATAAAGAATTTTGGAAATCACTCCTACTTGCAGCAGCAGCAAAGCTCCAGACAAACTTCAGGTCAACATTTCAAGGGAAAATTGTGGGAATTGTGGACACAAAGGAACCAAGGAGGAGATCCTCATTCAAGGTGTCAACAGCACCAATAGGGCCTTTGGAATAGAGCCTTGGCTTCACCCACATCATTTCAGGCACCATGCAATTCGTATGGTGTGCACAGTTTCCTTGAACACAATGAAAAGAAAGGTTTAAAAAGAGGCTTCTAAAGAAGAGAAAGAATGAATCAGAATAACTTTCAAATGTGTGACTACACTGCTTGCTTGCCTGGAATCATCCCAACTGCAGATGGAATAATTTCACAAAGACTATTTTGACTGTGAACATTCCATGAATTTGGTGGTCATAAGAGCACTTAAGTGTTGATAAGACTACAAATCACACAACGGTGAAAAAGGATCAGAATACTAAGTCTTTATTCTAGATACCATCAATGCCAGGAGTCTGTTAACACTGAGTCTACATTCAGAATCCCTTGGATCATTTTCAGACTCCACTGCATTTCCAAAACACACTAATTTCTCTTGACAGGTGGTATAAGATTTATAACTGACCCCTCCACAGAAAGATCTCACAAAGCTGAGCAGGCTCATCAGTGATGCCTGGAAATAACTACAAAGGGTTAAGGAAAGAAAGACACATGATTTATGTTCCATTCCACTTTGAACAAATGGGAGGAACATGAGGTGATATTTCAGAGTTTTTCAAAGTCCAAGATGGTTGGGGGTGGCAGCTCTCAGTGTGCTCTCTGATCATCCCCTCAAGGAGAAAAGCAAAGTGTATCCTGAGGAGTGGAACGGTAGTGGCTCTGCATGCCTGGATCTACAGGCACTGAGTCTGAAACAACAGAGAGGAAATTAAGAAGCAATCAACCAGAAAATCCCTTCCTTTTCCCATCTGTCTGAGCTGAGAAGCCTTGGGGGACCCACCTCTCCCTCATGAGCCCAGACAGGACGCAGTGCTGTGAGGAATTCGTGGCCTCTGCAGCAAACAGAGGGACTCTGCTCTCCAATTTGGGAAGTTCCAATTTTAACACATCATCTGCATCTCCCCGTTTCATTCTTGGGAGTGTGGCCCTCATCTCTACAAACTTCTGGCTTCTGCTTTGATGTTTTGAACATCAGATGCTGAGTTATGCCTACCCGTAGTCCCCTACACAAAAACCTCACCTGTAGTTTCTGCGTCACAAATCTTTACTCGTCTGTTTATTTGGAATGAAGGAGTGGAAAAACTTACGCAAAAGATCTTTTCCAAGCTGCTTATAATACTAAAATTTTGGGTTTGGTTCTCAGTGCTACCTGAGGACAGTCAGATGCTTGATAGCTTCTTACAGAGGATGAAATGGGAGCGCACAGGGATGGCGCAAAGTCCAAATTTCTGCCCCTCTCTTCACAACAGTGGGCCAAATGCTTCCCAAGGTCCCCACTGTGGGATACCCTGAGGACACTGGGACTCATACTGCTGCAGAAACTGTGTCTGGAGGAGGTGACTTGTTTTGTTTCTTATTGCTCTTCCACTTCCTTAATCTTGATATTTGTTATTTTTGTCAGTGGCCAATAAAAAATCCCACTCCAAACCCAAGAATGTAATATTACATAAATATTTAAAACTGTTGCCCTTAGATTGAGCACTAAAAAGGAAATAAAAGATGAATGGAAAAAAAGGAAAACAGAGCTTAGGCTGTTTAATCATTTTAGATTATAAATTTTCGGAGTGAAGTGTCACTTTTAAAAAGAAATATTCTCAGGTTTCAGCATTAGAGCTAATTGTTATTTTAAATAATTGTTTTTCAAGAAAAAAAAATCAGGAGTGTCTGCCTGTGTATGTGTGTGTGTGAGAGATCAACTCTTACAGCCTGGATTTACAGTGCAAAATGTCTGGCACAAATATCAGTCACCTCCTCCAGATACCATTTCTGCAGCATAATAGGAAAATAAAAAATAAATGAACACACCTGCAATGCTACAATTATAGTCAAAGTATAACTGCAAACATATCACACATCTGTTTAAAAAGCAACTCAGTTTTCAGCAGCTTTCTTCTCGTAGCAAACAGGTGCTCAGCTCTGAAGTCCTTCCTTCCTCCCTTGTTATCCTGCACCACGAGATCATTCCCTCCTGTTGCATCAGGAGAGGAATGGCTGTGACTACCTGCTGATCCTCATGGTCTGTCATTACAGACAGTGCTTGTTGGGGAAAGAGAACTTGGAAGCTTCAGAATAATTTGGAATAATTTTCACTATGAAAACACTTTGGGAAGAATCATCTTTAAAATAACAAAAAGTTCTCAGTCTCTTCTCATTCATTTCCAAAAAAGGAAGATTTTTCTAGTCACACAACAAAAGTTGCAAGTGACACCTTATCCACTTTCTCATCTTATTTGTAAAGTAGGAAAAAATCCATTTTATTGAACTGGATGTTCAGTGCTTTCTCACTAATGCAGTATTAAAAGCCCTTTTCTGCTACTAGAGCAGAGCTCTGCATTAAACAGCAAATACATTTTGTCAGGTGGAACATGGCAAATGCAGCCACCCTTCAGGGAGGGCTGGCAGTTTAGCTCTGTGCACTGAGGGTCTATCACCCAGCATTACTGGCTAACGTATCACTGCCTGATGGGGCCCAGTTCTTGTCCTCTACCAATTTAAGCTTTCTCCCTCCCCCTTCCCATCAGAGGTTTTATTGATATTGGTTCCTCTAGTCAAAATTCTTTTCCAAATTCAATCAACGGCTGTTTCAGTAGGCCAGAAACAGAAAAAAAAAAAAAAAAATCAAAGATTGAAGGCTTGGTTTTGATTTAAAAATCATTTGCAGGGTCTGAGGAAAATATTGCCTCTGACCTATGAGAAAACAAAAAGCAACTCTGAATTGCTGATTTATATAGGTGCAAGGAAATTCAAAATACGGAAAATATTTGCAATCTATTCCCTTCAAATGCAGAAAATTGAAGGACATTAGCTGAAGGGTTTAGGGACTGGTTTATGGTTTGATTCCATCAGTATCAGCACTCTTGCAACACTTAGCAAGTTGACACACAGCATTTCAAGGTCAGTTGTTCCCGTGCATGTCCAGCCTCCCCTCACCTCCTCCTAAATGAGGATGTTTTCCTCCAGGCTGAGCACACACAGGAAAAATCTGCCACAGCTCAGCTGATTTGCTTGTGATCAACTTTGTGTACGTCTTAAGTCTTCACCAATTTACATTCACTACAGGAAAGCAAAAATGTCTTACCCTTGGATTTCACAGGATTTGATCAAACCAGCCTTGAACTGGGATGCCCAAAGGATTCATATTGTTCTCCATACCCTACACAGATCTGCTGGCACAAAATATCTACAACAATTTCATGGACACATGAGAAATAATTTGTCCCTTCCTGCTTAAAAATGAAAGACACATTTTAGCTGGAAACTTTACGAGATCACCTTTAAAATTAGGTGCATAAAACTACTTTGTGATTGCACATCTTACCCCACCTTTATATTAATGAATCAGCAAAAACCAGTACATGTGCTTTTATGCATTGTCTTTTTGCACTGCATTGCATTTATCTAAAATCAGTAAATTGCACGGAATTCACAGACTGTAACATTTCATTAAAGACCAGAGTCAAAAAAAAAAAAAAAAAAGCTCAGAATTATTCAGTGTTTGTAATTCAGAATTTTCCTAGGAGGCTTCAGCTTTCTGTTTTGAAGCATTTCTAAAGAACTGAAATATACCAACCTCTCTCTTCTAACAATCAAAATACACAGCATCACAAATAATTTGTAGAAAGCTAGAGTTCCTTCAGTTGAAGTTCTAAGGCTGGTTTACAACTTCCATGAGTGAAAACAAGCCTACTGCCACCCTCTGGATGACCAGCTGAGATCTGGATGATTATCTGGGGTTGTATTTTTGAAGGAAATAGTCTGAATTCTCCATAAATAATAATTGTAAGAAACATTCAGCAACAAAAGACATCACCCAAACTATGAGAAGCTGCATGCATGGGTCCAAAACTGCCCTAAAGCTCTTCAAATGTGTCAGAAAGAAGATTTATTTCGGATGGTCACTTCAGGTGGCTCCTCAATGGCTTGGAAATCTGAGGGAGACACAAAGAGTTGGAACTGGGACGTGTTGCTAATGATGAGTAGAAAAGGACAGTAGGAGGGCATAGACACAGGATGACTCAGGCTGTGAATGAATCACAACTATCAAGGGACAAAGGCAGGAAGAAAAGGTTCTATAAACACCCTTGGCATAAGAAAAAAAGCACAAGAAGGCACAGGCCTGTTACTTACCATGCAAGGAGAGCAAATAACGGAAGTCTGAAACATTTCATGCCTATTTTTTCCTTTAATTTTTATTAAAAAGTTGAGTTTGGAACAAATGCCAGGCACAATTACAGTTAGCAGAAAGGATCAAGAAATGCAAAATGGGCAACAGATAGGTTAAAGAATATTTAGGTAAGTTAAATGCATCTAAGTTGGCAAGTGATAAAGCTGATAAAAGTGAATCTTTGAATCTGAAGAGTTATGCAAGGAGAAGTCCTCCAGGAATTGAAACACAAACATCTATTCATGAGGCAAAAGGAGGAAATAGGGAAAGACAAAAAAGAAGAAGATACCCAAAAAGCTTAGCTTCTGATATTGTTTGTTTGTTTTCTTGTGTTCTATGGTATCTAAAAATTAAAATGTTTGAAAGTTACTGGGGGAATTTAAGGTATTTTTATAGCACAAAAAAATAGGCATCAGTGTTTCAGTCAAACCAGGCATTTTAAATTGGGTTCTGCAGATTTTGAGGAATTTGAAGAAAATTACTAAGATAGAATTAAACAGTATTATTTTAGATCAATGACATTACCAAAAAAACTCCCAAACCCCACCAAACCCAAAACCAACCAAACAAAAAATGCCTAGGAACTGCAGCTGACCAAGCAAAATATTCAATAATACTGAGATTTTGTCAGCATGCAGCACAGATTTCATTTCATCATCTGGACAGGATAGAAAGGTCTTCACCTGGAGCATTTTCTGTGTCCAGCACTGGCAGCAGAGCTTCAGGACAGGCAACGATAAATTTAACTGTGTTTGGAGGAGAACCAAAACAATTGAGAGGTTTGGAAAAATGTAACCTCAGCAGGAAGGTTGAAAGAAGTGATTTTATTTGTTCTACAAAAAAGGAGATGCAGGAAAGCAGGGACAAGGCAGGACTGGTGAGACTGTTTGAAGAGTTTAAGAAGCTGCTAACAGGAAAGATGCTTCCAAACTCAATGATAAATAGTTTTTAAAAAATTAAGAATTAATTCTTTTGAGGGAGGGGAAATTAAAAGGTAAATGAGCTTGACACAATTTCAAGGGGCAACCATATATTGGAGCAGGTCCTTCAAGAAGCCTGTGACATTGGATATATTTGGTGATGAGCCAGAGAAACATCAAACAGGAGCTGCTTATGCCCACAACTTCTATTTCAGAATTAAAAACATAATTTCTAACCTAATATTTCCATGAGTAGCGAAGTCACTGCAATTTTCAGGACCATTCAGATTTACTCTAATCCAAGACATTAAGCAAAAAATTTAAAAAGTCTTACTTATTCAACACTAGAGTCAGAAGCTTGATGTACTATTTTGAGTTAAAATAACAATGAACAACTTGGCTGAAACAAGACAGCAAAGCAAAGCTCTAAAGGAGCACTGCACAGAGTGAAATATTTACCAAGCTCCATACGTTGAGAATAAAATGTTGAAAAGAGGAGGGAGAAACGTCCCAAAATTCTGATTTCTTACATTATCCAAACCTGTAACCCGACCGTTTAGAAACTCTGACTTTTGGACTGAAAAAATATTAAACCAAAATATTTTTTAAAAAAGTCACTAGTACAAACACTAATATTTTCTTTTGCTATCTTGACCTGAGTTCTAGTTAATGTCAGAAAAGAGAGTGATGGTTTTCCCAATTGGTTCCTTCAGGGTTTCAGGGTTTCCCAATTGGTTCCTTCTTCCAAGGACAAGGCAGTATAAAGACAATATCAGAAGCTTTCAAACTACAGGGTATTAGACTTAGCTATTTAACACACAGATTTATCAGTTTATGTTAGAAATTATTTTGTAGGGAAACATCCTAGGAAAAGTTCCATGGAAATATCTGTAATATTTTTAAAATGCCTTTTTGAAGACATAAATTCATAGCACCAAGCAGAGTTGTGCTTCACAAAACCACACATAATCAGTCTTATTGTCTGGACTCACCAAACTTGCTTGTTGTATTTTTGGAAAAAGAATGTTCAATTTTTGTTTAAAAAAATAAATTACATAATTTGAGGGATACATTTATGGCCTTTCATCATCTCCTTTCTTTTTTCCTGTCTTTAAGGAATAAAAGAGAGAAAACAAAAGAAAACTTTGCCATTTATTATAAAAGAGAATTGACCAAGAACAGAACAAATATGTTGCATTTTGTAGCTACCAGCACTGAAATATTTCCATTATGATTTATCCAGCTAATGCAACAAACCACTGTAAGTGGTTCCATTTATAGTCAATTTTAACATAGAAAACGGTTGCTCTACTGCATTACCAGAATCCTTTCCAGAAAATTGGGGGTTTCTGTTTCCAGAAGTGATGCAAGTTGCATCCTTAGCAACAAAGTCCAGGCCTTGTTATCTGAAAACATCTAAATATAATAATCACAGTGCGCTTGAGATAGAAAACATTAATCCAGAGGAGTAAACACACAACAGACCATCTAATTTGAACTATAATTTGTTATTTTTCAGTAGTACACCACTGCTAATGAAAAAGGAGTAATATTATAGAAAAGTGCTGCTGTCTTAGAAACACGAAGTTGAAGACATTAAAAATACATTAGATAATGTTTTACGATCTAACTAAAAAAACTCTACATGGATTGTTCAAGTTATTCGGGAAAATGCTTTTCTAAGTTACAGAAACTCATGGTTTCCGACATTGTGTTCATATTTGGCGTGCATGCAGATACGCGCACTAAGAGACGTTGATGTCACTAAAAGTAGTAAAATATTTAAAGGACAAAACTAACTGGAGTAACCTCAGTTCAGAGAAGAAGAACTAAGCTCCTATGAACAGTATTACCTGAGTGATAAAGAAGCTACAATAGTGCCTATACTGTCATTGTCTAGATAACTACTGAATAATTCTTCCAAACCAAGGCAATTAGCATTTCTTTTATCTTGTATGTATGATAATTAGAGTCATTCTACTTGTAATAAGGCATTTGATTAATACGAGTGTCTGGTAATTTCAGATTATTAATTCCCCTAACCACAAAGAGACAACCATGTACCAGCAAATTTGATGTAAATTGAAGCTGATATAAATTATCCAACACAAATTGAAATTTACAGAAACCATTAAGCGCCACAAATATGAAAATAAATCATACTTGGCAAACCTATAGACCTATCTGCCTCTTCTAGAATTCAGATCACTCCAGGAAAATTATTCAAACTTTTGGCCTTCAAACAATTAATACAAATTGTATGAAGACAGTTCTGGTTGGGCTGAGCTGATCAGTGGCCAGAAGTGACCTCCCTGATGCAGCACATGCTACTTTTTACCATTCAATACACCACAGGTTTTGCTGAGAAATATATCACAACATTGGAAGATTTTTGTTTCCTGAATGTGAGAAAACAATGTATTGTTTTGAATAATAATCATTTTTATTATGGCAATAATTGCAGAGTTCTATTCTGCTGTAAATTCAGATGGCTAAAAACCTGTGTGTGAGATGTAAGGATGATACACTCAGACCATGCCACAAATGTGCTACATTATATGTTAACTACACACCTTGAGACATACTGAC
This sequence comes from Pseudotriccus pelzelni, assembly GCA_035584735.1. Lineage (NCBI taxonomy): Eukaryota > Metazoa > Chordata > Aves > Passeriformes > Tyrannidae > Pseudotriccus > Pseudotriccus pelzelni. The sequence goes on along the minus strand of JAWMRA010000001.1, from coordinate 3,163,480 downwards.
ATTTATCACAACCTGATCATTATTAACTGGCTATTTGAGGGGTCTTGAGCTCGCTGAATCCATGTGGAACCTTTTCAGTTAGATTGTAAACCAAAATGAAGTTACCTTATTGGAGGAAAGCTGACAAGCGAAAACCGAGAAAAGTAGTGGAGTTCTGTCAGTGAAGAAGAGAGAAGAGCACAAACCTTTCCATGAGAGGGGAGAATTCCAGCTCACAACACTACTAATTTCTCCACCTTTACATTAAATGGGAAGATTCTCTGTAGGAATGAAGGATGTTGAAAGAAGCTTGAGAGAAAACATTTTGAAAAGCTGTAAATGTAAATAAAAACTAGTAAGTGCTATCACTGAGTTAGAGAAAAGTCAGACACAGATTTTAGAAAATACAAAAAACCATGGGTACACTAATCTAAATCAATTTATAACTGCCCCCAAATATCAAAAGCCCTAGGACGTCACAGTTGCAGCACTCTTTAGTGGCTTAATTTTAAACTCCCACTAATTCTCTGTCCATGGCAAGGGGTTGGAACTGCATGATCTTTAAGGCTCTTTCCATCCCAAACCATTCTATGGTTCTGTGATTTTTGGTCTCAGGATTTCTACAAAACTCTCAAATGAGTTACCTTGCTAACAATGCAGAAAAAAAACCTTGAAGTTTTTGTGTTTGTTTTGTCGTGATTTGCAGTGACTTGGCTCATTTTTAAGACCATCTGACAACAGCAACAGAAAAATAAACATGAAAATTTGGGAGGACCCTTAATCCGATAATGAAAGAAAGATGCATTTAATCCTGAATAACAATCCTAAATAACTAAGACACCTGCAGCTGTCAGCTTTTTGAAGTGTTTATATTTTCATTGCTGAAGAACAACCATCAGGTGCAACAGACTAGAAGATCCATTTATGTCTATGAAACGATCCCTACAGGTACGTTTCTTACCTGTAACTGCCTTTTTTCCAAGGAAAGCACATTTTATACATGAGCTTTTTAATTCTTTTCCCGTAAACCTGTTGTCCGGGTGGGGACATAACTTTTTCTGCTTAGAAAGGTCACCAAGCACCTCATACACTGTGAGGCACAAGGAAAAGCTCCAGGGAAGAAAGGGATTGGTTGTGCTCCACTGGGCTCTGCTCCAAGGGGCTTGGTCTGACTGCTTTTCTCAGGAGAGATTCTGTTGATGTGCACATTTAACTAAGAGGTCACACCTTCTACTGCGGTGTCTTTGGCCAAGCTGGTGTCTCTGATCACACAATGCTGAAATGCTGTTAATTCGTAACAGAGCCTCATTCACAGAAGCTCTTCTGAGGCAAAAGTGCCCCTTCAGTCCTTCTGTGTAGAATTCTGCTTGCAGCAACACTTCTAACCAAGGTGTCCTGGCACAAGACAAATAAAGTGAAATAGTTTGCAAATTATTCCCACTTGCTACCAGAAGCAGGTCTAAAAATCCTGTTTGTAAGCACCTGAGCAAAATGGACTCAGAGAAAATATAGGAAGACATAGGTTAAAAATGGTATATTTATAGACAAATTAGGGCTGTAAACTGCCTGAGATGCATCCTGGCCTTCATCAAGAGTCCAAGAGAGCTCATGAAGGGAAACACAGGTGTTATGTAAGCTAACTGAATTTTGGCAAGTGCTGGTACTGCTAGGCTAGGAGAGAGCTATTATTTTAACTGGAAAAAGAAGAAAGAAACAGAATATTATGTGGGTCACTGAGTGCAGTTGAGGATGAGGCGGCAGACTGTGGATGTCATTTCCTTCCTGCTCACACACCTACAGTGCCTTTCTGTTTAGTAGCTACACTTTCCCCTGAGGTGAACGATTAAAAAAAAAAACTGGTGGAAGGAGAAAAAGTAAAACCTATTGTGCCAGCGTGATGCAACACAGGTCTCGCTGATCAGCTTTCCAGAGAGTGGCTGCTCATTTTCACACAGTACAAAATCATTATTTAAAGATACAAACTTGCTCGTGCTGCCTCTGATGCTTTTCTAGCAAGGCAACGTTTATTGATGAGCATTGCCAACTGTGATCTATCAAACCTAATCAAAACGAAATTTCAGACTATATCTGGTTGGTTTTTTTGGGAAACACTTTCCATAGGAGACAGAAGAGATAGGCTTGTCAGAAAGGATTAGTTCCAGTGCTCCAGCTCCTTGTACCTGTCCTACAGTCCTAAAAACTACCATTTGAAACTTCAAACAGGGCAAACTACAGAAACACTTAGAGCTTACCCTGAAAGATTCATACCTCAAGTTCTCTCCTTTGACATCTACCTACGTATAGCAATTAACTGACCAAGAGTAGTTCAACAATAGATTTTAAACTAACATTAAAATTGTTGATAGAACGCACATGGTTATGACAGAGGTAAATATCTTCCATCAAATACAGGTTTCAGGTATTGTCTTACCTTAATGGGGTAATAGTTCACAGTTTTCTTCTGTCTGTTTAATATGAATTAAACAGAAAATATTTAATTTTAGCAGTCTTAAAGTGCTCAAAAAAAGGACAGAAGTGCAGCAATAATCAGAATTAGTCCCTAAATGTATTCCATAAAAACAGTTTAAAACAGCTCTCATTGGTTTATCATTTCTTCTACTTGAAGAAGAAAACCCCAAATTTTTTTCAGTTCTGGCATGATACAAATCATTCTGTAGAATGAATCAGCACAGGAATTGATGTGTGAGTAATCTCAGCAGAAACTGGCTATGTAGGTACATTTATTTCCAAAATCTAACTTGCTCCATTCCACAAACTAAAGAACTAAGGTACGTTTATTTTACCAGCTGCCATCCCAATCACATGCTTTTCTAGATAGAAACCAATGTTTGAGAACCTGGAAAGTTAAACAGTGGAGTCTAAACTCTCAAAGACACAAATATTCCAGATTCAAACAACAGGCTACACTGGTAGCATTTCTCCTGAATGAGAACTCCCTTTGCTGCTCCTGTGAGGTAGAATGCAGGTTGTTAATGGGTAAATCAGCTTTATCATGGTGTCACAATCAGACACTACGTGCTTCCAGTCTATAACAGACCAAAGGAAACCAGCCAGCTGCTTTTACTGATTTTCTACACTCTCTCACATAATAGTTGTTCACCCCATCCCATGTCATTCCGTGGAGGGTCCCATGTAAGCCCAAGTCCTGTGACTGGGACAGCAATGAAGCAACTGCTCCCCAAAGGCATTTCCAAGCACATGAAGGACTAGAAGGAGGTTTGGAACACCCTGCACAGATTCACCAGGGCAGGTGCAGTCTCACAGTGCCAAACATGGGGGAACTGCAGCCCAGCCCAGCGTGCAGCTGGCTGTCTCTGCTGTCAGGGAACACTGCTGCTGGCCTGCACTCAGCCTGCTGTCCCCAGAGACTTTGTGTCCTTTGCCAAGTGGTTTTTTATTGCTACGGGTCCAGACAAGAGCAGCCTGCCCTCCAGCACCTCAAATGCAGCCCTAATTTAGCAGCTGCCATGGATTTTCTGTGAGTGCCCCTCAACCCTGTCATTCAGGTTGTTAATGCAGACATCATAAAGCCTTGGCATCAGTGCCTGCCTCTGGGAGTTGACACCAGCGATCACCATCAGTTTGTGCCTCTGATCACAACCTTTAAGTGTAACAGTCCAGTTCTCATCCACTTATCAAGTCCATATCTCATCAATTTGGTTACAAGAGTAATGTGGGAGACCGTAACAAAGGCCTTGCTGAAGGTAAAGTGAGCAACAACAAAGTTCTCCCCTTGTCAAAACACCACTCATTTCATTACAGAAGGAAAAGAGGTTGGTCAGGCAAGACATGTCCTTGATAAATCCGGGCTGCCTTGTCCCAAATGCCTTTTCCTTTGTGTTCCTGGAAACAGTTACCCCACTGCTCCTTCACTATAGTAAAAGCAACACAGATTATGCTTCCTTGATCTTTAGCTTTTTGTTATCCACCAAGGCATGCTTTGTCATTGTAAATTCTACAAGATGTCTAGGCCCATAGGTAAACATGGTCACTGCATCCATAACTGACAATAAATAATAACTCAGTCTCATCTGTCCACTGACAGAGGATTATTTGTTTATCCTCTATGAAAAGATATGATGTTGATGGGGCCACAAACACAATATGTGTACCAAACGACTTTTTTTGGCAAAGTTGTTGTTTCAGCCATATAAGAGCATCTTATTGCACCTTCCATTCTTAAATTGCAGCATCCAGCAGTGCTGCAAAGAAATGCCCTGGAACAGCTTCAGGAAAATCTCTGTGCAGATTTATATTAAGCTCAAAATTCAGCAGGAGGCTGTTCAACATGGTTGAGAGAGGAACTGAGTTTTGGAGCTTAAGATTGAGGCTATCAACTGAAACTGAGCTTTAATTAAAATGGATTTGCTAATGCACAGTAGAGTTTGGGATGGCTTCAAAAGTCATTTCAGAAAGCTGATGTGATTTGCCAGCTTTAAAGGAAAGTAACTGTACTATATGGATACCAGAGTTTTAAAATTATGCTTAAAAACAGAGATGTATTCTGGGTTAACCAACAAAAGACTGCTAACAGCATACCTGTAGTGCTTGTACCAATTCTGGGGCTGTCGGCCAAAACCTCCAGGCTGTTGGAGACTGGAGGGTGATTCCTGACCCGAGCAGCTGGCACTGCAGTCCTTCCAGTAGGGCTCCAGTCACAGCTTGCAGGTGTGGTGCTTGCAACGCTCCAGACAACACGTGGCAAACAATACACAGTGTTTGCATTTTACTTGAAGGACAAAACCTTAATTCTAGCTTTAGAGTTTGTTTATTTTTGGTATTGGGAATATTTGATAATCTGGTCTCGTTACACCTGAGAGTCATGGAATCACAGACAGCCCTTTTGGTTAAAGACAGAAAAATTATCCTGTTCAATTCAAAGCTGAGGAAGTATCTTTCTCAATTTCTCAACTCCAGACTCAGGTTATAGGATATACTGGCTGGCAAATGTTGATTTTTTTTCATTCCCCCTTAAGACGGGAGAAAATCTAAAGATTGCATGCCACAAAAAATTTCCTTCTCTTAAGTGTTCAGAAAGTATGAGTGTTCTAGCTTTAATCAGTTTGGCTTTGGGAGGAACAGCTCTATTAAGAGAAACTAAGATTTCCAAGCTGCCTTTCATTTATATATGTTTTTAAAAAAATTATGACACCAGTGTGTGATCTGATGCAAGAGTCTGACTCACACATTCAGCCTGATGACAGACTCCACTGGAAATTCCATGCAAGCAAAATAACAGGACAAAACAAGAAGTCTGGAAATAAACTGACCTTCCTGTGCAGGTTAGTAGGTGAGGTACTATGACAAGATATCTAAAACTAAATTTCAGACACACGAAGCACAGTCTCACACAGATTTTGCACCCTTAGTCTGTAACTTAACCTGGAACTCTCAGCCAAGTTTTCAAGCCATTCTAGAAGCACAAGTGCACCTCTTGCTCATACATTCAGTTACTCACAAATGATACAGACAAACTGTAAAAGGCAGAGACACTGGCTATAAAAAAGTACCACCTAGTTATTCCCCAACCAAAATAACAGCACAAGGCCTTGACTCATTGATTAGTTTGGTACTACACAAGGCACAGAATTTTCCATGGCCATTTTCATCAGTATCCTCAGTTCTGGATAAGCACAGCTTTTTAATTTCAAGTATATTTTTAATTGTAAATACATTGTGATAACTGAACAAGGCTCCATACTTCACTGAGCTGACTTAACTGAACCTGGTCAAACTGGCAAATCAGTGTTTTTTTCCCAGAAGAGCTGCAAATTGAAGAAATTGAAGAAATTTTCTAAGTATAGGTATGCGAGAATTGAAAGAGGAGAGGAAGCATAAATTTTTCAGGTCACCATTTCTTTCTACCTGGAGGCTTTGCTTCGTCCTGACCTTCCCTCCAAATCTACCAAAGTCTGCTATTTGTGCCTTGTTCAGCATGGTCAGTACTAGATTTATACATTCCTCTGATCGCTTGTAACTGGCCACCCTTCCCCCCAGTCCACAAAACCCTGCAAAGTTGTTTCCTAGCTATTTGGATAAACCAAAAGCTGCAGAAAAGCAAGGAAGAAGAGGCAGTCTTCTTCACTCTGTGTTAACCTCAGCAAACGGTCCCACAGGAGCGCAGTCCACCGTAAAACACCAACCAGGCACCATCTGGCAATCTCAAAGTTAATGTTCAGGGCCCAGTGGGAACCCGTCTGTGGGTGCATCACGCTCTCTGCTCCAGTGCCCTCAAACCAGGCTGGATCTGGGCCCTTTTTCTTGTCGTTTACAGAGACCTGAGGAACAGAAGCCTTTACAAGAGGCATGCCTAAAACTTGGCCTCTGGTACTGCCTCAGCACACAGATGAGCTTCTTGTGGAGCTTTGCTTTGTTTGTCTGGAAACTGGGAAATAGCAGCTTCAAGTCCTTGTCCTTTTTCAGCAAACAGGCACTTTGCAGACATCAAGAGTCTTTGAATGCAAGAGCCACTCGTCAGAGTTCACTCTTACTGAAACTGATTGAAGTTGAAAAGATTGTGTGAGATGTAAGGTTTCAGCTACCAAAACGACCACGAATTCAAACAGACATGCTTTGAAATGATAAATCTGAGAATCTCTTATTTTTACAACTACCAGTGAATGGCCATAATCTCTGTTTTTATCTTTCAAGGTAGGAACAGGAAGGACGAAATCAGAAATGTTCTTCATTTGTACATAGTAGTCCAACTGAAAACGGACAAGAAATTGCAACTAAATAAAGGATAGGTTGCCAACTCTAACCAGAGGTCTTGGTTATTCTGTAGGTGGATAAGTGACATTCACGCCTGATTTCAGAGTTACCTGATCCAGCCGTCCCAGATCAAAGTGCAGCATTGCTCTGAGCAATGTTCAAGTGAATATACGATCAAAATATGACATATGTTCATCATCTGAAACCACAACCACCAATAATTATCTAGTCTTACCCTGGCAAAAACCCTGACTTTACAACAGGTTGTTAATTTCCCAACTATGGCAATGTTATCCTCTAAAAATTTTGGTTATTCATTCTAAATACATACATCCCTGACCTTACAAACCAGCTTGATTGCATCTAAACTTTACCATCCAACAGGATGCTGCAGCAAAACACAGTCAGGGCAGTCACAGGAATTCTGATTACACTCCAAAGTCCCCATCATCTGACAGTCTGGTCACCTCAGACAGCAACTTTTACTCAATTAACCCGTTGTTCCACTTATCTCTCATTCATGTAGTGCAGGCACACCTCATATAATCAATTTATATTTATATTGAACATTGCAAATCACAAATATTCCAGTCAATAAACTCAAAATCCCCTCCATTTTTAGATATATTTACTTTTTATGGCTTTATGAAATTTATCTTCTAGTAAAGTAATTGAGTTCTAGAAATTTTGTGACCTTTGTTTTAGCAGAAACAAATGTATTCAGAGGGACTAAGGAAACAGCATTTTGTGTGCTATCAGCAGCAGTAGGTCCTGCATTGGGTACCAACAGTAGCCAAACATTTATCTAGGTAATGAAAGAAGCAGTTCAGTCCAATCCAATAGCATCATTTCACACACTAGTTGAAGGTTACAGTTCTTAAAACTCAATTCGTTGCTCATAGAATTTAAAAAAATTGTTGAATAGAATAAAATCGAAAAAAAAATCCCAGCCCCCAAAATATGATTAAATTAAGAAAGTATTCAGATGACAATTATTTTGAGCATCTGAAGATCAGAGAGATGCTTTCTAGTGCCAGAGAAAAATGATCATGTCTGCAGGATTAGTTAGAATATTCAGCAGAAATTAATATCTCCTGTTATCAAAGACATTGCTGTGATCAATTTACAAGCTGATATGCAAAGAACAGGTTTGTTATAAAACAAAAGGAGAAAAAACAATGTATGTGTGAGAGAGAGGGGAGATTACACAGCCAGTTTCTGCTGTTAAGTAAAAGCTTTCATGGAATAAAACATTAAAAGAAAGAATTCACGCAGGGAGGGGGAAATTCTTTTAAGACCTGCACTGGGGAAGGGTAATATATCAGCTATCCTCCAGCAGCATTTGTATCCTGAAGGACAACGAGGGACTGTGTGGAACTCCCAATGCAGGGCATGCAGAGGGCCGGCAAGATCAAGAGAACATTCCATATAGCCAGCCATAAAAATTGGCCCTGTTTTACTCTGAAGTTGGGGTTTTTTCCACAGAAATACATGGGAACAGACAAAACTTGACTCCCACAATTTCCACCCTCATGAAGAGCTACCGTGTTTCTTCCCCACCCTTTTGCTTCCAAATTCAGATGACCAAATGTTATCCTAAATCACACTCTTCCCAGGCTCTGTGTACACAGAATACACTGTTTGATCACTCTCTCCCTGGATTTACATGGATCAATACACACGCACAAGTTAGAATCAGTAAGCGAGCTCTTCAGAACAGGAACCAGCTCCCAAGGCTGCTTTCCTGCCAAGGTATCTGGGACTAGTTTTTGGTCAAGTAACAGGTGTAAACAAAAGACTACACTGGTATATATCTGAATCCCAAACTCACGAGGAAAATCTCCACAAATACATGAATGAGACCAATGATTTAAGCAGGAAAGATATTTGGTATATCAGAGGGAGCTGCTGTGTGAATCTTTGCCAAGGCTTGAGCATGGAGGTACAAACACTGCACTGACCTTTGATTACAATCACCTCTAACGGATCCATAAAGTATATTTACCTATGAAGACTGAATTAAACCTAAAGGAGATTAAGAAACATAGAACAGTTAATTTCCTATTTTTATTAAACAACAACAACAAAATATTGCCAAAATGCTATAATGCTATCACTATCCCTTAAACAGAAATGTCTGACCTGACTCTGTTCTCAAAATATAAATGAGAAGTGCCCCCACAGGAGGTGAAGGACCTATAAAATCCATGTAAGAAAGGTCAGATTAAGACCCTCCTCATTTACTGTTAAGGCTGTTACTTGGTCAAGGCACTTGTGGTATTTTGGATAGATCATCACTTAGTTGTGACATTCCGTGCCTCACTGAAAACGTGGGCTGAGTGAACCCTTGGAGGGTAACAGCTTAATATCCAGCAGCAGTTAAGGAAAAGTCAAGCCATACTTTTCATTTCCAACAGCCATAAACAAAGGCCCATCCCAACTGCTGGGAATCACTGAAGTAGTTCCCCTTCACCTGAGAACCTGCCAGGGTCACAGCACCAGAGCCTCTGCCACACTGTGAGGAGCAAAGGGGTGACTGATTGTTTGGAGAGGGTTTGGAGTTGGTTTGGGGTTTAGATGGGGGTTTTTTGCTGTTGTTGTGGGGTTTGATTTTACAATAGTACTTACTCATCAAAGTACAGCAGTGAGAAGGAACCAGTAACAAAAGCAAGAGACATAAGTGGGTGACAGGACTTCTCACTTGCTCCTTTTCCTTCCCTCCCCTTCAGCCTCATTTGCCTTGTGCACCGAATTTCACAGGATGTGCCTCTGCGTTATATTGACTCCCCACCTCTAAGTCAAGTTTGACTTTCACTCACCAACCTTGCCAAGGGTAAGAGGAAAACTAGTTATCTTTGCAGGTGTCTCAGTTTAACAAGATTACAACTTAGAAATTAAAACTTCAGGGGGAAGTGTGGAAAAGGGGGAAAAAAAAGCTTTTTATTAACAACATCTGAATAAACAACAAATGGTGCAATCAAAAACTTTCAGAAGAAACAAAACAGAGTCCCAATTCCCCAGGTGAAGGGAAGAAACCCGTGGCAATCAGGGGGGAGGGAGGCAGGGCTGTCCCTGCAGTTCAAAAGCTGCTCACAGCCAGAAAGGAAAAAAAAAAAAGCCAACATCTCTTTTCAAACCTATGACTTATGGTGACTCAGGTCATCTCTTCCTCTGCACTGGTGGGAAATGACAGCTCTTTTTCTGGACCCTGCTTTGTCTTCTTGCCCTAAAACAGCTCAGTCCTCAGAAACTCCCACCACTGAATTAGAAAAAGACAATTTTCTTTTCCAGGTCATCCTTCTTGACAGTTCTGCTTTTAAGATCTATAAAGTATCTTCGAGAAAATCCTCACTTTGAAATGTGGTTTATTGTCAATAACATGGCTGCAAGTCAACAATACAAAACAAGCAGAAATAGCAGATCTCTCCCAAAGAAGATTTCTGTTCCAGACAAGATACAGAAATGGGAATTATTTCTCACTATTCATCAATTCCAGCCTTGCTACTTATCTTTACCCAAAGTACAAAGTTGTAGGATTATAGAAGATAAAATCTACTACAACACAAACAGTGTGCAAACCCAGGGCTCCCTTAGCAGGAATATATACCTAAAATAATTTGAATTCCTCCATATCAAGCTTTACATCTCACATTTTGGTAGGGTAGGAACTTCAGGCACCATGTTGGCCTAAGCTTTTTTCTGCTTCCAAATTCTTATTCCAAGTTCTCCCTTAAAAATTATTCCAAGTAACACCCTGGCTTATTGCCTCCACTCCCTGCATGCAGTTGCACGTGCCTTTGCTCCTCAGGCTGGCTGTTCCAGCACAGCCTGGGAAATTATTGTCTTCACACAAATCTTCCTAAAGCCTTGGTGTCTCTGGAGCTTGTGTCTGAGCAGCAGCAACAGAAACATCATATGAAAACCATGAAATGTAAAATGTTCTTCTGTCTTAAACGTATTTCCCCATCTCTTGTGCGCTTTGTGCACACCTCAGCTACTCAGTGCAAGGTGGGGATTGCCCATTCTGTTTTGTCTCAAAGTGTACTCAGGTTTTTAGTGCCTAATCAAGCCTAATTTTTTGGACAAGTGAGAATTAAATGTACAGCCATGATGCAGTATAGTACCCTCGTACTCTAACCGAAAGGTTTTCAGTTCAGCACATTCCTATACAATAACAAACTCTGTCTAGAGCTTGCTCCTCTGGCTGAGGTTTGGCCAGATTTCTAATAATTGAATCAGAAAGGTCAATCACCTTTCCTGAGATCACTCCCCACAAAGACAAAGCAAGAGTCATTCAGTCCACCTTCCTGCTAGCCAAGGAAGTAGAGAATGATTTTGGTTTTACTGTACTTGAAAGCTGGCTGCTGTGGATCACCTGGAGCGAAATCATAAATACCAGTCGTTTTGCCTTGTCAGGGAGAACACAGTAAACTGCTTGGGCAGCTCTACTGAGCTGAGCGCTTGTGAGAGGAACCAGCTCACAATCTTATCACCAGGTTCAGAGTTTGAATGTGACCTAAGAAATGCACAATCCAAAGCTCCTGCCTAAAAAACATGAGATCACTGACCGATATGGGCTTCACTCGTCCCAGAAGTGAAAGTTCCCTAATCTTGATCTTCCCTCTAAGGAGGGGGTGTATAAATGAAGATCAGCCATCAAAAAGAGTCAGATACAAATCAGCAACCAGAAGTTTGGATGCTCATATGAAAAGCACAGGTCCTGAATCAGCAATGTTGATGCTATTTTATCATCATAAGCACTGCTCAAAATTTTGATGTGTATAGAGCAGCCAGAAAGAAAATGCATTTTTTTTTTGTTAAAAACCCTCATCATAGACACTGTTGGTTTTTTTTCTAATTATTCAACAGACTAAATCAAAAGTATTAGATGACTACAATGGTTTTCTTTCTCCTACATTTTTTTCATTAAAAACTTCAATTATTTTTTTCTTAGCAGAAAATTAAAAAAAAAAAAGGCTAAAATTACAGATACTTGTAAAAAATAAATTATTTTTTGTTTTATCAACTCCAATTACCAGTGAAGATACATTGAATTTAATTTGAAGCCTGGTCAGACTGCAGGTATGTCAGCCTAGAAAATTGGCTACATCGGCTATATTTTGTAGTAGGTATTTCACAAGTGACTTGTAAAGTATATTGAACCAGGAAGATAGGTTAAAAAATTCCTGGATTCCTTATCCTCTGCTATAACTATTTAACTACACTCCTCTGTTTTCAAAATGATCATTCCTATCATTCAGTCATGATGTTTCCTTCTCCCTTGGGAACATTTCTCAAATAAACACTGTCTCTTACAACGTATTACATTCTCACAAAGAGATCAATAAACCCTAATTATACCTGTAGTGTCTTTGCCCAGACTGTTTAACACCTGAAAGTGCCCTGTACTAAGATTTGGAGCTGTGTGGGAAAAGAGCGATGAGACCAAATGCCTGTTTGTTGGGGGGTTTATTATTATTATTATTACCTTTTTTTTAATTTAGTTTGTCACAGAAAGCCCTGTGATTGACTGGGAATTAATAATCGTGACATCAAGTTGACTGCAATGCACTCCTTTTCCAGAGGTGTCAGGTTTATTGCCTCGAGTGAGCTGCATCAAATTGAAAGGCCAAAAAAATTATGTGCAAAAGTTCCTGTGGGCGCAATTCGTCACCCACCCTTTTCCAAGCCTCTGACATGCAATTAAAACAGCATCATATAAATAGATGGGGAAAGTTTGAGAGCACTTCAATTCCTCAGAGAAGAACAACTTGGACAATACAGTAAATTGCATTTATTACTCTTCTAGTTTGTACTATCATCTTTGTGTAGGAGACTATATCGAAAAAAAAAACACAAATTCATGAAGTTTGGTGACAGGAACCATCTCACTTTGTTTTCTGACACCTGAAGAAAAAATAAATAGATTTCTCAGAAACTCCAATTTATGTTGTTCTTTTAAATGCAATAAATAAACCCATTTCTTTTGAAGCCAAAATGTAGATTCAGAATGTCAGGTTTGATTTTTAGTTCATCTTTACTTTGCTTGAGTAACCATAACAGAAGAACCTAAACTAAGCTCCATGCAAAGTTCCAGACTTCCCAAAGAAGGCTGAAACAGAAAAGATTTTTTTTTTCAAAATGTATAACATTTTGATATTATAACAATATGAAGATAAAGGCTAGTCTTCAAATTCTAAAATACCTACTTTCTAGCTTCCTGCATTGCAAAGTAAAGGAAGAGTGCAAGAGATGCTGTGATCTATCTCAGACTGGCGGTAACTTAGAAGAGAATTTGGACTTGTAAGAACAAGCTTTGCTGAAAATTTCCGGGTTATTCTAAATTCACCCTGGGATTCTTTTAATTTTTAGAAAATTTCCTGTAACTAACCTTGCTGGAAAAAATACTATTTTCTTGTCACCTCCACTTTCTTATAACTCCCAAATTTAAGTTCATCAAGTGCAGAAACTTGTCTCATACAACACAAATTTAGCATTTGCCACAGAGGTTAATTTTTCTGACATCTGCTTTAATCAGTCAGGGCATTAGACCTCTGTACACTCCCAGAATCACAGAATCAACCAGGTTGGAAAAGCCCTCTGAGATCACTGAGTCCAACCTGTGACCCGACACCACCTCGTCACCCACACACGGCGCTGATGCCACATCCAGGCTCTGCTCAAACACCTCCAGGGATGGTTATTCCACCACCTCCCTGGGCAGCCCATTCCAATGGCTGAGCACTCTCTCTGGAAAGAATTTCTTCCTAATGGACAACCCAAACCTCCCCTGGCACAGCTCCAGATCGAGCCCTCTTGTCCTACTGCTGGTTCCTGGGAGAAGAGACCGACCCCTATCCAGCTACAGCCTCCTGCCAGCGAATTGCAGAGAGTGATGAGATCTCTCCCCTGAGCCTCCTCTTCTCCAGGCTCAACAATCCCAGCTCCCTCAGCCTCTCCTCACAGCACTTGTGCTCCAGTCCCTT